>LKNJ01000237.1:0-145078 GCA_002120245.1 Maccullochella peelii
TATATATATATATATATGTATATTTATATAGTATATAGTTTTTAATGAATTCATTTTTGGTTGCTTTGTGGAAGAAGAGAAAGAAAGTGCTAACATACAGCAAGATTTGTTCTTTGGGCTCTACCAAATTAATTTTTGATATGTGGTGACCTAATTCCATTAATACCTTGTATATGTGAAGACATGAACAGTGACAGCCAATTTCATCGTAATTTGCTGTATCAAAATACATTTCTCCTCTTTGATCCAGGCTCTGTATTAGAGAGAGATAATGTTCTAGGGTCGAGGGCCCCGGACTGTACAGTAGTGCGGGCACTGTGGAGGGCTTGTTAAAGATACATCATGACTGAACCGGAGCCCAGTACATTTAACAGGACTTCTCCTCTGTCTGTTTTTGTTTCCCTTCTGTGCTGTGTGCTGCGCTCAGAAGCCGGGGCTGTCGTAGCTGCTGCGGCTGTAGTAACTGTGGTGACTGCGGGAGCGACTCCTGCTGCGGCTCCAGCTCCGGCTCTGGCTGTGGCTCCGACTCCAGCTCCGGCTTCTGCTGTGGCTCCGGTTGTGGCTTCGGCTGCGGCTGTAGCTGCTGTAGCTGCGGCTATGGCTGCGGCTGGACCGTGACGGGCTGCTGTCGAAGCTGGACGACGAAGGACTGGGCCGGTAGTACGGGATCGGCCGCTTCCGAGCACTGGGGAGGGGTNGGGGGGGGTAACAGTTTGGCGAGTTAGTGTCATGGTCATTCATTTATCTGGTGCTGATGTAAAACACATGATGGATTAAGACAAGATCTGGTTGGTTGAGAGCAAATCAGTGTTAGGTTACAGATGTGGAAGACTTATGATCAGTACAGGATCTGAAAGAGAGCAGTTATATGGGTTAAAAAAGTACAAGCTGTTCAACCACACACACACACACACACACACACACACACATACACACACACACACGCACACAAACACTATAATTGCACAAACATAGCAGAGAAATGGATGTCGTTAGTTTAAACTTAAGCTTAAATTGCCTTGTTAATAGCCACCCTGGAAGTGCTTCCTGTGAAGTAATTAGCTGTTAGTTCCCAAAAGAACCTCTTCTTCTCAGCGGAGGCCAACACCCAGAAAAATCAACAGTCAACAGTGCGGGGAGAGATAAACGCTATCAAGGTATCCCTGCTGCTGCAAGGTGTGCTTCACCTTGTCATTTCAGCAGCGCTGAGGATTACTCAGCCTTAGCTTTTGTCTTCTATATTTGACATGGGGATCCACAGCCTGTGCAATGGAGGGATATCCACTTAAATAAACCTTGATAGTATTTTAATCTCTGCACCCCTGTGTTACAACATTAGTGCATAACCGCAGTGAGGTGTAGCTTTAGAGTTGCTGTGAGTTTCTTTGTGTCAGTTTCAGGAAGGAGATGGAGGAGCAGAAAGAGGACAGGAAAAAAAACAGGGAGGAGGCCAGGTTTACTCAGGGGACCTCTGATGGTTTGCTGTTCAGTTGAGCTTCAGGAGTCAGACGAGCCGGATCCTGCTGCACGGCAACTGTTACCAGGGTAACTAGCCTGCAGCAGCTCAGGTCGGCAGCATCCCGTTGTCTTGGCATCAGGACCTTTAGGACTGGAGTGAAAGATGACAAGGTACACACATTTCACCCATGTCTATTTACACTTGTATGAGAAGTTAGAGAGGTGACATGGAGAGTCAGTTTTTATTTACACCACACAGTGCAACAAGCCTCAAAGAGGTTTCTATGGCAAAAGATCAAATGACCAAATGATAAATAAAAAGCCGGCTCACTATCAATATTATATATATATATTTGCACTCGTTACCAGTTTAGCTGGGTACACCTAGCTAAAATTACTGCACTCCTAAAATAAACTCTCCCTTCTAGGTTCTAATGTTGAGTTTTTGTTGGAACTGTTTTAGAGAGGTGTTGATTTAACTGTATGGTCATTTTGCAGGATGCATTTTGTGGTGCTGTTTAACTGCATTGTGTTATACAGAGAGATGTTTCTGTTGTTAAGCTGACCCTCATTGATATAAATGGATAGAAACACATGATAGTAAAACAGTACCATTCAACAGCACCACAAGCTACATGCTGCAAACTGAGGGCAATATTCAGGGCTGAAAAAGTACTTCTTCTGCATGATTTCAGGGTAAAACAACAAAAAAAACCACACTGAATCTGTTTTCAGTTCATATTCTCCAACGTTAGACTTGACCATCAATCAAAGATAAGGCAGTAAAGGACAGTCCTGCTCTTTGTAGTCCATCATGTCTCTCTTATTGCCTTAACAATGCAGCGATTTACACAACATTTACAATATTGTCTGTTTGTATTTGTTTTGGTATAATTACTATGCAAAGCACAATAACCAATTTTATTATAATGTGTTATTAGCTAGATTGATATAAATGTATGAAAGTAGGAAATCTGGAGAACCTCCATCTTCATAGTATCCCCCCAACCAAATCTAACTTACACCCTAAAAACCTCATCCATTTGTGCCTCCGGTTTTTTCATTTCCACTTTACACAAATGATTTAATGTATTCAAATATGGTTCCTAAAATTTCCAGTTGTGAGTTAGAGCAGCAACAAATCCCCTCATTGTATTCCTGTTGCTTGTCATTGCTGTAATTTGGAGCTATAAAAGAATGACTGTTGCCCCAGAATGAGTGCAGTGCTGTGAAATTATGGGACATGTTTTAACTTCAGACTGTAACATCCACTAAAGTGTGTCATGTTTAAGTTAATTCCAGACATATAAGAGCTGAAAGTAAAACTCAGAAGTCAAACTGTCTCATAAGGAGCCTGTATTACTCTGGTGCTCCGCTGAAGGAAAATCCACATAGTAAGTTGTCCAAATGGAGATCTTACAAACAGCAAGGGAGGACTTCCACACAGAGAACAAAAGAGATTCAGACCGGAGTCTGGATTTTAAAAAATCAGTGAAAACGTTTCAGTCCATGTTGGACTTTTCTCAGTGCAAAAGGAGGTCTGCATGATGAGTAGTGCGATATATGGGTTACTCTGCAGGTGCATCTAGTCAGTGATCTAGGGCTTGATTAAACACACATGAAGCCAATTGCCAGAAGGTCACATACTGATATAAATACATACAAATGTTAGCTTGTACGCTGGGAATGGGATCCACTGGTATTGTAGAAAGGTCAATACTTTTACCAGCTTTGTGACCAGACAAAAGAGAACAAAACTAAAATGGTGTCTACCTTCTTGCATGTACCAAATGTGACATCCTGTATGTCGGGGAAAAACAAACAGACAACTTAGATTTAGAATTAATGAACATAAAAATGCTACCTGCTGATCCTAAATCAACTGTTGCAAGACACTTTTCAGATGGCAATCATTCTACTTCAGATTTAGTGTTCTGTGGCCTTGACATGATGATTCCTAATTGCTGTGGTGGCAATGTGGATCAAATTTGACTCCAATGTGAACACAGATACATATTTTCACTTAAAAGGCTACACCCCAGTGGCTTCAATGAAGAATTGGATCTGACCTGTTTTCTGTGACTCTATCTTATTGTCTTTCCACACCAGTGGATCCCATTCCCAGTGTACAAGCTGTCAGTATGTGTATGAGAATGGGTTAATGCTATGGACCTACTGTATATCCTTGTAATGTGTCTGGAATGACTTGACCTGCTGGCTTCATGTGTGTTTAATCAAGCCCTAGATCATTGACTAGGTGCATCTGCAGAGTAACCCATATATAGGGCTGCTCATCATGCATGCCTCCTTCTGCACTGAGGAATGTCCAGCATGATCTGAAACATTTGCACTTTTGCACATTATTTTTCCTTTTCACTGTCTGTACAGCCCTTTAATGTATCAAATAGAAATATTTAAAATCCAGACTCCAGTCCGACTCTCTTTTTTGTTCTCTGTGTGCGAGTCCTCCATTGCTCCATTGTAACTTTTCCCCTGACTACCGCACCAGAGAAGAAGACAAACAAAGGACAGTTTTTTAAGGCGCAGCTTAACCCCTGTGAACCACAAACGGAAACCTTAAAAGTATCAGGAGGAGGTTTATGATGCTGGACAGCTGTGTTACCTGGTGATCCTGCGAGCCTCCATGAAGCTGGGTGAATCTCTTCTCCTTTTGCGAATGGGCGAGTAGCTGCGTGAGCGGCGGCGAGCTCGGCTGTCGGTGTCAGAGCGGTTAGGGCTGTCCCTCTCTCTGCACAACACACAGAACACCATCAGAACAACAACAACAAAGCACATGAGATCAAAATATAACTATAAGCTGAAAGAAAACTGTGACAGAGAACGAGGTTTCACCTGGAGTTGTTCTGTCTGTTGTGCGGGGACTTGGCCTTGCTGGGGCCCCCGTCTCTGGAGGCTGAGCGTGAGGATGAACGCCCGCTGCTCCAGGAGCTGCTGCGGTGTCGAAGGTTGGGTTTGCTCCGACACTCCTCTTTCTTCCTGCCTGACGTGTGTGAGTGGCGTCCTGGAGATGCCGACGGGCTCCGGTGGTGTGCCTGACCCCGACTGGAGCGGTGATGACGCTTGGAAGAGTGGCCACCTTTTGTCCTGGGGTAGTAATATACAGCAAATGTCAAATTATTCTCTCTCAATCGCAAAGCTAAAGTGGAAAGTTCCAGGAGTGATAAGATCCTGAACATGTAGGCCAGTCCTACAGTGAGAGACAAATGGAAGTCTTTGTGCTTACTTTCTCTGGCGACGAGAGTTCCTCCCTTTGTGAGTGTGGTTGTGCTGGGAGTGGGCCGAGTCGCTGCTGTGAGCAGGGGAGTGGGAGCTCTTATTCTGGCCTCTCTGGCTCCCTCTCCTCCCTGACGTCTGGTTTATGGAGCTCCATACAGCTGTGTTCCTGCCGTCCACACTCCCAGCCTCTCCTGCCGCGCACATCTGTCCTGTTTGGCTCCTGCTGGGGGCGCTGTGGAGCTTGTGCTCTCTCAGCAGAGTGGACTGGATGCTTGCAGAGCTAGCAGTCAGCAGACGGAGCTTCTGTAGAGAAATGATGACCAACAAAGGAAAAAAAGAAAAAAAAAAGAAAAAGGACAAAAAGAGCATTAGAGTGTTTTCAGGTTGGTGATTGAGTGCTACGGTGTACTTGCCAAAAGAAGGTAAACATCTAAAAGAAAAAGATCTAGGTTTTCTCCATATGGCTTATAGATAGTCCTCTATGGTGCAGCGCATGCAATACTTGGCATGCAAAACCATAATGAATTGAAGAAATCATATTCGCAAAAACAAACAAAAAAACTAGGAGGAGGAAGAAGAGAGGGATAAAAACAAAACTGTGAACCAAATAAGTTTAAGAGCAGAGGCAGAAAGTACAGAGCTACAGATTTTGTATAGTAGAAAAAGAGGACTTCTTCAGTTTTATTTTTTTTAGTAATGGTTAAAAAAAATGAAACAAAACAGAAAGAGAAGACAACTTGACGGAACATCACAGAAATGGAAGGAACAAAATAAAGATCACAATTATTGAATCAATCGAATCAGAAAACAAATCGTCAGCTACTCAATTTTCTGTTTCTGGATTTTTTTTTCCTGAAGACAATTGCTGAGATGTGAACAGCGACCCATTTTCTTTGTTTTTTTTTAATGGTTACTCTTGTTTAACTCCCTTCTGGTTAACATCCACTTACCAATAAAGTGGTATTCCCTCCTTTAGTAGGTAAGGTATGAAGAAAAGGGAAAAGTGGGGCAACATAAGTGCATCATTAGATTCACAAAATGCAAGAGAAAAAGACACAAAACCCTTCCCTGCCAGTGACTCATGAAACAATGCATGGAAATCAATGGAAAAGAACTCAAAAGCAAAGAGGAAAACCACAATGTGCAGGGAATCCCTCACACAGAGAGTAAATCCTCTGGGCCCAGTCACCATCCTAAACATCAGAGAGTAACTGGCTGGCGAGAGTTTAAGGTATTTTCTTTACCATTTTCCTCTCCATGTAGTATCTACCACAGGGCAGCTGTTGTTTTACTGCCTGGCACGTTTACAGGTTAACTACTTAGCTTCTACTGGTTACAATCAGTGTTTGTGCTCATGGGCTCCTTGATACAGGACACTTATAGTTATCACAATAAGCAACCTTTCTGTTAGTGTAGTTCCAGGGAGTACCTTTAGAGTCAACGGACTCAGTTACCTTGAAGCTAGCAGTTTTAAAAATTACCACTGTCTTAAAGAATAAGGTTGGCAATATTGTGTATTTTATTTATTGTCAGTAAATCCCACAAAAAGACCAAAACCAACAATGAATTGATCCTGATACCATGATAGCTTGATATAGCTTATTCTTCTGTGCCATGGAGCTCCACTGTTCAAAAGTTATTACAGACACATCAATGAGCATTGGGTGACATGTTCCTTCATTAGCATGAACATGGACACTGTAGTTTATTTTGAGACAACATACACTTACTTAGATACTGTAAATACTCATTAGAGCACCAAATGTGTATTAATCCGCGGCTGAAAATAGTTCCCAACAAATGCACTGTTTACTCTAGTTTGAGTGACGTTTGCAAAAAACTACAGTGCCCAGATGTTTTAGGAAATTACTAAACCTTACCTAGAACTGCTAGCATGACTCTATGGATGGCAATGTCGGTCTGTCAGTCAGTTGGCTGGTACACTTTTGGTCCAGACTGAAATATCTCAACAGCTATTTGATGTATCGCCATGTAATATTGTACAGACATTCATGGTCCCCAGAGGATGAATCCTACTTACTTTGGTGATCCCCTGATCTAGCGCCATCATCAGGTCAAAATTAATTTCTTCTAATACTTTGGTTTATGACCAAATACCTGCTAAACTAATGGCATTCCCATCACACTCTAATTTGTGTTTAGTGCTAATTCGTGAATGTTAGCATGTTAATATGCTAAACTAAGATGGTGAACATTGTAAACATTAAACCTGCTAAATATCAGCATGTTAGCATTGTTATTTTGAACATGTTAGCATGCTGATGTTAGTATTTAGGAACACATTGTTGGTTTAGGTCTTTTCAAGGTAATGCCAGCCTTTTCCTACATACTGCGTATGGTAGAGGGTGAGTTAAAATATATTCCAAAGCTCTATTTTAAGCATTCAACAAAAATAGACCTTGGATAAGTGATTCAATAGGAGTTGGGGACTGAAACCTGTGCTGCACACTGTACACTGCTCATTGGAAGCACAAACTGCTTCGTAATCTAAGATACAACAAATGCACCAACTGGCAGAAAGAAGAGCCGTTCTCCACTATAGAGAAGACAACTAAGCGGTATAATAAAACACTGGTGCTTATGACAGTTGTTAGAAACAGTCGTGGAAATCAATATGGTGAAAATCATAAGATGAATGTACTAATTCACCAACAAACAGAGAGATGCTGGACAAACAGGAATGCATTCTACCAAAACAGAAAGAAAACAAAAGTGGAGAAAGAAATGGACCTGGAAGATAGAGCGGGAAATTGGACTTCAGAATGAAGTTAAGGAGGAAAAAGAAAAACCAGAGCTCTATGTAATCCAATCTTTTAAGAGTCAAATCATAATTGATGAAGTTAAATTAATTTGGTTAAAGACCATTGGTAAATAACAGGGAGAGAGAGAGAGAGAGAGAGAGAGAGAGAGAGAGAGAGAGAGAGAGAGAGAGAGAGAGAGAGAGAAACATTGACGTCACTCAGGCTAGGGTGCTTGTCACATTCTCATCTGCATAAAGATCACGTGCGTAGGCAAAGCATTACCTACCTTCCATTTCAATCAGTGACACGTATGCAATATCAACAAAAACAAAGGAAAGAAAGAAAAAAAGAAAAAAGGAGAAAGGAATGTTCTCCGCAGCGAAATGGGAAAAAGACAATGACCTCTTTTAGTATCAAAGCTACATATTTTGTCCAGAGACTAAGGAGAAATAAACAAACCAAAAAGTACAAAGAAAAGAGAGGGGAGAAAAATAAAAAAATCCAGATGGAATTCAAATCAAACTAAAATTAGAAACAAAGGATGAATCTATAAACTACATGATTTGCTTTGTCTTTTTCGCTTGTACAAATGCAGCCATATTTGTATCAAAATGGGGGGAAAGGATAGAGGTAAGGGGATAGAGTTAATTGTCATATTAGTGGACATCCATGTAGAGTAGCTAGAAGGAAGGGAGGGGGAGGAGGAGGAGGAGGAGGAGGAGGAGGAGGAGGGCATGCAGAGCTGGCAGATGTGAGAGATACGTGGGAAGAAAAATGCCAGGACAACAAGAGTGAGACGTGAGTCACACATGACACAGATGAACAGGTAGGAGAGAAGGAGGAGGAGGGGGGTGGGGGTTAGAAGAGTGTTGAAGGGGCAGTCACTGCTAAGATGGACAACTAAAGAGTCAGCACATTTGAAAGGGACCCCAGTCACATTTTGGCCTGGGTCTTCTTCAGTAGCAGCCCTTCTCTACTCTGTACTTTTTGGACATCAGCCCAGCTTTCTTCCAGGCAGTCTTTCTGATTTATTCATCACTGTAAACACAGGTACGGTAAGAGAGAGAGAGCCTTAAGGAACTTTGTCAAATCTGTTGTTTATAGCATGAACAGGGAGCTTACTTTCAAAATGGCTTGGGTCCCTTTAAAATAACAATCATGTTAATAAATGTGTGAGTTGTCCTAGTTATTTTCAAGAGCCCATGTACTTGTGTTTGAAGTGTTTGAAGACATCCATTAATAATGAGCAAGAGGACGACTAGCCCCGTTTGGGACTGTCTCATTCACTGTGTAGGAGTCTCGGATGCTACCCATTGAAAAACTTGGGGAAGCGGTGGTGTGCTGCTCTCTATCGGAGGTGGAGTGTCCTCTTCCTTGAAGCCTTCTCTCTTGAAAAAACCAAAGGAGCAGCAAGGAGCCCATTCCACACTCGAAACAAACTTGGACAAGGCGCACAAAGGTACGATTTATGCTTTAATGAAATTATTTTCTAACACCATGATTCAGCTTTTCAAGAGAGAGGGATTCAAGGAGAAAGACTACTAACTTGTTGGTTTGGAAAATGCATGACTGCTTCACTTCTCCACCTCCGATAAAGAGCAGCGCACAGCCGTTCCCCTAAGCTTTTCTATGGGAGGCATCCAGGACTATCTCCCATGCAGTGGATGAGACAGTTCCAAACGGGGCTAGAGGACAACTACAGGAACACAAACTGAGATGATAGATCGACAACCAGAGCTGCTATAACACTTGCTAAACCACACAAATGCTGCAGTAAAATCAAACTTCAGTTGGATCCAGGATCTGTCACACAACCATCCTCCTGTGCAAACATTTCAGTTTGGGGGATGAAACAAATACTTTAGCTTTTGGTGGAGATTAACAATAGTGGCAACATCACCTTATGCTACAAAGATGCTGCTTAAAAATGTGAGCCAATTAAATGCTCCTCTTTCACTACATCCCAACTGAATGGCTCAAAAGTACATGATCAAACAGAGCTCCCTTGCCATCCTCCACTGGCCTGAGCTGATACAGTAGAAACAAATGTCGGGGACAGAAGAGATACTGCCACCTAGGGGCAACATGCACATCGACATGGTAAAGTAAAGGAGTAGAGAGGAGCATGTGTTTAACTCCTGGTGGTTTGACAGGAGCTGTTGGACGCCTGGAGGAGAAGAGGATCTATCACTGAGCAGAGCATGTTCTTGAGAAGAAAGACAACTGTATTGACAAGAAGAAACTATTACACATACCCAGTTAACCTACTTGGTCCAGTTCCAAAGCATTTGAGTGCTTTTTATATAAACGAGACAGAAAGATTTGGGCATTTATTCATGGGTAAATACCACTTAAATTGATATGGGGGAAAAACAGTAATGAATGAATGAAATAAGCAGAGAGAGAGAGAGAGAGAGAGAGAGAGAGAGAGAGAGAGAGATCAGATGAGACCTCATAGACACATGCAAGCTGGAGTAGAAAATAGAAGACATCAGTACTCTGGATTGAGTGTTTACAGGTTGTTTGCAGCCCATTGAGATGCTTAGTCATCAGAGGAAGATTATTTCACAAGAGATCCCTTTGGTCTAAGTCTCTTGTTTTATTCAAACATAATGGCTGTCATCCTACTGTAGCTCTAATGATCCATTTACAGTATGGAAGAGCAAGGTTGTTTCCATAATAGCAGAAAGTGATTTCTCACAGGCAGTGACTTTTAGATAATCAGAGACTAAGAGAAATTGCTCTTTTCAAAGGAGCCAAAACAAACAAGGAGCAGCTCCAAATTGAACAGATAGCGAGGAGTAAGTATATGATTTATAGCACTTTAGGCTTTAGGAGCCTATTGTGGACAGTATGAAGTGCTGTTTTTTATTTTAAGAACAGAGTTGTAACCCCTATAAAGGGACCACCCTGTGGCAGGATATGGATTCAGTTGTGGCACACCACAGTTTTAGGGCGGGCTTAAAGATTTAAAATGCCTAAATAAAAACAAATCAAACAAAGCAATAAAGTAAAATACAACACACTTTGTCAAATGTATTTCCTGTTTTATGTATGCATTAACTGTGTCATAATCAAATGAAAAATATATGTCAAAAACTATTTATCTTTTACTATTGACTTTACATTTAGTCACATTTTTGGTCAGCAGTTTTGAGAATTCTCAATCACAAATGTAACTAAATGTAAAGTCAAGAGTAGTGTCCCTGCAACCGGCTAGCCTACAGAAAACTGTTTCAATGTGCAAGGCTGTCTGTCATGGCTGCCATCAGCTTTTGCCAGCAATGATCCAAGAAATGGTCCATCCATGGCTCTGCCCCCGAGCTGTGATTGTTTTTCATTTGGGCCATTAAAAAAGAAGAAGCTCCCTTGCACCTCCTCATGAGAGTGCTTTGCATGTAGTATTGGCAGGTCTATGCTGTCCTCTGCTGAAGAGCTAAGACACAGTGAAATGAAAAATATATTAAAGAAAATACAGAAATACATTTAGAATATTTTTATATCAAAATCCCTCTTATCTCGTCCTGTAAAATATATTTGATGACTCATCTTGAACTTGGGGGTGGTTTCATAAATGTATCCAATCAAATGTGATTTGGGGCAACAAGCTAACCCCACCCATCACATGAAACTGCACTTGACCGTTAGCTTCTGGGTAGCTAGCAGAGCAATATCTTAGTAGGAGGTGTGTGTTTGGATTTCAGCAGGCAAAAACTGTGTTTACAGTTCCAAAGAATGTGGTTGAGGTATGATATATTAATTTAACCTTGATCTTCCTCCTCCTGATCTGGTGAAGGAGGTGTGTGGAGGCCAGGTGTCCTCTGCAGCTCCATATCTCTCCACAGCTCTGTATTGGTATCTGCTAAGCCATGCCCACTGTTGAGCAATCCAATAAAATCTGTAGGATTTGATTTAAATCCCTCTAGTAACTAAACTCCGCCCACATGTTGCGTTTCAGGCGGACATACATTATATTGGCATTTGATTTGTTTTCATTTAGGCATTTTAAATCTTCCAAACAGCTGATACCTGGAATGGAGAGCTGCACCTTGTTACAATTCATTTTTGCATGCTTGGAATAATGCTTCCCATATGTAACTGGATTAGTCATTAGTAATCGCAGATTGTTCTCACTTTAAAGCACCATCAGACGTCTGATAGTAACTAATTTAGACTTTATCTGCAGTAAAACTTTGAAGTTCTCATTCCTGATAGACACATTTTTTCTTTGATATTTCTTCAGGGGCATGGACCTTTGGAGGGAGCAAATGTTTGAAGTAGTCATACCTGTCCCTGGCTCAACTTTTTTATATTTGTCTTATGCCTTAGCAGGCACCCGCTCGGAAAAAACAACACATCTTGTTGCTCATTCATTTGGAAACATTTTGTGTGCCATTGCGGCTCATATTTCCAGGTGAGGTGCGGTATGTTAATGTTGTGCTTTTACTCAGAGGATGTGTGCTGAACAGAAACACTAGATCCTTCCTTCTCTTTGCTCCCTCCCTCTGTTACCAGCAAACAACAAGAACAAACTAAGAAATCAAGATGGCACAGGAGTCAAAGAGAGCCAGAAACAAAGCAGCAGGAGCGTCAAATTTTACACAGTGTCTTTTACATGTTAAAAATAATAATATTAATAATAAAAACTGGCCTACAACCTAGGAATAACTGATAAAAAATTTAAATAAAATATTTAAATATCAAAGAAGATGAGAATTCATGTCAACCAACACAAAAGAGAAAGATAAAACTCATTTGTCAGACTGTGGGAGGTACCGTTGGAGTGGGTGGGGGGAGGGCGGGGGTGTGGAAGCAAAATAGAGGAGATTACATACATCGTGCCCTTTCTCGCCCTCTGCGTGGTTGAGTCTGCCGGCCCTGCCGTTGCGGCTTCGCTGGGTGTGGTCCCCGTTGTGCCACGTGGCGGGAGTGTTGGGGCCTGGGGACAGCGGGATGCCAGACGTCTTTTGTCCGTCCGTCTTGTGCTTGGAGTTCAATCTAGAAGAGCAGAGACACACAGCAACACACTAGGTAAAGCACAGCCACCAATAACAAGGGAACAACACTAAAAACAATTGTTTGTAAATTGTGACTTCTGTTGACCTCGATCAGGGCCCATTTAGTGCTAAAAGCGAATTTTTGGAAATGACAGATAAAAGTAAAAATTCTTTGTCTTTGAATTTTGTTTGACATAAAATACAATCAATTGAAGAGAGCTCCACGGGTCTCTTAAGTTGGTTAACAGTAGATCTTATAGACAACTGCAGTACAGAGACAGAGCTGAACACATACCTTCTGAAACATGTTTTAGAGTGATTGGTCATGATGAAGAATATGTTAGCTGAAACAATATGTATAGACAAGTTTGAAAATGAAAACAATCTGGGGGTGTGGAGAAGTGAGTTAACCAGAGCTCTGTAGCCTGCTCCTCATCTCCGCTAGATACTAGCGGCTCGAGGCTACATTAGCTGTGATTAGCAAAACACACCTGAATCTCTGACCGAACTGTCGGCAGTGTAGTTGCTGCTGATATTTTTCATCACACTCGATATGAGTGCAGAGTGAGATATCACAGCAATTTAATGGGGGTTATTATGATACACGCAGCCATTTGTAACCTAATCTATCCCCCAAGGACCGAGAGTAAATGAGAGAGACTGACAGTCACCAGGGCAACTGCTCAACAGTCAGTGGAGCAATGTCAGTGTGTGACAAAAGTGTATGTGTTCATACACGTGTGTGTTGAGGAGCCTACCTGGCGGGAGATTTGGAGGTGCTCCGAGTGGAGGACAGGGAGGCGCTACGGGAGCTACAGCAGCTGCCTTGACGCTGTGAACTTCTACTGGGGGTCTCACCAGGGGACCTGAATGACAACAAATGGACGGCCACACCACACACAAACATACATATACATACATAAAGCCATGTGTATGTACGCATACATCACAGAGACACACGTGCCACAGCTTGCTCAGGAGTCTATCTCGTGATATGTTAAACAGTTCATGCACTGCCAAACACTTTAAATATATATTCTAATCAAGACAGGGTGCAATGTATGGCATGGAAATGGTGTTGAACGCACACGTAATGCTTAGAAGATGCACTCTGTGCTTTACAGTCGTTAACATTCTCTGTGAGTCTGAGTCTGAGATAATAGGTGTAAAATACCAATATAAATTTATGAGAGACTGAACGTGATTCCAATTGTACCCATTGTTGAGGACTGAGACTATTGTTCACTGTTTGTTTTACTGTGTGCAGAGAACAAATTGTGCTTAACTTATTCGTATATAGTGCATACTGTTTACTGTATGTACATCAAATTTTACTGTGAATATACTGAAAAAAGCAAACATAAGCAAAACATGGGTTTTTCTGTCAGCTCAACATTAACATGTAAATAGTACTAGAGTGATTCTATATGCATCTTACCTCTTTTTCTGTTTGTTCTTGTCTTTGTTCTTTGGGCTGCCCGATCTGAAACAAATGGCATGCGTAAGATAATGAAGCTGTGTACATTAAAGCATGGGAAACACGCATTCCCTTTATAAAAAGCAAACTCAGTGTACCACTCACCCATATGGATTGCATTGTGTTTTGAACAAACAGTAATCAATAGGCAGAAATGACAATAACACACACCATACACAAGAAAACTTGTTTGCAACATATTGCTTTGATGCACTCTGTAATGAACAATGTTAACAGTGCTGATCATTGCTTTTTTCTTGTTTCATACACACCTGTATCTCCTCTTTTTCCTGGAGCCAGATGCAGATCTATACAGATAAAAGCACCACAATCATTATAATGACGATATCATGACAGATACATCACATAATACTCAACTGAATAATTCATATACACTATGCTACAGCTGTGGACCAGGGGGCCTGTTGCAAGAAGCAGGTTTACTGAGTAATCTGCTTAACATTCCCAAATTTACCTTTTACCCAGAAAAGGTATTTTGACAACAGTCCAGATGTTCAAGGATTTACTAAAACCTGCTTCTTGAAATAAATTCTGGGACATCAGAAATAGTATTTTGGACAAATGCTGAAGGCTGAACAGAAAAGCAAATCTGTGCCATCATCAGTGTTTTTGTTTCCTTTGTTTTAAATTTTCATATTAACCTCCCAAGAATACTGAAACCACATAGAGTCCCTGAAGGTGTGTAAGCTTCCCATGCAGGTGAGCTTCCTTTAGCAGCAGCATATTTACACTGAGTATACAGATAATAACTCATATACTCAGTAAAATATTTGTGTGCATTTGATGACAAATATGCCTCAACATATGAACCAAAACAGCATTCTAAATATTACAAACAGACACTGACACACAAAGCAGTGTAAGGCTACAGCTACCAGTCACAGGCTTAGTTTGGTCACAGAATATGAACATGGTCAAGTTACTGTGAACAGCAGGAGGATCATGTATTTTCATGTGCCAACTCCTAAACGGAATATTTAATGATGTGCATGTGAGCTCCCTTCATGCTAACCAATCTGAATCACATGCATACATCCATATGTGCAGAGTTGTCCCCAGGGAGCTCTCACAGCAAGCTTTCTCAGCTGGTATTCTACAGGTGCTGGATGTCACGCTTATTTTTTAAATTTTATTTCTGGCTGTAGAAGATGCTGCTCCCTGCGACGAAGCAGGAATAACAAACTCTGAGATTCTGTTTCCCTTTAACCACGTATTGAATGTACAGTAATGATGGGGAGGCCGACCATTCCTCAATCCTCAGCACTTGGCTGACACATCACCTCCATATCACTTTCACCCTCATTGCAGTTTCCATGGTGATTAGTCAGACCGGTCTGTGAGAGCTATTTTCCTGAAGAGCCCTACATCTCCTCTGCTATTTTACCCACCTACAGCATGCAGTGGAGTTGGAGGGAGTGTGTTGATTCACTGAAAGGGGAGTAATAAAGCTGTAATGTATGTGGCTGATATGTGACTCAGAGCTGTGGCCTCCAGTTAGCAGCCCGTTTCCCCACTGGAGGGAATCAACTGGGGACTGCTGTATATGAGGTTTTATTCTGGAGAGTTCATTGTTCTTCTCTCCTCTCCCACACCCTGGTCACATCTAAATCCATCACCACTCCTTCTATGACAAGGACATAGATAGTATATGTGAGACGTATGAAAAGTATCAAAGTAATCACCCTAATGTGCACGTTAAAAAGTAGCATTAAGGGAGGCTCTGGGGAGGAACCTGCCTCATCTATACATTATTCATATATCAACAGTACCTGCAATGCAGAGCAGCTTTGGTGTGAGGCTGGGAGGGAGGTTTGGGGATGAGGAGAGAGGACGAGGGGGACTCAGATGTGAAACAAGAGCGGGGCAGTGCAGTGATGCTCAGCAATTTGGTGAGAGGCTCATTTTTCTTGTGTTTTGCGCCCCCATACAGGCTGGTTTATTAGAGCAACACATTTAGCCCCGCTCCCCGAGTCAGGCGGAGAACAAGAGAAACTGAAGGAGGAGAGCGCTTGACTCTACAATTGCTTATTGTCGTTATGATATCCCAAGGCATTGCACAAGTATTTGTTGATGAGCTCTTGCTCTTTCTTCCTTTCCTCCTTTATTCTTAGTCTCTCCTCTCTTCCCTCCTTCCTTTCGTCCATTCTTTCTTCCCTTTCTTTTTCTTAATGTCTGTCTCCCTAACTTCTTCCCTTCCTTTTCATCATGTCTCTCTTCCTTTCTGTCTTCTCTTCCTTTCTTTCCTCCTTTTCTTTTTCATGTCCCTTTCCATCCTATCTTTTAGTCGTTTCTCTTTCCCTTTCTTTTTCTTCCTGACATTCTTCCTTTCCGTCTTCCCTTCCTTTTCCTCCTAGTCTTTCCTCCTTCCCTGTATCACTTCCCTTTTCTCCCTAACATCTAGTCTTTCCTTCTTCCCTTCCCTTTTCTTCTTGCCTTTCATTCACATCCATCGCTGTGAGGGCACCTGTTGACAAACCCCTGAAAAGTCAGAGTTCCTTTTTTGTGATGACATGTCTCTGATGACACTCACACTCAGTGTGTACGCACTCACCTGTCTCGCTTGTGTTTCTTCCCACTCTTTTTCTTCTTCTCTCTGTGAGTGGGTGAGGAGCTGCCAAATCTATTGATGGAGAGAGAAGGGAGAAATTTGCATGCCATGACTGCAAAATGAGCCTCAGATTGCTGCTAAATTCTGGCTTTTTACTCATCATTGTGTTATATTACATCACACTTGAGAGGGGATCATTGTTAGCAAAGGTGTCATCCTGTAGGAGCTCAGCTGATTTTTCTTACCAAGGCTCTCTTTGTCTCCAGATCTATTCATCCCTCTACCTTTCTCTTCTTATTCTTTCTTCTCATCTCTTTCTTCTCTCTATCTCTCAGTCTCTCTATTTCCTTTGCTGACCTTGTCAAAAGAAAGTGGAAGACGAGACTATGCTTCGCTAATGACTCCCTACAGATTTTTTTCCCCCTCTCCACAATTGCAGTATCTGATGGCTCATTTGCAATATTCACACCAAAATAATTGGAATTCCATTTCACAAAACCACAGTGTAATTATTCTGTCAACGAGGCTAGAGAAAAGGAGAAATGTCGAACCACTAGATCAGTGGAAGCCATTTCCACTCACCGACTCCTTCGGCGGCCAGATTTCTTCTTCTTCCTTTTCTTTGGACGAGGGGATGGCGAGCTGCTTGATTTCCTCTTCACTCTGAATTGGCCACAGAAAGAGAGAACAAGAGGGAGAGCAAGATCGAGAGCGAGAAAGGCAGAAATAATTTCCAAGTGATTGCTATTATAATAATCTTTAGTAAGAATACATTTCTGATTATAGTTATTTGCTGCTGTGCTGATAACAAGGCGAAGTGTCTTTTTTCAATATATATATATATTACAATGGAAACAGGAAATCGCTTCGAGGAAATTACACTTAATCTAAATGACCACCTAGATTATAGTTTTCAAACATAAATAATAATGGGGGTGAATGCAGCTCCTGGGTGGTGGGAGTGCTGTTAGAGGATTTGAAGAGCATTTTTATCCTGAGATCAATTTTATGCTTATGGATATTATCAAAGGGAACACCCAGTCACCACTTGAGGAGTCAGAGCTGGTCAACACAGCACCAATTATACAGTATGTGTGTGTTTGAACATGTGCTTTACCTGTTGTCACTGTGGTACTCATGGTCATAGTCTCCATCTTCATAGGCAACCAATTCAGGGTCTTCTTCATACCCGTCAGGCTCATAGTGCAGATGGTTAACCCTGAAAACACAAGAGTCAAGCATCAGAAATGTGTTGCGTGTGCGTGTGTGAGTGAGTATTGTGAGTGAGAGGGGTAACAAGTCCGATGTATGGCAAGTCCTAGTCAAAACCTATTTCCAAACGGTTCTCATTAGAGACTTCATTAGAGTCTACAGCCATTCTAGCAGCTCAGTGAGGCACACAAAGACACAGTTTTGTGAGAGTCAGTGGGAGTCATCTTGTGAGGACATGAATGTCTGTAGACAATCTCATAGCAATCCATCAAACAGTTGCTGAGATATTTCAGTCTAGATCAAAGTGCCCTTGCCCCCCCCAGAGAAATGCTGCTAGCTAAAATTGTTCAACCATGGTGTAATGTCCTACAGAATGCACCTAACATGTACCTAAAAAACAAAAACAAAAAGTCAAGTATATGAAAATGTGATGCTCACACACTAAACTTTTTGTGACTATAGTTCTACACTGACATTTGTAATCTTCCCTCACCCCGGCAGTGAGAATATCATCATCTCTCTGTCTCTTACAGCTCAGCTTGTGGGATTCACATCTTCCCACTGGTTTCTCACACATATTGTATTGTATATACAGACAGATGGCAGCAGCCTCCTCCCTAATCCCTCCCTGCCCCACTACCCCCTTCTCTCTTATGTGGCCTCCTCTGATCCACCAGATCTTACCTTGTAGGCTCCATGTGGGCTAAAGAAACCGATAAAAACACACCACACTGATTATTGTCCCATCATGCAGTCCTATCTCTCTGACCTTGTCACATCCCAATATTGTTTCAAACCCCACAGGTCATGCTCTGGGCTTTCTGGTATATTTTGTACACAGATGTAGCATACGGAAGTATATGTAGAGGTTATTTGGATTTGAGTGATGATGACAGAGACATAACCTCGATGACTGACTATGCAGCCTCAATTAGTAAGAGAGAGATGAAAACAGGCAGGAGTAACGAGACGAAGATGGTGAAGCGACACACGGAATGAAGTTGGCAAAGCAAAGGATAGTGAATCTCTAGTAAGGAGATCAAACACACACTGGGCACACTATCAGAGCAAATTTTTGGTCAGATCAAAAGGGTCGGGTGGTGTAGAAAAAAGACAAAGTAAGTGTAAAGTGTCTGGAAGGAGAGTGTGTAGAGGGTTTGAACAGGGCACAGGCCTGACTGTTAGTTAGGAAGAGACGAGGCAACAGAGCCCTTAATTGGCTGAGCACCACTGGGCACAGCAGGGATGCCAAGTACCAGCAAAATAACCTCACTTCACAATGACAGCCTTTCCGTACATACACACACACAGAAAGGGGTTGGAGCTCAACACACAAACACACAAACTGCAACACTGCTCACTCTGATGAATAAACTTGCATAACAAAAATCATGTTAATTCCATCTTGAGAAGCAAAAACAACAGTCTCAGAAAACAGAATCAATTGAGGAAAGAAGTAAACAACTGTAGGCAGTGTGGGTGGGACACAGATCACACCAGAGTAGGAATTTTAATCTTAACAAAGTTTATTCAGAAGAGGGACACACACACAGCACCCTGCAGTACATTGTACCAAGGGTGTGATTTCCACTGGTTTCCCTTTCTCAACAGTATGTCGCGTGGCTCGCTTCATATGTTTAGATAAGTACGGAAGTTTTTTGAAAAACGATCTAATATCGTTGTTTATTTAATTTTTCTGTTTTTAGCAGCTTTAACGAACTCTGTTTCCCATAAGCACTAGACCTTCGCGAGCTAAACATCATGCCGCGTCAATGGACGAGGGCCACGTTTATCTCAGACACATGACAGACAGACAGCAGAGATTTTCAATGTTTTCAGTGTCTAAGAGCAAGCAGTGTAGTGGATGCTGATTTGTCTTAGAATATGTAAGTAGACAGTAAACCCCAGGAACATGATGAATGAAAACTGATGAATGAAATGCTGAATGAGAGATTGCATTGAGTAACAGAAGCTAGTGGCTCTCCATACTTTTCTCACCCATCCACTTCTGAAACCAAACCTACACCTAGCTTTATGCTGACACAATTAGGGGTTATCTTGAGTACAGAAACATGCAGAAGTGCCTAAGAAACTATGAGATTTTTCTTTTCTTTTTTTTGTAGTTCTAGGCACCAAAGCCACCAAAGCCAAAATAATTTGGAAAATTCATTTAAAATCTCAATTTGGCCTTTTGACTTTCATTTTAACTGCCAGTCTTTGTGCCTTTTGCCTGAGACCAGTGTCCCTGTAGGGTCGTGAATGAAGCACACTGCCAAAAAGAGAAATTAACAACAACTGAAACCATCCAGTGGTCCCCATGCTTAGTCATTAGCGATAAATCAACTAATTCCCCATTCTGTCTCTAATCTCTTAATTGATGCCATGCTCCAATATGCCAGAGACATCTGTCCAGCCTGGTCGTGATCAAGACAGCGTCCCTGTTAGGCAGATGAGGGAGTGTCCCTGTGCTTAATGGTGCTCTGGTGAGGCAAGAGGATCCCTAATTCAGCCACTATCCCTGGGACCTGGCAGTGATGGACTACGACCAAGGCCCTCCTCAGGGCTGCAGCACAAAGTAGTGCAACTCATTCATATCCCCACTCAGACAGCCACTCTGCCACTGACGGCTCGGATATATTTCTATTGCTGCAGAGAGTTATAGTTTGTTATTCTGGGAGGAGGTAGGTGGAGGTCGGATTTATTACTCCTCAGTATGAGGGTGGGGGCAAACCTAGTAGCTGCTTTATGGTGGTCATATTAAGATGAAGAATGGACCTGGCTGGAGGTTTAAGCTGAACTGATCAATTCTGTGATCACGGGGGAAAAACCTTGATGTTCTGGATGCATCAAGAGTCCAATAGTAGATCAATTTTTGTTCAAATGAAATATATATCTAACAGTCCAATGAAATAAATAACTGTTTGCTAATGACGGAACGTCGATCTCAGGCTTTTCCTCTGATATTGAACAGCTATGTGAAGCCCAGGGTCAGCTTCCCCATTGATACTGCTCTGATCGGGCAGTCTTGGTGTGTAAGCCTGAATAGCTCTGAGAGGCTTTACACACTGCATTCCTTCTCTCGCTCTGTGGTCCCCTCCATTCTGCAGGAAATCAATGTGGGACATCGCTAAACAGAGTTATGAGCTATCACATCCATGCTTACTGCTGGCTGTTTATTGCTAGTGTGTAAGAGTATTAAGCTACAGCTGAGGGGCCTAGCCTGTCAATAGTAATAGTCCCTGTGGAAAAGACAGCATCTGAATAAAGCCTGCCAGCTGAGCAAACTCAAACACACTGAAGGTAGCAGTATATTTGAGGTCACAATGGAGCCTCCTATCATTTAGCAAATTTACATATGTATGTCTATTGTCTATATCCAGTTCTGTTTTTGCTTGCAATTGTTTAGCATCAGTGTGTACCATGGTACACACTGATGCTAAACAATGAGATGAGCTGATACTGGCCACAGAATGAAGTTATAGGCATACAGTAGGGTACACACAGCTAAGAGATGTGTAAAAACATGTGTGGCTCTTTCTTATTTCTTACACATTTGTAACACCATTAAACCACTTCATAAAAAACTTCACACTGGAGCTCATGTTATCTTGATTAATTATATTTGTTTTTTCTTTAGTTTCTTTTCAGTGACTAAAGCTGACTTTGTTCATGCATGTCACATACATTTGAAATACCTTCAAACTTCAATAAAAATATCTAATTTCAGTGCAGGTTAAATCAAGATTAAAGAAGACAAAGAGTGTACTATGAGGCTGTGCTCAGACACAGTGGTGCTTTGAGTTAAATGTTGGCAGGTATACTGTTTACCATTTTCGCCATCTTAGTTTAGCATCTTAGCATGCTAACATTTGCTAATTAGCACTAAACACAAAGTACAGCTGAGGCTGATGGGAATGTCATTAGCTTTGCAGGTATTATGGTCATATTTGGTCATAAACCAAATTAAAAATGAAATTTCTACCTCATGGTGGTGCTAGAAAAAAAGGATCACCAGTCAAATAATTATTATTAATTCATCCTGAAGGAAGTTGTTGCCCTGAGATAACGTTGTTATGATATGGTGCTATATAAATAAAACTGAACTGAATTGAATTGAAGGGGACATGAATGCATGTACACAATTGAATGGCAATTAATCAGTAGTCACAATATTTCACTAAAATATCAACCTCATGATGGTGAAAGTCAGTGGGTTTCTTTCTCTGAGGACCATGAGTGTAGAACATTTCATGGGTGAGGTATTTCAGTCTGGACCAGTGGTGGACTGACCGACCGAAAGACAGATATTGCCATTTCTAGAGCCATGCCGCTAGCATGGCTAAAAAAGACCAGAGGCCCAGAAACAAACCAGGATGCTAGTTTTAGAGACAGAAAGGGCCGTGACCCAACCTTTCCATTAATATGAGATCACTAGCACATACTACTAGCTGTTTACCACAGTGACTTAGGCCCTCATGGGGCCAAGTTAACTGATGTGAGGGTCCCCTACCGTATTACCTATTAATGTAGGGGATTGCTGATCTGTTTATTGCTGGTGGCAGTGAGTATCAGGGGAGTCAGCCAGTTAGGGCCTATAGCACAGTTTTGCCCTGGGGCCAACCCATGGGTTGATTAAGGCATGCTTCAGATTTAGGCACTTCACATGTTGGGCGGAGGGACATGGATAACTTCAGAATAAGGTTTGTAGTTCTGTGTGTGTGTGTGTGTGTGTGTGTGTGTGTGCGCGCGTGTGTGTGGTGGGGGGGGCTGGGTGAGTGTTGAGTATGAGGGGGAGTGGGGGGATAACAACCCTGCAAATTACAACCTTCTTCAATTTTCCACATCAAGGCCTTTCTGGAGAGGGAAAGTTGCAGAATTTGAGGCTAGCTCTGACATCCCAAATTGACCCAACTCAAAAGTGCCCTTGAGCGCGAACTACAGCGACAAGCAAAACAAACAGAGCTTTCTGTATCTTCATAGTTTACTTTCTCTGGGCCACAGATGTTTTTTATATTCATCCTGCTGTACATAAACTCCATCCCTCAGCCTCCCTGCTCATTTCAGCATGGTCTGGTTCAATGTCAGACACTGGCTGAGGTGCAGAGGAGGGAGAATCATTAGTCTAGTCTGCGAGACAGGAAGCATCAGCGTCATTACCAGTCATTAGTTCACAGACAGCGGGTCACATCGCCACCACCACACTGCCTCTCTCAATCATTCACACGTACAGTATGATGGAGAGGGCCACCACGCCTACATCCTGCTGCGCTGTTTCTCATGTTTTTGACATCTGAAGCTGTGGCCTTTGTGCGTGCGTCTTTCTGTGATCTGGACAAAGACGCACGCACAAAGGCCACAGCTTCAGATGTCAAAAATCATTTATTTTGATTCCTTTCATTCCATCTGTGCTAGCCTCAGATGAGATGCTCTCCCTCCCACCTCGCGCTCAAAGCTAGAGCGAGGCTTAACGCTAAACAAATTGACAATTATCATGCCAATCTTTGCCTCATTGGCTTCCAGCAGGGTTTAGAATAGACTTTAAAATGCTACTGATTATTTTCAAAGCACTGGGGTTTAACCATTCCCCGTGTATTTAGAGAGAGGCATTATCAGGCAAAAGCCAAGGATTCAAATTAAAATTTATTGCACTTTTGCAATTACGGTGCATATTCTTTGGAACCGACTGCCTGAAGACATTACTAGACTGGCAGGCCATTTCTCATAACCTCTTTTAAAATCAATTTGCATTTGACATTTATGGCTGTCTAGTTTTATTAGAATAATTTACTATAAAGTATTAATTTTGTAATTAATTTATCATCAAGGATACAAAACTCTTTAGGTTCTCTAATAAATTAGCTGGTAAAACAATTGTGTTAAAGTGCAGCAAGGTGAGGTGAATAACCATGCATGCACACTAAGGGTGTTAACAGATAAAATGCTCTGAATGCAGCATCTGCAGCAGTATGCAACAATTTCTAACAACGTCTGATATAAGTTGTGCCCACTTCCGGTATAAATCTGAATATCAGTGGTGGAAAGTACCTTAAGTGAGTAAGTAAGTAATTTGGAGGTACTTGTACTTTACTTTATACTTCTATTCCACTACATTTCAGAGGCAAATACTGTACTTTTCACTCCACTACATTTATTTGATAACTTCAGTTACTAGTGACTTTGCAGATTCAGATTAATAATACAAAATATAATCGACAACTAAATTATGTATTGTTATAGAGGCTTTATTGATCCCCTGTGGCACATTCACAAGCTACTCAGCAGTATATAAAGTAATTCAAACTAGCCCCACCTTTACCAGCTGCAACATTAAAGTGGTGAACACATTCATGCATCAGTAATTCCAATAATATAATATACTTTTACTTTTGTACTTTAAGCAAAATTTTGAATGCAGGACTTTTACTTGTAACACTGTGGTATTGCTTTTTACTAAGACCTGAGTGCTTCTTCCACCAGTGATGAATACAGATATGAATACAGATATGTTTGTGACATACATCCACCCCTAATACACACCACACAGACATTAAACCTGATGCACAGTAACTTACACTGGTTGTGTGTGTGAGCCCTCTCTGGTGATAACGCCCTCCTTGTCCATCAACATTTGTCTGAATGTGCTCACTTTCTGTCGAATCTCTTCTTCTGTGTACCTGAGGATGGACATGAAGACACAACAGTTAGTAGAGGCCCGCACACACACACACACACACACACACACACACACACACACAGGTTAATCAGTAATCTGCAGTTTTGACTACTCGTTGGCTGTGAGTGAATTCTTCTCAGTGTCAACCAGACACTGTGTGAAAGCCACTGCAAACTGAAGCAGCAGCTTTTAACAGCATTGAATGCAGCAGGGGAACTGGCGAAGCTAATTGTCATCTGCCATAACTGCCAGATGCCTGTGTAGGAGCCATGTCGTCCCCCACTATCACACAGTCCAAGTCCGAACAAAGGGCAAAGATCGTCTTCTGACTGTGACCTAATCAAAAATGACACTCAGCCGAATGATGTATATTCGGATGACTTACTGTCAACCTCTCCTGACCACGGCGGGTTCCTTGTTCGGGCCCAGTCTGCATGTCATGTTTTATTCTGAAAGCAAAGTGCTATAACTCACTGAGTTGAGAGCAACTGTGGGGCAGCGTGAGGAGCTTTCAGCAAGCTGACAGAGAGAATACTGCGGACCACTGCAGTGGGACATGAAAGAAATGGCTGTCTGTGTCACATTGTAGATTTGTATTCATATTTTCTAATTGAGAATATCTGGCCTTTTCCATTTCAGGTATATTGTGGCTGTCAGTGGGTGCAACAGAAGAGCATCAAAATGATCAGTTATATTTTAATTTCATTGTGATCTTATTTGGTGCAGTAGATAATGAACGAATCAAACACTCCTAAAAGATTTCATGCACACAGCTTTGGGCTACATTCTCCCAGTGAGTGAATAACACAAGTAACGGCCTCTGACCACAGGCCTGCCACTGTAAGACTGTACCACTGACAGTTCTGGGAGGGCGACTGTAATAATTCAACCAGCCTGTCTGAACAAGCGTGACAGAGAGAATGAAGTAGCTCTGTCCTGTGCTTTTCTACAGATTCTCTTAGGATAGTTATGCATGTCCCTGAACACAGTACATGGCCTCTTCAATGCACTGTACACCGAGCTGATCTCTTTGTGTATTCACGCCGTTCTCCACATTCTGCTCTGGCTGTGGTAATGAGATGTAATGAACTATAGAGGCAGAGAAATATGAAGGGAGAGAAGAGGACGGAGGAGAGAGGGGAAAGGGAGAGAATTAATAAAGCTGTGAAAGTGTGGCCAGCAGCCAGACATCACAAGAGCTAGACTGACTGGAAGCCTCAACCATTAATAATAGTGTCTGTTCATATCGCATTGAACAACAAGAGCATGTGTGAGAGGTGCCTGGGATATAAAAGTCAGACAGAGATTCACTAATTATCCATGATTAAAAATGTATTGACCTGTACTCACAGTAAATTGGGAGTACAAAGAAGAATGAAGCCTTAGAATCATCATCTCTTTGAGTCTCAGCGTACTGACATGTGATATTTGCTCATATGGTAAGAGATAACATCTGAAATCTGAGCTCCACTTGCAATAACCAAAGTACTGAGGAACTGTCTATCACTTAGTGCTGAAACATACACTCTTACTTGGCAACAGTTTCTCTCTGTCTCTCTTAAAGGAACAGCTCACCATTTGGGGGAATTCGCATATTCCCTCCTTTGCTGAGAGTTTAGATGAGAAGTTTGACACCACACTCATGTCTGTAAGTTAAATATAAAGCTACAGGATATGGTTAGCTTAGCTTAGCATAAAGACTGGGACAAACAGCTAGCCTGACTCTGTCTAAAGGTTAAAAAAAAAAATCAGTGTTCTTGTTTTACACTTTTTTTATTTTTATGAATTGAACAAACAAAGTATTCATGTTAATTAGTTAATTGTGATTCTTTAGAGGTGCTGGTAGTTGTTGGATGTTTTGCCTTTGGACAAAGCCAGGCTAGCTGTTTCCCCCTGCTTTCAGTCTGCCAAGCAAAAAAAAAAGAAGCCATGTAACTACAGAGAATCATCATGTTTAAGTTGTCTTCAGTATCAAAGTAATCCAGCTGTCCATGGGTTCACTGCAAACAGGAACTGCTACAGTAATACCTAATCGGCATCCTGTTAATGGTGCCAGTTTGCCAAAATGTAAACAAATATAGACTAAAAAACAGGGTTCAAGTTGTAGCCCACTGCTAACTCAGTGACTCCATGGTAACATTATACTTCCTGTTTATATCCCCCACTGATGTCTCAAGTTTGTCTGAGGGAGCCCCACAGTGTCAGACTTGGAAACCCCTGCTCTGAACCTGACCCACTCTATGAAAAACAGCCCCAGACCAAAAAGTACACAAAAGTAAGCGGTGACACACGCTTCTGGCCGTGCAGTTTATTTCCTGTTGAATAGGTGATAACATCTGACATGTGAGCTCTACTTGCAATAAGTAAAAGTGCAGGGGAACTGTCCATCAGTCAGTGCTGAAACTTACTTGGCAACGGATTCTCTTTCCCTCTCTCAGCTGTGGTTCGTGGCAGGACCAATTCTATAAACTGGATTGTAAATTAACCAGAGGCTAAGTTCAGCATGGAAATGGCATGGGAGGAGTGTTTGCTTTTCTCAGATTAAATATAGCAGCCGATACCATGTATTCTGAGCTGGCTGCTATCAGTGCATCAACGGTGTGGAGAATGAGATTAGGAGAAGTGTGATGGAGAGCTGAAATAGCTGGAAGATGGCCCAACAGAGAAGAAGCCGGTGTGACACCACCATCGGGTCCTGCTGTATGGCAATCTCTCAGCCCAGCAGCTGTCAACTCAGCACAATGGAGGCCACAAACACACACTTTATATTCATGGCTTTCCATGCACGGTGCAGGAGCCATCACCATACGTTAGCTGCTTCCCGACAACTCTACAGCAGTCACCGCATGCTCTCAGCAGTCTGTTGTGGATGGAAGAAGGATGTACAATAGGTAAAAGGGTGAGAAGGCTCAGAAAAGATACCAGCTGGGTAACTGAATGTGCTCTGGCCAAACAGACGCCAAGGCTGTAGGGCTTTCTCCTTCACATTGTGCTTATGATTGCGAGGATGTTAGCGCCTGCAGCTATCTCTGTTGACACTCCATCTAAAGCAAGAAAAGAGGGGTCAGAACTTGTGAAGCTAAAGCCTCTGTTGACATATGAGCTACAGAATCTCCTCCTCCTCTTTCTGCTTCTCTTCCTCCTCTCTCTTTGCCCTCGCATTGAATTGCTCGATCCTGAAGCGCTGCACAGCTTCGCAGCATGAAGCACGGTAAAGTTGGGTTCTTTTTGATCGGTCTAGCTTACTAACCAGAGCCAGAGCCTGGGGTTTAGAAGTGTGGGCCAAGAGAATCCCACAGCACCTGAATGCCTGCAGGAACCTGGTGGGCAAGTTCACCTAAAGAGATAAAAATCTGTGGACAAAACAAGTCTAGAGTCCATATTTACAGTTTGAGACTCTTTCTTTCATGATCGTCAAACTTTTCAGTTGCTCTGAATCAATCTGCGTAAATGGCCACATATTGGATGTTTCTCAGAAGCTATAAGGATAAGCACACTGAAACAACACACCTCTCTTGTGCACATTTAATTAGCACTTCTTGCAGCTGTAAATGTAGCTGCTTTCTGCCTAACACACCATCTGTTCCTCCCTGACACAGTACAGAGGAGGAGCTGACTGGAGTGGTCAGCAAGACTGGGTAACGCTGAATTCAAACTGAAATGAATGTTAAACTGAGCACTCATTTGTGTGTGTGTGTATGAGGTGGGACTGTTCAGAGCCCAGAGTTTGCCAAATGGAGCCAAATGAAAGCCATTTAGCCCAGGCCCATTGCCTACAGCATGCAAAGTCCCAGTGATTTGGGCGGAGACAGACAGTGGACATCGATCAGAGCGAGGGGCTCCCCGCCATCCCAGCCATGAAAAATCACCACGATTAAAGAACTTGATTGGAGTAATTAGACAGCTCCGAGCACCCACAGATCCCCCATTAACTCATGATCCTGGAAAATGAATAGCTGTGGCCCAGAGACCATCCTTACACTGATAGTCATCGATTTGATGAGGACGTGCCTACGTGTGGGGTGTGTGTGTGTGTGTGTGTACACCTTCTGACTGCCAGTGGTGTCTCTGCGTTTGATGTCTGAAGAGCCTTTTTCAACAAGTCGTCCCCAGGCGCTGCTGTGCACCTACGAAACTCTGCAGCCATCAATCTCGCTGCAAAGAGTACAGAGGCAAAGTGATGCCAATGTAGTTAGTAAGATTGAATGGAGCTGGGAACACGGGAAGACAAACCCAAACACCCCCACATTTCTATTTCAGGGGCAGAATTAAAATGACCTACCGAGTGCCAAAGTGACTCTCAAGTGGAGAGGATTTTCAATTGATGCTCTCTACAGTCATAGCTTTTCTGGTTAGATAACAGATACTAGATAGACCAGATGGAAAGGGTAGCAAAGAAAGAATACACCTTTCTCTCTCTATAAAGCTGCCGTTTTCACCACCCCACAGTGTAAGCAGATCAATGTTTGGAGCAGCGCAATCTGACATTGCCGCTCTCTCTGATTGCTCATCTTCTGTAAGACCTCCTTTAACAATACCATTTGAAGCAGTTTTGTCTAGCATGGACCTATTGTATTGCTTTGGGAGCCCCCCAGTGACAACGTATAAAATGGGTCATTCTCCCTGAGATGCTTCCCCTCCAATTTTCAGTCTTATAGGATGCAGGCTTATCGTCTTATGACACAGGCTTTGGCTTGCAGGAAAACCTCCATCAGAGCAGAGATAGTTATTTGCGCTGGCCTTAGAGGCTCTGAGAGCAGCCCTCTTAATAAGATCCTAGCTACTCACGTCTCTTGCAATTCAAAAAGTGTCACCATATGTTATTAAAGGAATACCACAGCAGTAGTGGCCAAAATGCAGCAATTTAGCTCCTAACTACGACAAATAACCTCTTTCCTTTTTGTCTCATTTTACTGTGGACTGTTCTGTCTTGATGTTAATTTGCGTGCAAGCCCTTATACACATGTAAAAACACAAATTCAGCTATGTATCTGTGTATTATGTTGTGTCTTTTTTGCTTGTGCCAGGCTACATCTCTCTACTTGACTTTAAAACCAAAAGATATTATTTTTTCAATACACACATGCACATCTGATATTTTTGCTTGGTGAAACAGGAGGAGTAATATCTTCTGCCTCTTATTTAAAAAGCTCTTAGCATTGGTGGTACACAGAGCTTCATGCATGCATAAGAAAGGCCCCGCACACACTTTGTTATGGGTGGACAATATCATCTGGTTGCCTCTCTGTTGCCAACCTGTGTCTGTTATTAGCATGCATTGCGCAGATGCATATATGGGGTTCTTAAAGGTAGCCGCACGCAGCCTGCAGATTAGAGTGAGTGAAGCCCTGTGAAGAGAGCTCATTAGAGAGCTGGAAAAAGGCTCATACACCACAGGAGCTCAAATCATGCACAATCATTATGCCTCAATTAGCGTGGAAAAACACCTCTGCAAAAGAATCTGGACCCTTGCATGCAGAGCAGCCCTATTCTAGCAACTATTCTATCATAAGGGAGTCAAACTTAAAGCCAAAGTGAAAAGTAGACACTAAGCATTTGTTGAAATGTTCAGTAAATGCAGTGCGTTCAGGCGAAAAGAGGACAGGATGTTGTCGGTGCCATCTCCTCAAAGAGCTACTCTAACAGATCATGCCTCAAATGGCTCGATGTATGTAACCTCCGGCATATCTAATATACATAAAAGGGCAATGTTCCCTGCAGCGGCGGAGCACTCAGTGCACCAGTGAGTGGGGGATGCTGCCAGGCCTTGGATAGCTAAATGAACAGACTCCTTTAATTGCTGAGCCCATTTAATTGGCTCCCAGGGTGAGGCCATCACTCATGACAGACTATTTATCCTGGTCTTATCTCTTGAGAAGAGCACGGCTGGATTGGGGGGGCTGTGTGTAAAGGGAGGAGGGGAGTGTCTGCCATGCTGGCAGGGTTAGAGAAGGAGGCAGACATCCAGCATGCCCCCAAGCCTAATCCTTCACAGAGGCCTCAGTCAGGACGGGAACTCAGGGGTGACGTAGAGGCTGAGCACGCTGGCTTAAATCCACAACAAATGGAAACAGACTCTAGCCACCATTTTAACTGTGTCTAATGCCTGGCATTGCTCTTCCTCTCTATCCCCATGTTTCATCCCCCGCTCTATCCCTTAATCCTGCACACATGCACAAACACTCTCTCATTTAAAGAGGAACATTAGAAATTGGAGAGGCAAGGGGAGCTGTGCTGAGCCAAGTTGGCTCAGACTTGAGTCCGCCCATAGTTTCAACAATCAGCTGAGTGGTCGCCGTCCTTCAAGTGCGACTGTCTGCCAGCTGAGCCCGTGCAGTCTGACGAGTGAGTGGAGCCGGTCAGCGTGGGTGTCTGGTCTCCTTGTATTCTGTCATCATTAGCCAAGCTGCTGCCTGCCACTGCACTGTTCCACTAGAGATCACAACTCTTTTACATCACTCTCAAACCAGAAGCAACTGTCTTCTCCAACACAGGAGATGTGTGGACCTTGACAGATGGTTGCAGTGCACCCCCTCATTTTGATTTGTGGTAAAGACCAGCAGTTCTGTTTCATCAATCTATCGTACCTCCACCATTACCCTGCAGTCTTAATGAGCCCCCACTGCCTGACGAGCCCAGTCACGCTCACGGAAGGAGGGACGGGTAGAAAAATGAGTGGAAGAAAAGGGAAATCTAATTCATCTCTACCTTCTCAAAACCCCCCACAGGAGCATAGATTGATTTCATCTCCATTCTCTAAAATGGTACGATCAGCTATGGGAAAGAGAGGAGAAAAGAGAAAAAAACAGGCCTACTATTTTTTAGAAATTTGAAAATCACCCACATACCGGCATTCAGGTTTGTGCCTGTCACCTCTCGTATCTCGGCTTCACCCAAAAAAAAAAAAACTTCACTAATTAGCTTGCCTTATATTCAATTAAATCACCCTCCCCTAATATATCAAGGATTAGCCGGATTTCTATAAATGACGAATGTGATGTGAATAAAATGTCATGAGGTATCAGTGGGAAAGTGAATTTTCTCCGTACCGACACAGGATCACAGAGCTCGTCATTAATTACAGTCTCAGCTAGCCTGGAGTTTGCCTGCGAGCTGTGGTTATTCAGGCAGCAGTGTGTGTGTGTGCAGAGCAGCCTGAGAGAAGCCTTGAGACTGTGGATTAGGGCCGACTGCAGTCGCTACAATTTTCACGGTCCCAGCACTAGCACACACTGAGCTCTTCCTATCTTTGTGCTGGAGGACACATATCGTGCTAATGAAACAGACTACGCTGGGTTGGCCTGTGGTCCTCGCTGACTGTCTCTATAGCAACCTCACTAATAACCATTACTTGAGGAGAAGGCCGTCAATACAAAGTTCAAGTGTTGGCTGCAAATATGCAACAACATCACGGATGAATAATGTTGCATCTGTGACATACACACATACATTGTGAAGCAAAAGTGACTGATGTTGAGGTATGAATCTCCATGTATCTCCATGTTTGAACCCTGAAAATGGTATGTGTGTGTGTATGTGTGTGGCATTTTCATCTTCTGTAATTTATGACGAAGCTACATGGTGCAATCTTGGTTCTAGGGATTACCAGGAATTGTTGCTGCCACCTGCTCAAAGCACATCATTTTCATGTTTTACCAAGCTACGCACACATGAACAAATTCTATTAAAAAATCAGATAATAAATAAAATTATTTTTTACCATGAAATATTTCTGCCTTTTTCTACTTGTTTCCAAGGCCCAGTTCCCAGCACACTGTGGTTTTTGTCACAGCTAACTCCGACCGTTGGCCTGGAGTCAGTGTAAAATCCCCTGACACACATACAGTCGCCAGTGTTTTTACGGCAGTGAGGCTCTTCACCACCTCCCTGCTTCTCCACAAATGCCCAACCAGCAAGCAGGAGCCACTACAACTGTGACAAGTACATGATCCTTCACTGGGTTGCTGATTGTGAATATTGCCAATTATGTTAAATGGGGCAGCTGGCCAAGCAGGAAGCACCCAGGTCTCTGCCAAAATGGTCCCTGTAGAGTCCGTCACCTAATTTTGAACTGTTTCTTATTCCGGGAAAATAGTTAGCTTCAGGATGAGAGCATGCTTCCACATAAGGACATGAGTTTAATGCGTGGCAGATTTGTAAAAATCCTCATCAATCATCATACAATCATACAAGGATGGCCTGCTTTTAAAGGGAATGAAAAAGATGACATTATTGGTCATAATAGATGCCAGCTATCACAACTACAAATATGGACAAAACACAGCTGCTATGCACCACAGCCCCTTATGTTTACTACACTCCTCTGCAGAGGCTTGTTTTTTTTTTCCTTCCCAATATCGCTACGAAAATGACTTTTGGCAGGTAACAGATTTTGAATGTAATGTTTTGGTGCAGCTTGTGAACTCAACACCCCTACAGGTACATACCTGTCAATGTCAAGTTCTCTACCACACAGAGAATGCTTTCATATCTTGCACTCAAACCAGCTCCCCAATAACTGAATTGTAAAGAAAAGATAAACAATGACTGCTTCAACGAAAACGGTAATGTCACTTGACATCAAATACCCAGTGCAACTGGAGTGCTTACTCGCTTGTTGAGTTTTTGTGCTTAATACATATTGGGCTTCATGCAGGAACATTTGTGTATTCTTATCCTAAAACTCTTTCTGTGGGGCTTGCTTGTGCAAGTGTTCCAAGTCAGATTCATTCAGCTCTCTTAACTGCACAAACTTGTCATAAATTGCTCATTTCAACGTGATGAATGCCAACTGTGCATGAGCAACTGAGCATTCCTGAGATTTAATCACAATTGCATAGTTGATGGCCTCTAGTTGCTATATGAGACTACCTGTTCCACTCTGTTTTTGGGCATGTTTCATTCACAAAAATGTCACCAAAGATTTAAAAAAAATTCAGTTCTCTTAAATCACTCTTTCATGCCACTTAAACCTGCAATAACTTATTTTTATGGCCACTTGGAGGCAGCAAAAACAAGTTTGTTAACATTGACATATCATCACCTTTTAAGTTGATATAGCACACATGTTAGCAAACAGTTGCTTATTTACACATTCAGCTGTCACAGAGTAACATGATCATTCATTTTGAGTCGTGTTTTGGTCACCTGATGAATGTAAATCCAATATTCACTCTGTTTTTGGTCTCTACCAACTCCTGAGGGAAATATCTGGCTCTTTAGCTGCTAAATGCTCCACTATATTCACCAGCTAGTCTCTTAGCTGTGTCTGTCTGCTGTTTGATGCTGGACAAGTAGGGTACATTGTTTTGATGAGTTTTTTCCACTGAAAACAGCTGTCAGCTGTGGCCGAAAATGACGACATGAGTGCAGTGAGAGTGAACCAAAACAGTAAAGTTGTGGCCGGACAGATAAACAATGAGCTGAAACTCACTATAAAGCTCTGTAAAGCCGAGGGGAGCTGCAGATTCAGGTGATAATTCTCTGTAGGTTCATCACTTCGAGCGACCCCTTTTAGTTTTCACACTGTGATTTAATACATTGTTATTATATAAATACTGATTACAGCTGCTTTAAGTACGTACTATACAAGTGTTTCTTGCATGAGGCCCTTTGTATTATAGTAAATGGTTGCTCATCCCATCTACTTACCCCTGCTCCTCCATCATCTCCTGGAGCTCCATACATTTCAGCTCTACCCTCCTCTTTCTCTCGTGGTCCAGGATCTCTCTGTGTGGCTTTTTTACCAGGACAGGCTCTGCTTTGGGCTCCTCCTCCTCCTCAGTACCTGGCTGTCCCTCCTCAGTCTTAGCTTGTAGGGCTGCAGTCAACGTTGGCCCTGTTGATCCTGCAGCTGTTCCTGCTCCTGCTCCAGGGACCACGGGCGGGGCCAGTCCGTTTGCACCATCCTTAGGAGATGGCACCCTCGCCGCATCGTACATGATTACTGAACTCTGTGGAGACACAGATGATGGAGAGAAATTGTCAGCTGAACACTAGGTAGTCGAGTGGAGTTTGGCAGTCTGACACAGTCTCATTTCATGTTAATGATTTAACATGCAATCTTTCCAAGAACCCTCATTTGGGAGGATTTTAAGGTCGATTTATTACTGACTTACTTCTATGCACTGTTGATGGTAGTGATAGTGAATGATTCTAATACACATGGCATACATTTAGTAAAATATAATATAAAATTAGAATATTCTTCTCTTTGAAGACTGTGTAGAGCCCCCTGAAGGCACCCTTTATGGTCCCCGAACCCCTGTTTGACAACCACAAAGCTGCCAACTGATGCACACCCACAGCTTGTCAGCACAACAACGTATTTGGTTGGACAGTAAGCCACAAACATTCAGGGCCTTGACAATACACAGTGAAAGGTGAGCTGAGATGTTACCTCTGGACAGGCTGCAGTGTTTCTGCCTGAACTGAACAGTACATAGCCGACATTCACACACATCAACATACTGTACACATATGCACACACACACTTTGGATCTTGAGTACATGTAGACATGGATTGCCAGTGACAGCGCTGGCAGCAACCTCTGCTCTATGAGTCAACAGTGCAGTAGTGCCTAGAGGCAGGTTAGGTGGGAGAGAGTGAGAGTTAAATTCCTCTTTAAAACGCTCTTATCTCCTGGACCAAATTGAAGCTGTAAACCAAGGTCATATACCATACAGCATGAGAGCAAAGGAGAATGAAAGTGGAAGGCGCTAAGCGGCTTAAGGACAGAGACTGGGAGAAGTCTGCAGCAACAAAACAGGTCACAGAGAAGAATGTGGAAAGTATTGATTGAATATAACTTGACTGATTTTATTGTATCAACACTGAATGCATTCTTTGTTTTTGACTTGCTCGACCTTTCTGTTTCTGCCTCATTCGCTGATGAAATGATGAGGTTGTCATTTTGGTGAATAAAAAGTCATCTGCTACAAGTGCTGCATGGACTGGACTCTGATTAAGATGGATTGTCCTGTTAGGGCCAGTGTAGAACATGCAGGAAGAAAGGAAAGCCTTCACATGGCCACAAGCCTCGGCTGCCCAGCACCGGTCCTCTCCCTCTGCAACTAATGGCTTCATTTTTCACTGAGGAGCCAAAAGAGCTCCGCTGAGGCACTCCATCACTGTCACACATGGAGGAGCGGAGACAGGACAACACTGAGGCGGGATAGACAAACCTCCAGAACTACAGTCACACCTTATACCGTGTGAGCAGCTTGTGCCATGTAGGCAGGCGGTTCTCTATCGGAGCTGGTTCTGGAAGTCTTTGACTAGCTAATAGGGATGTGCTTGTTTTTGAAGTGCTGTGCGCTGGTAAACGAGCCGTGGATCTGTGCGTAGCGACACGGCTCTCGGCTGACAGAACAGGTGGCAGGACAGCAGGAGGCATCATCGCTGAATCTATTATACAGCAAATCAGCACTTGATATTCCATGACAGCCATCTCTCATCTGCACACGCTCCTCACAAAATAACTCTGTAGAAAATCCTAGGGAGACAAGCTCTCCCTAGTCCTAAACTGACTTTAAAATGACATTCAGGTAGACAGGGAGATGAGAATGGAAGGAAGTGAATTAATATGACCCTGTTTTCTATTAATTGAGCAGACATGTCATAAGAGAAACAATGGGTTGCTCTTCCTGCTTCCAGTTTGTTTTAATTAGACCACGTGGTCAGTGGCTGTGAAAGCTTGAGCTGGACTGCTCAGGTCTGGATCTTTCAGCCAGAGGTGAGGGGCATTGCCAATCCCATTTGTGCCGGACATGTCTTGGCCACTGGGTCGCTCCTGGTAAATAACCCACGATTTTCACCATATGCCCCCGATCGAACATAGGAAGCTGTTTGAAATTCAGCTGTAATGAGCTTGAATAAAATGTCAAAGATATCTCAGACCTGAAAATCTGCGGGAAAAGACCCTCCCATCTCAAATGAAATCCTCCACAAAGCCAGATGTGGGAGTCAAAAGCTGTGGGCCAAGCGCCAGTCTGTGTTAAACCATGCTGTAAATATCGAGCCATCTCATTATACTAATGCATCATTCCACAGTCATTCCTTTTGTTCCCAAGGGGGAGGGGGGCACAAAAAAATCTGTTCTCTTTCAAGTTAAGACAACTAAATCATTTAATTGTGTAATGAAAAAAATATGAGCAGAAAGGAAGACTTGTCAGTGGGCTGATAAGGCAGCAGAGCACACAGTTAATTGTGTGCAAGTCCTCTACAGGGACTGAAGGTTATCTGGAGCTGCTGTATTAATGGTGGCACCAACCTATTCTGCTATTATTGCGTGGGCGTCTCAGACTGTCACATCCCAACAAACACTGTTTGTAATTAGTCATTATGCTAAGTGAAGTTATTTAGCCACATTCACTAAGTGTCACCATCAGTTATTTCAAATGACAAATAGACAACGTGCACTTGAACATTTAATTTTCTAGTTTGGCGCAATGACACTGATTGCCGTTAGAGATAAAAGAGCCATTAGCTCATGCCTTCTCTCCATCGAGTGAAAGAAGATGCTTCCTGTTCTTAACCTTTGCCCGTGGTTTCCTGTGTCGTTTGCTTGATTCGATGGTGCTGCTGCTGCTGTCGACGCTGCAGCCCGTGCTCTGCTGACATCCCACCTTATACAACAAAACAAGCCCGTAGTGTAAAATAATGCCAAATCATAGGGGATGCGAGTTGCCGGTCCTCACTGAATGTTGAGGGGTTGCTGTAATTTCCATACAAGCATCATGATCTCTCAATGACTCATCTGAAACATCCAGTAGATGGATCACGCACTTAAAGCACAATTAATAAGGATAACATTCACTGTGGCCACACAGGGAAAACATTGCAGTCTCATTAGGAATCTAATGTTGCATTAGGCTAATGAGACATTAGAGAGGGGATTGCCTGGACTTGAGCCACAGTGTGATTATAGTGATTTTTAATTTTTTTTCCATGGGGGATTTTATCTAAATATATCATTAACAAAAAGTAAATGACATAATTTGTAATGTACTCTGTAGCCCCTGTGAGCTGCAATCTATTGGATATTTGATTACTTTGCCTGTTGGCCTCTTTGGATGGATAGATTACTAGTTGACTGCCTACGTCATTAGAGGCAAATCTACACAAGGAATTGACCTCAGGAGCAAAGCAGAAAGCAGGTCAGTGATTCCCTGTTTGTAATGATAGCATTTATTTAACATTACAGTCTATTACTGCAATACATTTTATCTTTACTATAACAGCATCTATGTCTATATCTGTGACAGTATGCAATAAGTGCAACTTACAATACATCACAATTTCTTTGACCAGGCTTGGAGCGGGCTCTATGGATGACACTGTGGATCAGTCTGCCGGTCGATCCACCACTGAAATATCTAAACACTACTGGATGGGTTGTCATCAGGGGCGGACTGGGATAATAACTGAGGCCGGGAATCTACGTCAGCCCAGGCCAATCTCCACACATTAAAAACCGGCCATGTGTACCTTTTGTTGAAATATCATAATCCATAACACAACCAAAATAGTTTTTTTTAAAAACAGCCAAGTGTCCTCAGCTTCAAGAGTCAGTCAATTGCACATCCATAATTAAGAGTGTTTGTTTTGCACCTGGCTTTTCCTCAGAGCTCTGCCTGGACTTGTTGATCATTAAGAAGCTCTGGTAGCTCTGAGTAACTGGATCACTTCTCCACATGACACAACAGATTGTACAGGTCTTTATTTTTTGGCTTTCCTACAGAGCATGATTAAGTGTTGATACCATTTATTAGTTTTTGAAACACAGAATCAACTCAGGAAGGGTAGTGATATTATGACGTGCTGAGGGCAGCCCTGCTAGCATGTTTTCGTTGCTTGTGAACATATCTGTCATTTTGCAGCATTTAGCTGCACTTTCCTCCCGGGCTTTTCACCTTTAAATGCGCTCCCTCTCAGCTCCACGTTTTCTCTTTCTCTCATCCTCTCTTTCTCCTGCGCTCTTTTCTACTGCTCGGCCACGCGCGCTCCACGCACTGACTGAACTTTGTGTTGATGTGTAACTTGACGCGTGTGCAACCCATCGCGTGTGATGGCAGGCAGAGATCATACCATGAGAGATCTTGTTTTCATTTGATTGCAGTGAAAATATAAAAGTAATGGCATGAAATGTAGCATTTATGTCTATAAACCAATTACTATATGAAACATTGCATCTTGGCATCAGTTTCTCTAAATATCATTGCAATCATTGTCAGTTGTATTGATGAGGGAAGAGTTTAGCGATTTGGTCATTCTTCATCAGCTCCATCAGACCGGGTGGAAAATGTGCAGCTCGTTCTTTATACAGTATGTTTTCTCTATCTGAATATATGAACATATTGCAGGTTTTTTTTACAAGATCTACACAGCAGGTTGCTTTCAGTACAGAACATATGGCCATCTGTACATTTAGTCCTGTTAATGAAAATGCTGCAGATACAGCCCTGTATGAATTACTAAAAGAGGATTCTGTATGTGCTTTTTTTAAATTCTGCAATAAATCTGTAGATTTCTGTTGACTATAGTCAGCACTTGACTGTAAGCAGGGAAATTAGATTTTTCTTCAGCCAACATTCATTTGTAAATCATCCAACACTGACATAACATCAATAAGGAAGGTAGAAATGTCTGTTTAGTACTGCTGTATTACTGCTGGCCACTGCAACAATCCATTGCAGGAATCATTTTTGTTCCATCTCATCATCATATCTTCTGCCTCTTATTTTCAAGCCTAATTAAAATCTATATATAGGTTAATGGCGCTGACTTTACAATTAGAGTGGGAAACACACAAAGACAGCAGCATGCTCCAATTTCTTTTGTGTCTTAGAAAATCTCAGGCTTGTTTAAATGGATTCCATTTCACCTGCTCCAGTCGAGAGAAAAAATTGGAGAGGTGGGACTGGTCTCCTTGGAGCCACTTTCCTCTCTAAAAGCAACTCTCTCTCCCTCTCTAACCCTACGTCCCTCTCTCATAGCACATCGGGTCACTCTGTGTTGTGCACAAAGGCTCCGATGATTGGATCTCACTCAGCGGTGGCTGCACCTCAACCATGATTGCAGGGTGGCAGTAACAGGGGGCCTGACCTTGACTGAGACTGGCAGAGAGAAGATGAAATAACATCCTCAGTGGCTATCTCTAAAAAAAAAAGTCCTCTTTTCACTTGTGACAAGAGAAATATTCTGAGTCATGGTTGGTGTTTACTTTGTGTGCACATGTCGACCTGACTGTATCTCTTCTCAGCAAAAGCGTTCACTAAAGTTCCCCCCCCTCTGTGTCGCCTATCTCACACTTTCCATCACACCTTTCCTCCAAAATAATCTGCCCCTTGGCTGGAAGCTTGTGTTTTGTTTTTAGCACTTTGGCACCCAGAGGATGTGTTTAGCTCTCCCAAGGTCAGCTGTCTTCATTCCAGGCACGTTGGATTGCTGTTGCTGGTGCCGGGAAACAAGCAGCCTCAACTCTTTTTAAAAAAAAAAAAATTGTAGTTGGATGGAAGGTGCATACCAAATGAGCAGTAGAGGTCTGAGGAATGGTAATAGAGAAGAAGGAAGGAATAAACGTGCACAGTGGCCTTGTTTGAAGTTTAAATGGGGGATCAAAAGTTCTGACATGTCATTTCTTATTCACTGCTGTTTACCAAAGCTCTGCCACTTGTGCTTGTGCAATTTAGCATGTCAAAAGGAGACCAAACAAGAGAGACAGACTTTGACATTGGCACAATTTCACACAACAGCTGGTCTGATTTGGTAACTTCATGCCCAGGCACAGCCCACCGTTCAGCTGACTTTGTTAGAGACACAGGGTTAGGCTGAGTGTGAGCAGTTTCTTTAAAGTGCTTCACTTATAATTCTGTTGGAGCTTTGGGAGCTGCAGCACAGAGTGAAATACGAGTGTGGCTGCAACTGTAGTTGAGAGAGATTCCTACTCTATCAGGGAGAAAGAGAGGGCTGAAGCAGAGGAGGGAATGGCTGCTGGAGCTAAAGAATTCAAACGATATCATTTAGAACTGCAAACACCTCTTCTCTCAGATGCAGAGCTCTGCAAAAACTACACTTTCATGTGCAGAGCTGCTAGTAACAGCCCCTTTAAGCATAATTTGGAACTAAGTAGATGAGACAAACAGGATGATAAAAAGTATATATCAACATACTCTGAACTAATGAGAGGTATGAGAGTGAGGCGAGAAGGCGGCTGAAAAATGTTTTGGCCTTTGGTGAAGAAACATCCTTGGCAACCTCAGAGACAGAGTGTGACAGAAATAAACCACCCCTGTCCCATTTTCCACACAGAGAGAATACTGCGAGTCACCTCAGAGGAAGACAGAGATGCTGTGTGTCTATAAGGTGACATCTGGGCTCATCTTGGCACACAGTTCAACTGTGGGTTGACAATCCGGAGGAATACGCGCTCGACCTCAGAACGGGGCTTTGAACAGTTTGCCCTGCTTTGCTCCTCAGGGATCAAACGGTGCTTTTTTACTCTTCAGTCGGTCTACACCTGCTCCAGCTGGCTTGTGGCGCAAGTACATTCACACTGCTGAAACTCATAAACTCCACGGTGTTGCCATGTGCAGTGTCTCAGGGGAGAAATGATTAGCATAGGACTGCTTGTGATGCGATTAGTGGGGTCACTGGCAGGGGAAAGATGGGCTCAGGTCTGGGTGCCTGAGTCAGTCCCTGCCTGTCGGTACACTACAAACCACAACACATCTTCCTCTGTGCAAACACTGAGTAAAATTCTAGAGATGGGCAAAGATGAAACTAATCATTTAGGATTATTGATTCCAAATCATCTTTAATCATCTTTCTAATCTCTTCTGCTTGACAGAAGCATGATCTCAGAAGTGCAATGAAATTATTTTATTTTAAAAAATGTATTCCATGGCAAAATGTTACTATTAAAAAAAACTGGTGCAACAAATTTGCACAAAAAGTCACTTTGCAGACCCAAATTTTGATCACCATATACCAGGTTTATTTCAGTAAATTAGACTTTATCATGGAATTATGGCACATGACAGGTTTTTCCTTTCAAGTAACCTGGTCCAGATTTTAGTGAGATTAATTAAACCAGTTGATTCCTAAATGTAGGATTACCAGTGGTTAACTTTAGCAACCGAGCTAAGAACACAAAACATACACAACGACCACTTTGTTACTGGGAGTTGCATTTCTCCTCTTTTGGTAAGGAAAGCAAAATCCTCCATTAAACTCCTGGTAAGACAGTGAACCAGCCGACCCCCAAACTGTCGATGTAACGGAGAGCTGCTGGGATTACATTTCAAATTGTAATCCCTTACACTCACACTTGTTACTGAAAAAAGTAATCACTAGGGCTGCAACTAACGATTATTTTCATTATCCATTAATCTGCAGATTATTTTCAAGATTAATTGTTTAGTCTATAAAATATCAAAAAAATTGTGAAAAATGCTAATCACAATTTCCCAGAGCCCAAAGTGACGACGTCTTCAACCTGCTTCTTTTGTCCAACAGTCCAAACCACAAAGACTCTTCATTCACTGTCATATATGCCAAAGAAAAGCAGCAAATCCTCACATTTAAGAAGCTGGAACCAGCTAATGTTTGACATTTTTGCTTGAAAAATGACTGAAACTATTCATTGATTGTCAAAACAGTTGCCAATTACTTTTCTTTCGATCAACTAATCGATCAATCAACTAATCGTTGCATCTCTAGTAATCACATTACTGTAATGGGTTATTAAGTAATGCAATACTGCCCAACACTACCAACAGCATAACCATATAGCAGCACATTCCATAGATTTGGTGTACTGAATGCATGAGAGACACACCTGCGTATCTAAATGTGTTTGCTCTACAAAAGGCCCATATGATTTCTCTATAGCCTTCTCTAAATCTGCCACACAGCCACTTCAATAATAATAAGCCCTGCATCCCTGCAGTACAATTTACATAAACGTGAGCAGATCTCATTAAAAGTGCCATCTGACTTTTCCTCTCAGAGACACGTGTGGGCTGAAGACAAAACTTAAAGAAGTTACAAAACAGAAGCATAACAGAGGTTATGCTTTTTTTTGAGATATCATTTCAGTATAGTCTATGCTGAGTGCATTTCAGGTTTCATCAACTGCTTTGGCCTTTGTTCTTTTGTTCTTTTAGCCAACAAAGCAGTTTTTCGGATACTGCCACAGTGTGCTTCTGAGAGTGAATGAAAATTTAGCTGCAACAAAATACTGTATGGTGTCCAAACTCAGTTTGGAGTCTTATTGCATTTTTGGGTATGAGGCAATAAATTACTGTCTTTCTTTCTAAAGTGCAAGTTAATCCCAGAGGGAAAATAATATTCGCAAAACTTCAGTCAAACTTCTCCATGTGACTCATCTTACTTAGAGGGAAGCAGAAATTGGAGTGGAATTTAAGCAAAAAAAAAAAAAATCACCTTCTTTTATTCAAGGATAGAGATAAGAGCAATTTCCTCAACTCTTTCCCACCCTGTCTCTTTCTCATGCTGGGAACGTCAGAGAGCCATCTGGAGATTAGCCTGCCCCATGCGCTCTCCATCCAAACCATTATAGAATTTATCAAACGTCCAGCAGACATGCTAGGCTTGAATTAACTCATCACCATACCAGCGAGTGCTTCTGTGCATGCAGCCAGTGGCTGATGTGTTCCCCCTCATCTCTCAACATCATTATTCTAATTTCACATATTTTCCTCTTTCTGAACTATACTACAGATAGTTAAACTCATGACTTCGTAAAATCGGCTACAATTATTCATCATAAATATTTCCATGAAATTACCACTTTACTTGTAGGATAATGATCAAAACTAACCGCAACTTCTGGCTCGTTTCCATATAGGTTTCTCAAAGAGGCAAGGATACTGGAGCACTTACAACATCTATTGCACAGTCAGCTTCAAAGAAAAAAATCGAATTAAAAAAGTTAGGGCAGGGCCACTGAGGAGTGGTCAGGGTTACAGTATGAGCTGTGAATCCCAGAGGAATGTACACAAACACAAATTAATTTTCATCACAGGTGGCCAGATTCCAGTTAGTTATTTAAAACTGCAGTGAAGAGTTCTCACAATATTCCACAATACTCCACCTATTTAATCATGTTGTAGCAATGTACGCTTTGAAGACATCAGAAGACATGGTATTGATATAGAAATTAAATCTTTCTCCTATCCACCTGCCTGCTGCGGATGGCTGATTGAGCCAGTCAAAGAGAGAGTTGGCTGAATAGAGTCAGTGCCTGCAGCAATCTGAAGCCAATCTCCAGGTTGCTGCAGCACAGAAATGAGGCTGTCCTCTTTTCCACCTGCCTGCGCTGCTTCTCTTTAATTGACACAGCACTCTGGAGCGCAGAGCGATCAGCTCCCTGATACAAAGTGATGCCTGTCAGTTACCAGCAGACGCTCATTCCCTGACTGCAATCACCCCTGGACTGCCGGGACATCCCACTGAGACTTCTGCATAAAAGCACCTTCAGTTCTGCCAAGTGCAGCACCCACTTTCATCCCACATAACAACCACCTTCTACCAATCAGAGCAAAACAACAACAACAAAATCTCTCAAACTTTCAGACAATGCCCCTTTTCATTTCCCACAAGAATAAAACTTGTCAGGAGTTTACAGAGGCATTGTTTTGCTCAGAGCAGCCAACGGGCTGATTCTAAATACAGGTTTGCTGCCTACACCTTTCCAGGATTGTAATCAGCCAGCGGCCCTCGACTGCATGCTGTCACACAGCTATGCATAACAAAAATCATGCAGGCTGCTCAAACCTACGGTTAATTACACTGGGGACTCGGGCTCTCTGTCACTTAGCTCCAGGTGACCAAATCATTGTGTTATTAGTTCCCTACCAGTTACACACAATTGTATTTTTTGTTTTAGTTCAAATGGTCCAATCCAAATGTTTCTGACTGATTAATGAAAACTGAAAGAAACGATTCATGACATTTTTCATTTATCAGTGCATAATGAGCAGTTTGGAGCCTTGGTGATCAGCATGATGACCTGATCATCATCAGGTCATTTCTGCTTGAATAAAAAGATTTTATTTACTAGAATTATATAGCTTTGATCTGCTAAATTCCATTCTCTGTTTTAAGTTTTAACAATTTTTGTCTTAACAGTATATAATACAATACAATATAATTACACATGTGGCATGAATGGTTCAAGATACTGTACAACCTTGCTAAAGGACAGATGAGAAGGCACAAGGCCAAAAGAAATCTACCCCTGTTTATTGGTTTTGCTTCTCTGTTGCTTTGAAGAGCACTTTTACTTCTAAAATGATAACAGCTGGGATGTAAAAGGACACTCCAAGCTGGTTTATTGACTCTCAAAGCCATTTTACGTTGTATCATGTCAATTTGGATTAACTACTTTGTACCAAAATCATGGCAGTTTCTTACACTGTGTCAAAATGTACTGCATATCACTGAGAAAGTAACAGACCATGTAAACAGAGCCTTTATAAACAGTGGTGAATATGAGCTGCAATTACAGCTAATTTACTGACATGGTAAAATGTTCAAGCTGCAACCAGATTTCAACTTCAAGTATGAGGGCTTTTGTTTTTTTAATGCTACTAACATATCATTCAGTTTCAAGTGGTCTACCAAATACACAAGTAAAGCCACTATTAAAATGAAAAGAGCACATTTGCAGTCTTAACATTTTCATTAATAAAACATTTCTTAATGTGATTAAGATGATAAACAAAATTATTCAAATCTAACTTTCACTCTAACCTGTAATCTTCTTACTGCCTTTAAAAATCCATAGTCTTAGAAAACAACAAGTCTACAGCCATGCTAGCAGCTCTGTGTGGCTGTACTTAGGCACAGTGGTGCTTTGAGCTAAATGCTAACATCAACATGCTAACATGCTCACAATGACAATGCTAACATGCTGATGTTCAGTAGGTAAAATGTTAACAATGTGTTAACAGTGTTACCAATCTTAGTTTAGTGTCTTTGCATGCTAGAATTAGCTAATTAGCACTAAACACAAAGTACAGCTGAGGCTGATGGGAATGTTATTAGTTTTGAAAGTAGGCTATTTGGTCATAAACTAAATAATTGGACCAAATTTATTGAAATCCTGAGGGGACATTAAAAATGTCTGCAGCAAATGTCATGGCAATCTATCCAATAGTATAACCAGAGATATTTCAACTTGGGCAGAAGTGGTGGACGGACTGACTGACATCCATAGAACCACGTCGCTAGCATGGCTAAAAACATGCCTGCTGGATCTCGGGCTATGGTAAGGCCGTTTCAAGTCTGAGGCCCAGATAAAAGCTGGGGGTAAACTCATATCCAGGCATTTCTAAAGGTCAGAGAATCATTCAGATCCGGGCATCTGCCTCTCACTTCTTGCTTCCAGTTGTAGCAGACACATCCACAGCTCCATTTCCTTGCAGACTAGTAAGAATGTAATACTATTGCTATGACTCCAAATGGAGCATAGCCAACAATGAAGTCCTCATCAAATCTGGCATGTTGACTGAGACGCCACATTCTTATTAATAGTTACAGCCTTGTGTGCCACGTCCATATGTACCACTACCTCCTGCACCGACTAATTAGATGCTTTCTTGGCCCTCAACATGTTTACAAGCTTTAATAATATCCAGCAAATAATTTTTTGTCTTTTCTAGTGTATTGTTAGATTTAAAACAATGACATGTATTACCATATAGGAAAATTCATCAAAATAGACACAAAAATACCCAGCAATTCTGTCCAGACATTTCCGGGCTGATGTATATTCAGCGTGGTCAAAACCAGTCGTGGCAAAGTAAATAAGAGGTGAAATTTGATAATTAAAGAGTGCTACATTGCAACATCTGGAATAAGCTCAGCACATAATGTCCAAGGTTTGTCATCAAAACGAAACCTAGAATCATGACAATGGTAGATATATATATAGAGAGAGAGATTTTTTTTTGAATTTTTTTTTTGAAAGAAGGCAGGCAGTCGTGGCTGAATGCAACCATTTATGAGCCCCTCCCTCAAAGCAACCATATCACCCCTCCTATAGACCCAGTATATGTATATGTTAAATTCACAGTGTCCACACTGTCCTCATAGACATATGGCTTATAATGGACAACAATGAGCCCTCCAATATGAACAGTGCTCCACAGCTAGGGCTTAAAATAGTGGGAGGTAGAAGAAAGAAAAATCGGTGGTGGATTTCAGGTTAGACAAGGGCAACTACACGCCATTTATCAACAGACAGTCTGTAAAGGAGTTGAGAAAGTGCTTTGCTGGCTACCACAATTGTCAACATCTTAAAAGAGGAAAAATACATCTCTATTCTTGTCAAAAAAGACAATCAGACAATCAGGCGGTTTGAAGAACAGAATACAGCATTGACTCAACTTAACAGAGGCGTGATTAAAGGTGTAGACAATATCTGACGAAAGCATCTCCATTGTTTATCACTGTACTCATATTAAAAGTTATAATAATAGCCATAATTATGCTTTGCGTGTGCTTTTTCTCATACTTAGAAATTAAATGATGTGCACTGGTTGTTATGGTAATGAAATAATGAACATTAAGCTGTAGTGTCTGCAAAACAGTACAACTGCAAATCAAATGATTTTCTTTTCAAACATTTTATGGTACTCAAGTTGGCTTTTGGAAGAAGCTTTAAAAAAATATTTCCTCAAGGCCAACAAGAAGAAACACACCAGAGAGGCTCCAAAAACAATGCAGCATCTACTGAAGTAAGTGGGAGAGAGGGGATGTAAGATTTGTTCATCTTTACTCCAATCATAACAATGGATTTATCAAGCTTAAATCAACTTTCACATCAGCTTCTATGAAGATGGACTTAATCCTGCAATCCAGTAATTATTGAAATGCCATTCATTTCATTACAGGCACACACAGATCCCCCGATGGTCGCTGCTGCCCTGCTCACTGGGTGAATCAGACTTTATAAGACGTACGAGGAGCTGCTGGCTTGTCCTCTGAGGCGTTCATAGCTGTCAGCCGAGGGCTCTCAAGTCATGAGCCTGCACGCAAATCAGATGCAGTTTTCTCTTCCCCTTTCCACTTTCATGTAAGGACAGCTTAACACAAAAAAGGAGAAAGAGGGAGATAATAGAAGGTTAGGGCCACGTTGGCTGAGGATCAGTAGGCCTACTGGTTACAGAAACAAAGTTGAACAACCGCAGCACACTGTATAAAGACGGTCCACCAGGCTACTCCAGATAAAGAAAAGAGAGAATAATGGGGAAGAATAGTGCGTGCTAAACAAGACAAAGACCACACATGAGAGAGAAGAATGAAAAGAAAAGATGGGTTTTCGGGGACAGCTACAGAAGACGGAACAATTTAATGGGAAAAGGAGAAAAAGAAAATACTAGTTTATGAGGAAAAAGTGAATCAAAGGGAGAGTAAGAACATTCTTTTCCAATGAAAGACCTTTGGAGAATAAGACGTATTGCTCTATGGAATTGTATTGACAGGAGCAGTGCCTTTTAAATTAACCAATTACCGTCAGAGCTAAAGCCAACACATGTAGTGCTAGTGGCGCTGCCTCGATGGCTAGTTAATTGGATAACAGTGAGACAAGCCAGTAAGATGGGGACAGCTACACACAGGAAGAGGCTCAGCAAGCCAAGGTAAGGCTGCAACAACACTGTGACATCTGGAACATCAGCAAGCTGCTGTAGAAGGATTGGAGTGATGCTTGTATCTAACAAGCTGAACTTGCATTTCCTCTTAATTAGAAAAAAGGGTTTTGTTGTTTTTAGCAGAAAAGCCTGAGAGAGTAGTGAGCTAAAGTATAGCAATGAGAAAGAACACAACAACAATAAGCTAATTAGAATGAGAGCTACATGATTCAGTAGGCAGACCTCCTTAATCAGCACATTGAAGTGCAGCCCAAATTAATTAGTTTACCTTGCTAAAGAACCATATGTGCTTGCAACTTTTAGCTTTAACTACAAATTATGTATACTTAACATTTCTGCTGACCATTTTCAAATGCATTTTAAATTTTAGGTGCATTTTTCCAGCCATTGCAAGTGGCCATTGGTTTCTATTCATTTCAGTATGGTATGAAAATCAATTAGCAAACTCATGAAACATTATAGTAACTCTGACAAAATTAAATTCAGACTTGATGTTCACTGTAATGGATTACACTACTCCATCAAGTTTCAAGATACTGCTAATAGATTTTCATACTGTATGGAAGCGGATAGAAACCAATGGATGCCTACAATGGTAGAACAAATACATTTTTAAAACACAGCAGCATGTTTTGCAAAATGATGTGATTTGTACCTTAAGGTTTTATTCATTAAGAGTTTAACACTTAAACTCAACTAAGACTGTGGGGGTGTGGTTGGATGAGATTTGACTGACAGTTGCAACAATTAGTCGATTAATCGATAAGTCATAAATAGTAATTAGTAAAATAATCGTCAATTATTTTGATAATCGATTAATCATTGAAAAGTAATTTTTTAAGTAAAAATGTCAGGTGCTCATATGTGATGATTTCCTTGTCTTACATTTTAGTAAATGTATCCTCTTTGAGTTTTGGACTGTCAGTCGAACAAAACAAGACATGTGATGACATCACCTTGGACTCAGCAATTAATCGAGAAAATAATGGGCCAATTAATCAATAATGGCAATAATCTTAGGTGCAGCCCTAAGTGACAGTGACCAAACAACCCACCAACTGTCATCAGATTCTGATTCAAATGTTGCTAAATCCTGATTGGTGAGAGGAAATTACATGACATCTCCCTTTTCTAACAGGGACCCGTCCACTTCCAACCAGTAAGAAGAATGGAGCAGTGAAAAAACCCCAGAAATTTCTAATGTGAAATAACCAACACTTATTGTTGCTGATTGAATTGTTTTGATGTAGAATCCCATCAAAGTAAGAAGCTGATTGACAAAATACGTTATCATGGCCTTTAAATAATTACCAGTGATGTTCTGCTGTGCGTTTTGTGACTGGGTGTGTAACCCTCTGTGTTCTGTGGTAAAATACAGCAGGGGCTGTAAACACACATAGGTCTCGACAAATCAATGGCAATGACAAATCCAAACTAGTTCCCTTTATTATACACCCTCTTCAACCCACCATGAAATGACTATTTCATTTCCTAAAACTCAGAGGCGGCCCTTCCTGTGGCAGCTCAGGTGAGTTACAATGGCTGTCTTCTGCCTCAGCATGTCTCCAAGGCAACCCCGGCATTCCATTTCAAATTAATTTGGACAGTAGCGCTTTTATAAATCGAGCACACAGCGGAGGCTTCATTCTATCTTCAAAAGAACAACAGCACACACACACGGCAAAATGTCAGTCCACTAAAGACTGTTCTGCACTGTGCCTCTTGAAATCATGAGGCGACCGTTTAAATGTAGCTGCAACTATAATTTATTTGAGTGTGGTTGTTTGATGGTGATGGTAAAAATGCTTGTCTAGTACCTGTGGTGACTGTTTCTCTTGTTGTAGCAGAGGTCCTTCAGTGTGAAAAAGTAGGCCTTGCCTGTGCATTGGCCAAATGCTAGTAATAAACACAGGGTGTAACCTGTCCATTGAAAATCTCCGGAGATGGCCAGCTTGACCTTGAAGCGTAAAGGTTTCTGTTTCACGGCTGGCTGCTTGTGGATGTAATCATCTATAAGAATAAACACGGGTATAATTTGAATGCGTGCTCCAATTAGAAATGTCGGCCAGGGATATCTAGACTCAGGCCCTGCCGCTGGCCGAGGCCGGCTTCCATGACAATAATAAACCAGACACAGATATGAGAGAGAACAAGTGTCACTGGGGGAGGCTTTGCAGAGATAGTACACTGTGTCGCCTGTCATACACTGCCTTTCTCCTCACCAAGATAAGACCCACAATACACACACACACACACACACACACACACACACACAAATATACCTTTCTCCTCCTACCTTCTGCTCTCTCAGCCCTCACATGTACAGAGAAACAGGATTGTGCACTGCGCCTTCTTCTCTCTGCATTCATAGTGTGTACATACAGTATACAGTATATCTACTCTGTATGTGTGGAGATGGAGGGTGTCCACTGGGAGCGCACCAGAGATTGCTGACAGATCAGGAACGCTGTCTGATGCTGCACCACAGGAGCGTGATTAAGGAAGGTTTTGTCATTTTTCCCGATATTTTTGGGCCTCAGTTGGTGTTTTTTTTTTCCCCCACAATCACTGACATGTTCACTGCCTGTCACGATAAGGAAGCATTTTCTTTATAGCAAAGGGACACACAGTGATTAACTAACGCTAGAGGACAGATAGCTTCCACTGAATCAAGGTCAACCTGCAAACAGCCCTGTTTTGACAGGATTTTTCAGTAATGGCTTCCGCTGAAAAATGCAAAGCTTAAAATTGAACCTGCTTGTGCAGACAAATACTACAGACCAAACAGCCACTGAAGGCAAGCACAAATGAGGACAAGATTAATCTGGCACAGATATTGACTGACTGAAAGCAGAACCCGTAGAAGACAGAGCGATAGAAAGACAGGAGGGGCCGTAAAAGAGAAACTGATTGGCTGATTGATTGAAGGAAGACTGAGGCAATAGACAGGTCACCCCTATCATCTCTGATCTTCTGTGACCTCAAGCTCATCTCCACATTGTAAGAGAAAAAGAAAAAGATCACATGCAGAAAAACAGGCCTCCAACAGAAGATGAGGGAGGTGGAGACGAGGACACAGTGACAGATATGTCGCTGACAGTGATGATGACCATCTGTCATCAGCTCCTCACACACCTCACTGCCCTACAGACAGGCATGCACGTACACACCAGACGACCCTGCAGCCAGAGAGATGTGAATTGAAAAAACATATTTTAGCAGCTTCCCTCAAACTGTCAAGGTGAGATCGGTCACTCCCCCCTCCTCCGCTGTGGTGCTCCTGCCCCTCTCCGAGCTTTTACATCTCAATCCGCGCGCGCTCCCGTATCTGCGGCCATGCGTGAAGCACCCGGACCGTGGCAAAAAGGAGATAACATGAGACAAACCATAACGCCACGACGGACATCCCACCTCTCTCAGCCTGCTCAGTTTTCACATCTCCGCAGGCCATCTGTCAGAAAGGACTACATGCTAGTGGGCTATGAAGCGGCAGATATTCCAGCGTCAACACAGGCTCCACCACACTGCCCTGAGAGACTGCGTACGCACACATGCATATATGAATGCAGTAATGCCTTTGATATCTCATGAGGGCTGTATTTTTTGGGGGGGTCCTAAGCAATGTTTCTGGGCTAATCAGTGTTGAAAAGTGTTTACATGCCGGGGGAAGGAGCTGATATTGAGTAAAATCTTCAAAAAGCAGAGGTTTCTAATCTGCAAGCTGGGAGCAGGATTAAGGCACCTTTCAGAGGAGGCATGCTGCTATAATCCCCAGCCTCTGTACAAACAACAGTTTGTATATTGATATACAGATTGGGAAGTGAGGCAGTTGAGGATCACTTCTGTGCATGAACTGAGCTTAATATTAAGGACAAGTAACCAGTAAGGGACAGTGGAAGTGAATATCTATCCTAGAATGAGCTAACTTTTGCTCCAAGGAATTGATTTGAATAACATTAAGACCATCTTTTTATGGATGTAAAGTGGAGTGGGGTTAAAAAAAGGGCTTTTCGAGGAAAATCATAATGCATTATAATCGCTCAATCAGGGCCTAATGAAGCTGTTAACACCAGCAAGAAATGCATTCATGTAGCAGGCTGCATTATTATTATTATTACTGTGGATTTTCATTTAATTCCTCTCAGGGACCTGCGGTGGCAGCTGTGACTAGAGGTCACCTTCATCTAAGCCTACTTTGACATTTCAACTGAATAACAAAAGCCCCGAACAACACGCATGCTCATGATGTAACTCTCTTTACACTACGAGTATACACAAATTGTGATTCATACAGAAAATTGTAATGAATGACAAAAAGATATTCAGTTTTTGTTTTTCACATTTTATTACAATGCAATGAATTTATGGCTGGTTAAAGGTGGTTGCAACATGGAAGAAACATTTTTTTTCCCCCATACGTTCACACACATACAGAGCAATAGTGATATAGGTAGAGACCAACAGAAAGGATTCCCTGGCTTATCTGCAGTAAAACTATCTATCTTCCCTGTCTGGATGTCAAGCTGCACTGTCTGCTCTCCTGTACCATCCTTGTCTGCAAGCCTATACCTACAGACAGGCTGCAGAGGCCAGCCAGCTCTCTGGGGAGCCGAAGACAGCAACAGATCCAGCCTGTCAGCACCAGACATCGGGGTCTAGAGGAGCCAGTGGACTGAGAGCTGTCTGGAGCGAGGGTTGGGGCGGGGCAGTGGTGGGGGGGGGNGGGGGGGGGTAGTGTGAAAGCACTCATAAAGGTCAGGGGATCTGGCTGCTGCTCTTCCAGTGGGCCACCACTTGGCGCCTCAAAGGTTAGACAGAGCCATCGGCCGCACCGGAGGTGATGTGAGAATACAAGAAATGTCACCAACACCAATACAGCTTCAGACAGAGTCGATACTGACACAGCAGCAGCTATGCAGACTGCTACAGCCTTTGTTAGAAAGCCATTTGAGTCAAGGTGGCAGCTAAAATGTCCTTCTGTTGAGGCCAGGTTCGAGGAACACACCAGATAGGGGGTGCTCCTCCTTGGGTTTAGGCCAATCATAAGCTTGGCCACCTGTTTGGCTCTGCTGGTAAAAATAACCTAAATGATGAACACCGGCAGTCTTCTAAGTGCTCTCAGTGGACTGAGTCCCAGCCCTCACCTTTGTCTGACTCTCCTCCTCCGCAAAGTGAAGCTGGCTGGATTGTAACATCTGCAACAATAACATAGTCCCCAAACACTACAGAGTCAAAGTAAGACATTATAAGACAAAATGGCTAACCAGTTACACTATCAACCCCCCAGTGTCACATCCCTTCTGTGGCTCCCCATATGGGCAGCAGCCATGATGGGCTTATTAATCCCCTGAGAGACAGGGGACAGAGGATGAGTGTGTCCATGCTTGCTGTAATATCCTCTGGCCAGGCACTGTGTCTATCTGTGCACCGCCCGCCCCCACTCCCTCCACCAGTGCCATCTGTTTCCTACCCAGCACTCTGGCTGAAGTCCCTGCTGAGCCTTGGTCTCTCCTGCTCTTCTGGCTTGCAGTATATAATACAGTATATAATATACAGTAGACACTTACAGTGCATCAGTATGAATTTCTGTAAGTAGAGGTCTGAGTGAGTGTGGACACATTTCTTAAATCAATTACACTAGTGTGAAAAAGCTTTGGGTTTCTGTGTAATGTGAATCAGTTTGATTTTTTGTGAGGAAAAAACTAAGTTTCAGTTTTCTAAAATGTATTTGTATTTGTTAGACAGATCATCAGTGTAAGATTTTAGATTAATTTGGTCAATTTTATGGATTATTGTATTGAAAAATGCCAAAGATTTTCTGTTCATGCTGTGGGGAGCCACGACTCAAATCTTCAAACACCTGACCAGTAATGGGCCCAATGTACACTGTATACCTAGGCTGCTGTTTAAATCCAAATCGTTCTCTCTCCCCCATACGTCTCCTGGGGCCCCATTTCCAATCCAGCAACAGTGTTTTGCATTTGAGAAACAACTGACAAGCAATTTACTGTGTTACTCTTAGCTGCAAAGGTGACACAACTTGGGACTTGTATTTATGAGGCAGTTGCCAGGATTCAAGTGTTAGATTTTTCTGGATCGTCTCAGGTTAAATGACAGGGTGTAGGGATTCACACTGCTGTTTTCGTACAGTGTGATGACCAGAGTTATGCCTTTAATCTAATGTGTGTTGCCTTTGCCATATCCTTGTAGATTGAGGTAGAAAATAAAAGTAACTGAAAGCAAAAGTTTTATATTTTGGGAAATATGCCTATTGCTTTTGGCAGAGACTTAAATGAGAAGATCGATACCACTCTCATATCTGTACACTTAATATAGGGTTACATCCAGCAGCCAATTAGCTTAGTTTAGCACAAAGGGGGGAAACAGCCAGCCTACCACCTACCAGCACCTCTAAAGCTCACTAATTGACACGTTATAATGTGTTTGTTTAATCCATACTAAAACCAAAGTATAAAAACTACATGTAAATATGACCATTCGCCGCTTTACGGGGGATTATGTGCCAGACTATTTCTTGGCCGGAGGAGGTAACTTCCTGGAATCTCTGCTGGTTGCCTGGCAACATCTCTCAGCCAAGAAATAGTCTGGCACGTTACCCCCCTGTAAAACAGCAAATGGTCATACTTACACTTTGGTTTTTGGACTGGTTAAACAAACAAAAGTAGTAGTACTTTATTTGCTGAGCTTTAGAGGTGGTGGTAGGTGACTTTTGCTACCATTGTACAGAGCCAGGCTAGCTGTTCCCCTCTATTTCCAGTCTTTGTGTTAAGCTAAGCTATCCAGCTGCTGGCTCCAGCTTCATATTCAAGGTGCAGACATGAGAGTGGTATCGATCTTAACTCTCTGCAAGAAAGCAGAGGGCTGGAAAGAGACTGGTAGTGATGCAAGAAGACGGGCGTATCACCAGCCAATCAGAGCCGTGTCTCAGATTCCCCCCGTCTCAGTCAACCCACAGCATGAATAGACATTCAGTGTCAGATTCTTCTAACACACTTAGCTTGAAGGTAACTAGATCACAGATCCATTTCTTTCCTTGCTCACTCACTCTAATCCTGTCCATCTCCCACATTTCCCACTTTCTGTTGCTAATCATATTTGTTGCCACTGAATAAATGGCTAACATCCTCACAAACCTTAGCCTGGGCTTTAAACAACTGCACAGCTGCCAAAGCTAGAAGTTGCATTGCTTTCAATCTGTCTCTAGTGAGCTGTATGACCTCGCACGCTTTCCAATTGATAATATGAGCTTTAAAAGAACCTATAAGATTCATGGTCCACAACTTTTAGCTGCATGCCCCCAAGGAGGTAGATTCTCCTGTTTCTCCCTAATGGAAAAGGCATTGGGCATGAAATTTCCCCTGACAGCTGACTCCTTTAAACCCAGCAAAAGATCTGCTCTACACTGTGGGGTTAATCGATGAGGTTAGAGGACTGGGGACAGAATACAGATGAGAGTCAGATTCAGATGTGCAGAAGAGGAAAGACACATCAAAGCCAAACTCTATCCCTCTACATCGGACAGAGATCTGGAAAGGGTGTGCTTCATGCCTGCTTTTTTTCAGGCTGCAACATATCCGTGTTAGAGCTCCAGGCCTGCAAATGGATAGTTCCTATTGTGGAACATGACAAAAAAATTGCCAGGGTGCCGAGCAGTTTGGCAGTGGCATTCATTCAGCTCCAGCCTGGCACCCACGGACCACTTGCCTTCACTGAGCGAGTAAAGGTCAGACACTTTTCCTGTGCCACAGCTCTGGAGGAGGCCAGAGTCACAAAACAAAGCACATTCTCCACTAAAAAATATTATGTGCAGCACACAGAAGTCATATTTGTTGTTGAATCTCATTCCTTTGAAAACAGACGGATTTATTTTTATGTTTAGGCGGAACAAAAAGTTCAAGTGCTCTCCAACATTTCATGCTGGTCGAGTCAATTTCACGTTTGAAAAGATCTTCAGTTGACACTCATTTACACCAAACCCTTTCTGCCAGCAAGATTGGTGTTGACAAAAAACCAATAGAGATCTGAAACAGAGAAATTATTTAAAAATTGCACCTCTCTAAGAGACACATTTCTATTTCTTTCTGATCTTCCTTGTGAATCCTTGAACTCTGTGTCTTCGGAGGAGATGATACTGGCCACACACTCTCCTTGCTGCAAAACAATTATCAAGCAATAATAGTACTGCAGAGTATCAAAGGACTATAAGGTCTACACTGATGATATAAGAAGGCTATAAAGCCTGTAACTTCCTATTGCTACGAAAGCCTTCACAATAACACCTGTTCACAATGTGAGTCAACAAAAGCTCTTTTATGGATACTGGGAGCCTCGGAGATAGAAAGGCTGTCAGCGGGTCTCTTTTATCAGATTGGTTCATATAAGTGGGTCCCTGTGGTAAATAGCGGCGATGTATTGCCAGTGACAAATGCTCTGACTCAAACACAATAGCAATAGTAAAATGTCCCGCTTTATCTCCATCTTCTCGCTGAAGCCCCTGCCTGCTATCACGGTCCGCGTAACTTAACAAGGGGCGAAGCAACAGCCTCGGAGGAGCACAGTGCCTCAACAGCCTCTCCCCTCATAACTCTGCATCCGCCTCAGACAACATACCCATTTCTAATTCTTCCAGTAAAGGTCCACAGAGAGCAATGAAGCCAAACATTCTCCCAAAAAGAAATTGGCAGCCAGAGTCCATAAATGTTCACCGACTCTGTGCTGTGTGAATTGCTGCAGCCCGTTGCTGGTATTTGGCCTTGCTGAGCTCCCAGAACAGCTCTGTTTCTGTGTTTTCGTCTTCTTTATTTGAAATGGAGGCTCTTTGTATTATTGTCTCTAGATGACTTGCTTATTATGAATACTCTATCCTTTTTGCATGGCATTCTCTTGAGTCTAATGTTCATAAGCATGTAAATAAAGCTGAACTTTTATTTACAGAAAGGATTTCTGCTGCGGCTACAGCCACAACTGGAAACAGATTTCATCTAGTTTAATCAGCCTTATTAGCATAAGGCACTGGAAATGGCATATTTTTACTTATGAGTGAAGTGCAAATTCTACTGATTACAGAAGTTTAAATTGCTTACTAAATCAAAGTTGAGAAACTTTGATAGTGGCATACTACCACTATAAAGGAGCTGCTACAGTGAGAGCATTTGTGTATAATCGAGGAGCAGTAATTCACAAAGTGTAGTTATAGCCTGTTACAAACAGGTATTGTATCTGTATTACAGATGACCACAATGTAGAATGACTATTTTATACAACTCCCTAATATTCCTAGAACTATAATATATAATTCAAGAATTTCAAGTGATATAACTTGAATCATGACCCGAAATTACAGTAATACCATCCATCATCCAACTGCTGGTGAATTCTGAAATAGTCCACTTACTGAGCTACTGTACCCCCTATTTTATATATTTTTTAAAAGAACGTGGCTCAACTCAGTGTTACTAAAAGTCTCTGGAACATTGTGGAAGTCCTGATGATTATGCTAGTAAAGACTGAATAATAATATTGTAAAATGGACAATATACTATTGAATGCCTGCAGGAAGAACCTCCACCATAGCTCCCTAAAAGATTAGAACAGAAGACTACAAATACTTTGGGCAGGTAGTAACTGGAAATGGAAAGAAATATTGATTTAGCTAGAAAATGCAATTGTTTTATTTTATGATTTCATATTGGCGTAATGTCTCCGGAATAGTTTTTAGTCTGCAAATATGTGGCATGCAATTGTTGTTGTTGTATTTTTACTGTTGTTAAAGCTAATAACTACTTCATAAAGTACGAGTGCTGAGCTGAAACAACACAATTACTTCCTTTATTTATGAGAATGCACACAGACAGAAAAATGATACACCAGCTGAGATTCCACTTCCAGCAGCTCCTGCCCAGAGTCGCAATAATTAAAGAATGACAAAACAGTACATACTGAATCAATATGTATCAAGAATATTATTTTATCAGGGGCCTCCTGTTTTCCTAGTAGTTCCACGAGTCAGTTTTAGCAAGAAGTGGAAGAAGTATTCGAATCCTTTACTTAAGTAAACGTCCCAACATAACAATCTAAAATTACCGCTATAAATGAAAGCCCTGCATTCAAATTAATTAAATAAAAGTACAGCAGTATTATCACCAAAATGTTCTTAATGTGTCAAAAGTAAAAGTACTTGTTCTGCAAAAAAATGGCCCCTGTGATATATTTAACAATACGTAAGCAGCATGTTACCGTTGAAGTTGGTCAAGGTGGAGCTAGTTTTAAATACTTTATAAATAACTACTTTATAAATAAGCCTCAGATACAGGTAAATCTGAGGGGTTGTGAGATGATTAATGGGGGAGGAAGGAAGTTCTGCCACACAAATCTGTTTTAATTGTTTGGACTTTTCTCTAATCTTCGTTCTTATTATGAAATACTGAATCATTTAACCTCTTTGGCACTCGAACAATTATTGAAATGAAACCGTGTGAGACGTTTAGAGGAGAAATGTCTCTTTGGAGGAAGTAGACATCTGAAACATGACAAGAGGTCCCAACTTGACACTGCTTGTGGTCACAAGCCAAATTGCTGCCAGTGCTTTCATTCTGTAATTTGGATACAATTAGTCTGAGTAATTGCTTGTGGTTGCTTGATCAAAGTGATGACAGAGGTTTGGAGACATAAAAGGAGGTGACAGTATGAGATGTTAAGAGGATGTCCTCTACTGACAGCAGTGATGTGTTACTTCCCCATGCCTAAAGTACTGCATGTCTGCAGAAACACGTGTTGTTACTCTCCACCAAAAAGACTGCACCTGAATACACACAGCCTCTCACACTCCCCATTTACATCTAACCTTCATGGCAGCGTGCAGACATTAAAGTCAGAGTTTGATTCCCTATGAGACGTCCATGCATTGCATACCTGCAGCTGAAAGGCTCTTGGAATAAAAGCATTTAACCATAATGCCGTATTCTGTGTTAAAAGGGCTACAAATTACAGTAAATGCTTTTGTATGATAACCTTATTCATAACATTCAGAATAAAACTGTGTATACAACTTTACACCGATCTGATCGTACTGCTTAGTCTCAAAATAGGTTGTGGATTTTCCACTGAGAGGGTCTGTCAAGCAGGAGATAGAAGGCTTGGTGGGGGCAGCCACCTAATATCTCTCCCTCCTTGCAGTCCAATATCAGGTTTGGATTCACAGTCTGGGGCTGTGTCTGGCAGACACTTTCTGATAGAGCTTCTAAATAATTCACTGTCCACTATCCGTGTCCATATACCTGTAAAGTCTCTCAGAAGAGAGTAGTTACCATAGATACACACAGTGCTACCCTGCTGTTTGAGGGGTACAGCCATGTTAGGCTCTCTCAGTGTCTGCCTTCACAGACTCAAAGTACATGTTATGGATGCGATTTCACAAACAATCTCTTTGTGTGTATCTATTATGAGTGACTTTTTTTTTTTCCCAATTTAACTCAGGGCTGCTGCCAATTTGTGTTTGTAAGAACGTTAGTAGTAAAATCAGTTGGCGTACTATATGAATACCCACACACAGTGGGACGCCTCGTTATTTAAAGGAACTGACTGGTGCTTTTGGAAAAACAACCCAATCAAGCAAGTGTTCAATTACAGTTGTTTGAACAATATAATGCGGCAACACTGGCTCATTTTATTTTTGTTGTTTTCTTTCTCCAATACCAATGTATCAGAAACTCAGTGAAAATGTGCGTATAAGCTGATGCCTGAGGCCTGGGCCTGTATTTATCAAACTGCTAAAAATAACATTTTGGAATTAAGTGAAAGATAAACGCAGCTCTGTGAGGCTGTAGTGCTACATGCTACAATGACAATGCTAACACGATGCCTTTAAGCAGATATATTGTTTACCATGTTCACCGTCTTAGTTTAGCATGTTAGCATGCTAACATTTGTTGATTAGCACTTAACACAAAGTACAGCTGAGGCTGATGGGAATATTAGTTTTGCAGGTATAGGGCAAATTAAAATTTGGACCTGATGAATGGCACCAGATAAAACACTAAGGGACCACCAAAGTGATTACAACTCAGTCGGTGGACCGACCAACCGACAGAGACATTACCATATATGGCTATAGAGCCATGTCGCCAGTATGGCTAAATAGCCTTCACTTTTACTCCTATTTGAAAACTTAGAAATATAAGCCATTTATCAAAATTCTTAAGACTTAAAAACAAAAAATGTAAGATTTTTTGATGGCTGAACAATGGGGCAGATGTAGGGTGAATTCTTGTCTCTGATTGGCTATTTCTGCTCAGTTCATACATATACGAATTCAATAATGTGAGCATTTGAGAGTTGCTCTTAAATGTTGCTTTTACACATTTGCTTGATTAATGTCTTATCCCTCATACTCAGCAAATAACTGTCTTACTCCTTAGTTGTCTCTTTAGAGCATTCATGTAAGTGTAATTCTTAGAGATCTGAAATGGGCCCTTGTTAGTAATCCTGTCCTCAACCCCTGTACTTTGATTTCACTCTCCGCATGCAAACTAATACTAAATCTTGACTGCATAATCATAAATGTACTGCATCATTAGACCGCTTTTCAGTAGAATATACTCTTATTTACTTTGTGTTTGTGTTGATGTAATATTGCTTACAATTTCATATTCCGTTGCACTGTAATCCCCACCTGACTGCCACTGTTCTTGTCACATTAACTATTATTAACATTTATATATGTGCATAATGTGCTTCTATGTGTCTGAACATCACTTGTTATTCCTAAAAAATAGCATCCAGGTGGTGTTAAGTGGCCAGTTATCCAAGTTATGAGAGCAATCACAGAGTAAAGTAAATCTCAAGCAGCTGGAGAAGTAGCTGTGAATAATACACACGCTGGTCTTTCTGTTAAACACGTCATTTATTATTTACCAAGAGCCATTTGCTCATAATGCTCACAATCACTATGGAGTCTTCAGAGGGATGATCAGACACACACACAGCCATAAGTACACTGAGCTGTAGAGAGAGATATTCGTCAACAATCACATGCACACACACATACACACAATTTTACATAAATATAGAAAGAGAGTGTGATTGATTCACCCCTCCCCCATAACAGCTGTATGACTTTCTGACAGGGAGGGGTGAATTGAACACACACCATTCTGACAATAACACACAAAGATGGAAATAACAGTGTAAGTCAGAACCGAGCGCAGGTAAAGATTTTACACCGAGGTCAATCTGCGAGACACATCCGCCAGTACGCTGGCTCTGAGCCGAGGATAAAGGGAACAAACTGTTATTTTAGGTCTGGCCGCTCTAAATAAGGGAAGGCAGAGCGACGACTGCAGCAGGCGAGGCTGATATGAATTCCCAGTATGCTGTGCAAAGAAAAGATGGAAAAGGTCAGCGCCTGCATTTATCTTTTCAGCACAGTTTTTGCTCGCAGCACCACCTTTTCCTGCTTTTACTCCTCTGCGTCCTTGGCCTTTTTCCAATCTCTCTGGGGTAAATAAATGGAATTCTGCCACGCAGCACAGCGCAGCACTGATGACATTTTGTCTGCTGGTTTCACTCACGATGAACCATTGTCACTCATTACACGCACCCACTGACAATACTGTTTATCCAGAGCAATTAAAAGGCTGTTTATTGAAAAGACTGTATGATCCAAATAAATGTTATTAAGATTCAACATAGACTAGTGGGGGATTCTGTTAGTTTACCCTTGTAAATACTGTTTTGAACGGGTGAGAGAGGGAGGTTATAATTCACCAAACAAGCCATCATTTAGGCTTTGTCTCATTTCCTCATGTGAGAGCTGCTCCCTGAGTCATCATCTTGTCTTTGCCCGATCCTCTCCACCACCTCACCCACTCAGGACTATGATAGCTCTGGACGGGCTGCCGAGAGGATCGTTTCTCCCACTCACTCTTTTGCTTTATCTACATTATCTATTGCTGCAACAGGATTCAGGAGGCTTTCTGAGGAATACTACAGGAACAAAAACAATCATCTCCTCCACAACACACACCTGCCATGACTGAGTACGCGTGTGCAATAAAGCATTAATGTGTGTTTGTGTGTAAATCTCTCGCGGGCAGAGCTGAAGAGCTTGTTTGGCTTTAGAGCGCTAATTTAAATTTCATGTCTTTTGTGGATTTTGGATAAAGCAAACTTCCAAACTGAAACATAGTTCAGTCATTAATTTCTACAGTTACTACACATCAAAGGTTAATTAGCTTTCTTTTTCTTCCACAATATTGCAAAATTGGGAGTGTCGTTCTGCTGTTCTCCCGTATAAAAAATATTGTGCTGCAATTGCTAAGCAGCTTAAATTCAATTATTTATTTTACGCAGTCCTCACTTCACAGAAAAAATATATGACACATATTTTACTTGTGTTATCTATACATTAAAAGATGTATTTGAGTATTAAAAACTGCAGATGACAGACAGACAGACAGACAGATAGATAGATAGAGTTGCAGTAGAAGTGTATTCTCGTGTCTGTATGTGTGATGTGTGTTTGCTAAAGAGAGAATAGGGAATGATGTGTGTGTGTGTGTGTGTGTGTGTGTGTGTGTGTGTGTGTGTGTGTGTGTGTGTGTGTGCACGCGTGCGTGTAGTAGTTCTCTGGAGTCAGCACGGCAGATGGTTTTGCGTTGAGGGTGTGTTGGCCGCAGCAGCTGCTCTCATTGCGCCTCTCTCCATTCTTCTCACCCACACACCCGCACACATAAACACACAGCGCTCCCGAAAAGTACACCGGGATCACCTGACGGAACTAGACACTGATCCCCTCCATTATTCATGAACTGACCGAGAGCAGCTACATGACCACCCTGATATGCTGTAAACTCCTAACACAGCGCTCTCCTGGCATCGACCGCTCTCTCTCTCTCTCTCTCTCTCTCTCTCTCTCTCTCTCTCTCTCTCTCTCCTGTGATTTTGCACTCACCCCAAAAACGCAGACACAGTTTGTCATACAAAAAACACCATGCGGCCTATGACATCATTCTCAGATTATGAGGGAAACAGCTCAGCAATGAGCAGAGTGAGTGCAGGAATAAAAATGAAGCATTTTCACTGTCTTGTCTTGTCCCCCCCCTCCTCTCTTCCCTCCCCTTCACTTCTCCTCTGAGGAAGAACTTCAAAGCAGCTCTGAAGTCAGTGGGATAGAGGAAGGGGATCCCTAGGGGACAGTACCACACGCACACACACAGAGTACACACACACAGAGCCCAAAGATGGCTAACAAGCAGTCAAACAGTGCCCTTTGAGCAGTAACTGGGTGACAGCTTCAAACGGGCCCGACTCAAAAAGAGCGCAGCCATTTCTCATGACTGTATTGACTTCAGTAATGCAGTTTCATCTGCCTGTTTCATCACACATCTCTTGCCCAAACTCACGCACACATACCGACATGCACACACATGTGCACGCAAACTCCACATCTAATAGAAAACACATTTATCTGGCTGAAAAGAAAGCACTGATTAATGGATAATAAGGCTAATATTTAATTTAGCAATAATAGATCTGAGGAAATGGATGAATAAAACATTCTCTTATTTAACAATTATCGGCTGCAAAGGACAAAGTTCATTAGAAACAGCCCCCAACCACACAAAAAAAAAAGCTGGGTTGAATTATTCAGTTTTTGGTCCTTGATCTAAATTTTATCTAATGTTTTTCTGCCTCTTGATGAGGATGAATCGGGGGCTAAGCTCCCTTTGATCAGGAGATGTAGCACGCATTCTCTTGATCTTCCAAGATGCTTAAACGCTGTCCATAGTGGGAGGCTGACCTCGGACCTGAAGTTACATTACAGACGTACAACTTAATCACCTCTGAATGTCAAGTGTGATTTCAAGAGGACGTGAGAGGAGGAAGGGCTCTAAACAGATGAGCCGAGGCTAATCTTGGCACCGTTATCCCCATACAAGACACTCACAGTCTGATTTGGTTATCAAGATGAGTCATACTCTATAGCAGGGGTTTTCAAACAGTGAGATGCACCTCCCAAGGGAGGCGCTTAGGGAAAGATGTTGTATTATTGTAGTTTGGTCTGCTGGTTTGGCCCGCTCACCATCATGGTCAGCAGTTGCAGCAGCATCTCTGACACAAAGCTCAGAGGCAAAGTACTTTAAAACCCTTAGCGCCTATTTGTCGCAATTTGCGTCAAAAACGGCACTCCTTCTCAGAGTCATAACTCAGTCAAATCTGAACACAGAGAAAATATGGACATATTTTTAGATTCAGTGTGACAGTGTGACTATACTTCCCATTGTGTATAATCATCCATACATCCACTTAGACATCATAGAAAAAAGACGCCCCTTTTAACTCCAGAACTTGCCTGAGAATCATCACGTTTTTAGGTTTTCTTCAGTATCAAAGTAATGCAGTGATAGTTATCTGTGCATCCATGGGTACATTACAAACAGAAACTGTTTATAACTAATTCGGCATACTTTTAATAGTGCCAATTTGCCAAAATGTAAACAAATATAGGCAAAAAATAACGGGACTCAAGTTGTAGCCCACAGCTAAGTCACTGAATCCATGGCAACAACTTGCTGTTTACAAGGTACAGTGGATGCAGTGTGAGCTACCTTTGATAGATAGAATAATACAGTCTCCCATAGTGAGTTGAGTATTGCTTCACCAAGCATTGGAAATGTACAAAAAAAACAACCCACACATGATGATACATGTGCTCCGCTGCGACATTGTGAGAAAAGGGATAAAACATCAAACGCAAACTCCAAGAAGAATAAGCCAGAGAGAGAGAGAGAGCGAGAGCCTGTTTGTGTGCACTCAAGGGAGGATTAAAAATGGATGCGCTCTAACATGGGAAGAGTGGCGTGCTATTTTGTCAGCCTGAGCGCTGTGACACAGGCCCCGCTGCGAAGCCGGAGGGGTGGGTGGGGGATTTTCTTACGGGGATAATTCATCTTAATGGAAGAGAGGGGAGGGTGCCGTGTTCTGTCTGTGAGTGGGCTGCTGCAGGTTCTGATGACGGCAACAACACCACCACACAACAGCCTCTCAAGGACCGCAGCCAGTGTAGAGTGTGCTGCTGGGTATCGATCTATATCAGACCAGGGTCTTATAGCAGTGCAAGATGGTTGGAGGTTACAGCTCCGGGATATCTCCAGCAGTGCCTGGTAGGAGGTGCAATTGTGAATTAACTTTCAAATAAAATGCTGTGAGTGTTTCAGCCTGTTTATATGAATTATTTTGATGGCTGCAAAGATGTTATCGTCACGGGGAATCAGCTCTGTGAATCAAGTCGTGTATTTCTGTTTGACTTGTTTTTGGTTTTATTGTTTTATTGTCTGTCTTAACACAATAGTCAGGGGACCATACAGTGTGTACATTGAAACAGGTTTTGCTTGCTGTGATCATTGCTTCTGCCATTAAGAGATCCCTTTCTAATGTCACTTCCAATGTACAAGAAGTGACGTGGGGATCAAAAATCCATAGCCTGAGCAAAAATGTAGTGCAAATTTATCTGATGCTACTGTAATATGAAACTTCAGCAGTCTGAGGTACACAAATCAAGTGGGTGTCTTCCAATGTTACACTATTTTTAGTACTAAATTCCCTCATTTTGTACTAATAAAACCATAACTTTGGAAAACACCCACTTGTTTTGTTTAACTTCATTTTTACACAGAAGTAGGCTGTGGATTTTGTCCCCCATCACTTCCATTGGAAGCGCACAGAAAGGGGTTTCTAACAGCCAGTATGAACAGGAGGAATGATTGCAGCAAGCAAAATCTGTTTCAATGTTCATACAGGCACCTGACTATTGTTTTAAGACAGACTTGAACAATTGTAAACCTATCTTTTAAGCTATAGTAAGTAAAAACATGAAATATTAATAGAAATGTCATTAAAGTGTGGCTCTAGTTTAACAAAATCATTGGAATAAATCTCAAAATCATTTACAGATTTTCTAGTTTGTAAAACCGTTATCTGATGTTTACTTCCTTAATGTAGCCTTGTTGTGAAAGCCAGGCCTGAGTTTTATTTGATTTTCTGTACAGTGGTATTTGTTCATTTCGTTTTAGAGGGATAATAGCAGCGATTCAGTTAATAACACATACTTATTTGCTTTGTTCATGTATCTGTAAGAGATCATTTACAGCTAGTTATTATCACAACCATCAATCATGAACTGGCAGTTCATGATTGATGGTTACTGGCAGTGCAGAAACAACTGACGGAACAAAAAGCAGTATGGTGTAACTTCACTTGACAAATTTAAGCTTTTAGTATGAAATGTCTCAAATATCTTTGTAATAAATGTTAGGGGGTTGTTCAATCTCCTACTCACTGTTTGCTTCAAAAACAGCCAAAATAAAACCCAACTTCCTTTAAAGGCACTTCACATCCCCACTAACCAAATGATACAGCAGCAAAACTGAACTCTTTAGCTAGAAGTACTCCTTTGGGTTTGAGACAAGAACACAGACTGACAATCCTTTTAAATAAAACATAAAGGAATTACCACCTGCAGTGACAACATACAGCCCAGCTACGCTACAGTCCTCACTCCACCAACTGAAGTGCAGTTTCAAGGAGAATCAGAAAGTAATGTTTCTGACTGATTTCCCTGTTTCTTTCAAATATGAGTCTATTTGTCATGGCTTTGTTTAAATAAGAGACACTCCTGCTGCGCTCTAACAATGCAGCAATGTCTTTGTTTGTTTTTTTTAACACACTTTCAGACCACATCGTGGCTATTGTGCTTTGACACTTGGTAAATGGTACTTTCCCGGAAATACTTCAGCCTGATGAAAACTACCTCTCCCTCCGTCCTCTGCCACCCGTTCAACTGTCCCTCTCTCTCTCTCTCTCTCTCTCCCCTCGAGGCTTCACCTACAGAGGCTTCGCCCTTCAGGAGATCTGAAGAAGGAAGTAGAGCAGGAGGAGGAGCAGTGTGTGTCTGCCAGAGGGATTAGAGGAGAAAGAGGAGAGCGCAGGGAGGCATGCACTGACAGAGGCTGCATGCGGTGAGGAGGGAAAGCGAGGAGAACCACTGAGATGCTGCAGAGTGTTGGGGAGGGGGGGTATCAGTGCTCATCTAGGAACAATGTGAATGTAGAGCAGGCAGGAGACAGAAGCTTTGTGGAGAAAGAGGCTGAGAGACAGATGGCAGAGGGAGATAGAGTGAGAGTGACTGACATTTCTCTCACACCTCTATGAGCAGCCACATCCTAATACAAGCTAATCCCTCTATCAGCCTCTTACCTCACCTGGGCCTATCTCGCCAACAGCAGTGCCGTGGCAAAATGGAAGACTGCTTTCCAAGATACGCTCTGTATTTTAGTTTGGCCAGACCGGCACAGTGGTGCTCAAGTCCCACGCAGCTGAGTATTTGGTCAGCACTGTCACTGTCCTGTCACTCACACAGCTCCTGCTGACTTTTCCTTTTTAACCAAGCAGCATGTCATGAACTGAGCACTGATTACTGATTCGCGGGGTGTTCATAAGGACTGAGCCAAACAGTCATTTGCTGTGTCAGCATGGACTGGAGTGGGCATTTGTGAATTTTGTCACACAGCTGTATATCGTAATGAACTTTGCAGCAGTGTCAGTTAGGGCTGAAACTAATTATTATTTTCATTATCGTTTAATCCTTTGGTTTATAAATTGTCAGAAAATGTCAAAAAACGTCCATAAAATTTTCCAAAACCCAAGGTGACATCAATAGCTTGTTTTGTCCGACCAACAGCCCAAAATCCAAAAATATTTTCCTTTACAATGATATAAAACAGAAGAAAGCAGCAAATCCTCACATCTGACAAGCTGGAAACATCAAATGTTTGGCATTTTTGCCTTGAAAAAATGTCTCAAACGATTAATTAGTTATCAAAATAGCTGCCGATTCATTTTCTGCAAATCAACTAATGGATTAAACAAGTAATCGTTGCAGCTCTAGTATCAATATTTTGTGTCACAATATAATATTCCATGTATTAGGAGAGAGGTCTGAGCACTGAGGTCCTCTCTATTGAAAAGAAATAAAACACTTTACTGTATAGATTGACTGTGTATTATGAACTCCAATGTATTTTTACCTTGTATATTTATTGTTGTTGTTTTTACGGTCTACACTTGTTCAATCTTATTATCGTATTATCTGTGAAGCACTTTGAACTGCACTAACCTGTATGAAAGGTGCTATGCAAATAAAAAGATAGATACATAGATTGATTGATTGATCTTATTCTACATCACAATTTCTGTAATATTCAACTAGAATATTATACTTTGCTTATACATTTTTAAATAAATATTTGTCATATTATACACTGAGATGTCCACGGGTTCTCACATAGCATAGAAAGACTGAAAAAGCCTGTACAGCAAAGGAGTTCATTTAAGCTCAATTAAAATGTGTTCAAATCTTTCTGCACTGCAATTAAGCAGAAGCTGGTTTAAAAAAAAATACTAAAGAAAAAAACAACAAAACAAAACAAAAACAAAAAACAACATTCCAGGAAATATTTACGAACAATTTACAGTTTGGTTGCTCATGAGACCTGACACTTTAGTTCACCAGCTGGGTGAGAGGATTCACACATTGTTGATAAAATGACACCAAGTGAACCCTGTCATCTGCCTCCATTAGCTATAAATAGAACATCACCAATGGTCTGTGAGTCATTCAAAACAGGTACAGTGTGTGTATAGTATAGTCTGATTTCCTCATGAATAGGACAGGGTAAAGTAACTCTTCAGCTTTTGTCTATTCACAAACTATTCACAATCACTCATAACGTGTTCAATGCAAATGAGTAAACTACCCAGCTCGTGATAATGAACCACCTTTGTGAACAAAAGTCGGTTCAAATTTCTGCTTCTTTGAGAGAATCCTATTTCATATATAAATATTTACTACTGTGAATGTCAGCCTTAAAACGCGGAGCAATCCCGCAAATGGACACGGTGTGTAAACTGGAGTGGAGGCGGTTTAACCGCACACACAGCCTAATATTAGGAGAGTGACGGTGGTATTAAATGTCCCGCAGCTAGGACAGAGGGAAATAAAGAAACAGCAGCTGGCCACAGTGTAGCAACGGAAATCGACGAGTTATAAAGCACCACCATCTGCAAAGCGAGGAGAGGCTGCCCAGCAAATACACGGTCTCCGTACAGCCCATTATTACTGAAGTGTCCCTCTTTCTCTCTAATAAACTAACCATAGGATGAACATGAGGCACAACCAGAACAAGAAGCTAACGTAAACAACGCCTTAGTGCGGTCATACAGTATTTATGAACCAGGAAGGGAAGGGGAGCTTGTTCTTCTTCAGTGATGCCCGTTATTATCCCTGCCTTCCACCACCAACTTGATCCTATTTGAGCTTCTTCGAAAACTCTTACCTTTTCTGCAGTCCTTTGTCTCGTTGCTGTCGGCGTTTCTGGCGGATATCGGTGGGTATTTTTCTGTATTTGGGACTCGGGTCGGTGCTGGTGCTGGTGCTGGTGCTGATGCAGAGCCGTGTCTTCAGTCCCTCCTCTTCAGCGTTAGCTAGCCCCGCTGCCTCTGCTCGGCTTGTGGTGCTGAAGTGGACAGCGCACAGAGGAGCTATGGGGAAAAAAACAACCCACACTGCGCTTCTCCGGGCCCGCCTGCCGCACAGCGCCCCCTGTCGGAGCGGAGGAGCGTCTGCAGCCCAGAGCGACATGGAGTCAAGAGCACTGGGATAGCGTCACCTAGCGTGGTGATTCCCCAGTGTTTCTGTGTGGACTACTTTGTCCAAAGCACGGGCCACGGTGGGGCAGCTCACTTTCTATATTATCATTTGGAGGTCATATCCTAAAAGAGGCTTCTTTCACGGAAGACAGTTTGACATGTCCCAGTAGGAAAAGCACAGGTGCTTTGGTCTCAGGGTCCTGGTATGGTGCATGCTGGCTCACTGTCATGGCTTACTGGGACACTTGACTATAACACAGCCATCATTAATGTTATTAGTATCACCTGTGCTAACTATCTTTCATTTTACTGGAGAACCTCTGGACCCCCTTCAAAGACCCCTGGTGGTCCGCAGACTCCACTTTGAGAACCGCTAAACTTAATATCCTGAAATAACCCCTGCCAACTACCATGTATCCATACCCGATACAGTGTGAGGTAAATGTGAGGTGTAGTAAGACTTAATGCGCTGAGTAAATGTCAGTAGTTTTAAGGCAATAATATATTATACACAGAAAAGATAACCTGAGATGTGAAAGGGATTGAGAATACCAAATTATAACAGAAAATTAAGCGATTCATTCACAGTTACAGTGACGGGCATGTCCTTCCACTCATCTGAACTTCTGCTTCACCAAAGAAAATCATTTTGAGGCTGAGAAATAATAACAAGTGTATAGTACAAGTATGTTATACCTTTATCAGAATTTAGGCATAGATCACATATAGTCCCTATGGTTTTTGGGTGTACTGGAATACATTCTTTTTGCAGCTTGTGAGTTTTATTGGAATATGATAATGCATTATTAAAAGTCTTGGAGCTGAGTGTCTTTTTTAATCATTACACAGGCTCTCCTCTGACTTGTGGTCTCCTGTGCATTGTGGTGGATTCCAGTTACGTTTCCACTGAATCTCTTCATGGTCACATGTTGTCCCGAGTGACAGGCTGTAAGGAGTGGTCCGGGTCGCCCTGGGTGACAGCGAGGGTGGCCTGCTCCGGCAGTAGGCTGGGGTCTGTCAGGATGGCCGTGGTGGTACTCAGGAGACGGAGTGAACTCAGAACCACTGAGAGAAATGACAAACACAGATTAAAATAAAGTGAAAGTTCAATGGGAAACATATGGAATGATAGCAAAATTATCAAACTAGGGATAGTTGCTGTAAGAATATGGGCTTAGATCTGCATTGAGGAACCAGTTGTACTGGACTCACTGGGTCTTAGGGCAGGCAGGGAACAGTGTTGGTCCAGCCAGGAGAGAGTGGATCGACACAGGTCCTCCACACTGGCAGTGGACACCATTCCATTATAGGACTCAAACAGCGGCTCGATGATGATGCTGAACTGACTCCGAGTTGAGGAAAGAAATCTGCCTCATTCAAATGTGATACACGAGAGTTTATGAATTTCATTCAACTGTCTTGTTTTCCTAACGTTAATGAATTGTTATTAAGCATTGCATAGCGTCTCAAATTATGTCAATAGCAGAGTGCTTTATAAAGTTGGTTGGGCTGGAGTTATTCTATAGCTTTCTTGTTGTCAACAAATCCTCAAAAAAGAACAAAACCAACAGTGTGTTAGTCCGTCTTTCAATACTTTCCAACTTCCCTACCCTGTATGTGGTAGATTGGTTCCTACCACAGACATACATTTTTAAAAACAGGTCATACATATATAGTTTCTTTAAAATGACTCAGTCATTTCCTATAACAGCAGGGCACTGTAGTTTTTAGCAAATGTTACTCAAACAGGAGTAAATACTGAATTTGTTGGGGACTATTTTCAGCTGCGGATGAATACACATTAGGGGTATCAGTGAGTATTCACAGCAGCAGGACGGTGTATGTGCGTGTTCATTGGAGTAAAGGAACATGTCATCCAGTCAACAGTGTGGCATTGATTGATTGATCATTGATGTGTTTTTAATCGTTTTTTGAAACAATGGACCCCTGTGGCTCAGAGGAATAAGTTATTAAATACACAGACTTGTTAGTAGAATTAGTTCATTGTTGGTTTTGGTCTTTTCTTGGGATTTGTTCACAATAAGAAAAATATCATCACACTTATTCTTTAATGATTATTCCAGTCATAACACTGCAAGTGTTTTGGTAGCAGCACTAAACTAGCGGTCGACAAAAAACTAAATGAGTCAATTCTCATTATTGAATAGCACGGTCTATGGAGAGGCTACAGAATTAGCATTCAAACCTACGGTAAATGCTGCTCTCTTGCCTCTATGTAAAGAGAAAAGAGCCACTTGGATAACTTTATGTTTTCAATTTCAAATACCAGCAGTTAGATAAATGCACAATCTCTTGAGGAGCCATAGAAAATACCTTAATATTCATGGAAAGAAAACACCCTCAACCTGTTTTTGATACACAAAGATGATAAAATTGTAATCTAATCTTCTCATATTGCCTGCAAGATAAGAGCAACAGTAACAGATTAGGTGATCATTAAAGAAAGAGTTATGGATTAATATTGCAATATTTTTTTATGCAGCTGGCATTTGCAGCACACAGGCTTTCATTTTAACTGATTACACTGTGCTTTTTAAGAATTAAAACTCGTAAGTATACTGAAATCTGTACAAAGACCAGGCTTTGGTCACTTACCATACGTACTGCACCAAAGTAAAAGCTCCATGGGGATATTTTCCCTGCTACACTTTAAAAACACTATCCTTCTGTGTATCCGTCCAGATTGGTGTAATTAGCTGATTTGGATTCAAAGAAAAAGGTTTAGGCAACAAAATACAATTTGATATTCTTCCAAAGTCTGAAGAAGCCAGTTTATGCTGCAGCCAACTACTGCAAAGTACAGAAACATAAGAAGCTCACACAGGAATAGATGGGTACATTTAGTACTCAGCGCTGGATCATATTCTAGTCAAATGTTTTATGCAGAGTAAGTACATTTTTTAAGTTGTGTTTGTGGCAGTGAGATGTTCTAATTAACCTTTGGCAGATTTACATTCACAAGGATACGATCCAGAACTTCCAGTTCTGCAGTGTCTGTGCCTGGACGTACTCTCTGAACTTCTGCCTCATGTGGTCAAAGCGCTGCCGTGTGATGGGCACACCAGTGGCTGGTAGCTGCTGCTGGCACACACTGCATGAAGAGACACACTGAGTCAACAAAGCAGTGCAGTGCATCTTCGTATCAGCATGGGAAAAACCAGTATGTGATATTAAAGGACAGGTTCACAATTTTGTCTTAAAACAATAGTCAGGTGCCCATATGAACACTGAAACACCTTTTGCTTGCTGTAATCATTCCTCCTGTTCATACTGGCCATTAAGAGACCCCTTCCTAGTGCACTTCCAATGGAAGTGATGGGGGGAAAATCCACAGTCCAAAAAAACGTGAACCTATCCTTGAAATGAAATCCCAACATCTCCCAGATATAATATCACACCAAAATATCTGAGTGGATATGCATGCACTCACATGCCTGCACACCCACACGCACATTTACACACAGAAGTCAAGCCTAGCTAAAGGTCTCACTTGATGGCAGAGTTCAGGAGATGGATCTCCTCTCTGAGTCTCTGAGCCTCCTCGTGCAGCTGACCTCTCTCCTGCTGCATCTTACTGACGTACTCAGCCGTCTTCTGCAGTGTGGTGGCTTTGCTGATCTGTGCCGGCAGACAGAGGGATTACCACATGTCAGCAATACACCGCAATTATTCACTAATATCCAATATTGCTGTGGTCACACTCATGAATGTGAGATGTTTCCTTAGCTGCATTTACATTTTACATTTCATTTCCCAGTTAAAGTGTGCATCAACTCAACTACTCTTTGGCGCTGCTCTCTGCCCCCACCTTTCAGCACATCTATCTCAAATGCAGCTGCAAATCTTTTCACAGTACCTACCTTTATGCTTGGCTGAGAGCTGAGTGTTGTCACAAGATTATGTAAAGTGTCAAATCCCAGTTTGATGTTGAAACGCCTCTTCTGCTCTGCCGAGATGTGAGTTATCCTCCTGGTCTCTGTTTGCTGCAGATAACACAGCGTGGAAAAATGTACATCGCACTTCACACCCAGATTCACATACTGGGTCAACAATCAGTTTCCTATATATTTCATTTTTCACTTATTTAGCACTCAACAAGGACTTGATTATATACATATTGTAAAAAACGATTCAATGCCATGCTGTACTATATAAAAACATAGATATATATGTAAACCAAATGAGACAGTGTGTCCTACCTTACTTGATTCTATCTTTCCATGTCCTGAGAAGCCTGAGTGTGAGGACTCGGGGTTGGAGGCTTTATCTAAAGGGTTTGGTGGTGAGGTTTGACCTGGATGTCCTGGAAAATTAACTTAAAGAAAGACAGATCTATTCATTACATTTGCAGAGGAATTAGATGACCTCTACATGTGCACATGTTCCCATGCACAAATCACTTATCTACATCATGTACTCATATGCACCGCAAACTTTCTGCATGTCAATAATGTGATTTAAATCACAAAGTTACATTGGCCATATAACAGTATACAACGGATGTGGATGCTGCCATACTTTTTTAGCTTAAACTTCTACAACAAGCTTTATTTGAACTACTTTTTGCTAGATTCACCCACAACTGATGTGAATATAAAGAAGAAACCAAAATCATCCATGTGTTGTTGGAAGACAATATTTTAACATACACATTATGCTGTGGGATAATTATGCAGCCCCGAAACTGACAAAATGTAGTAAAAAGTCATCAGACCATTAAAAAATATAACTGAATACATAAATAGATAATATTTTCAGTTAATTATGTGTAAATTAAAATGTGTAAAATGAAATTAACCTCTAACCTCTGCTTAGTAGGTAAAAACGTCTTTCAGATCGGTTGATAAAACAAATCAAAACTTTATTTTTCACTAGCTAGTTTGGTCTTAGCACACATTTAATCGTTTATCTACATGTATTTTCCATTTTCCCTACCACAGTTTTCATTTATTTTATCAACTGATTGGTGGTACAGTAAAAAAATTAAAACTTTTTGCTTATTTTCTGGAGGTGCTTCCAGCTAAATGCTGATGTCAGCATGTTAGCATGCTTAACATGCTAACATTTGTTAATCAGTACTAAAGTACAACGAACACTGATGAAATGTCATCATTTTTGCAGGTATTTGGTCATAAACCAAAGTATTGGACAAACTGAAATTTTGACCTGATGATGGTGCTAGATGAAAAATCAGAGGATCACCAAAGTTACTGAGATTCATCCTCTGGGGATCATGACCAAAATGTTGTCCCAATCCATCTAGTAGATGTCGAGATATTTCACAAGAAAAGTGAAAACTTTGGCCAGCTGGTGGCGCTAGGGGAAATATCAGGGGATCACTTATGTCATTGGGATTCATCCTCTGCACTGGCACAAACAAAGCTCAGATCTAAAATGTTCTCACCTACATTTAATAGGGCATTTTTTACAGTGTTCGATTTTATTATAATAATAATAATAATAATAACTTTATTTATGTAGCACCTTTAACAACAGAGTTTACAGTGCTTTGACAGACAAAGCAAAAGCAGGATACTCAGAAAGAAATATAGTTGTTACATTCCAGAGGGAAATATTGTACTTTCCACTCCACGACATTTATTTGACAACTACAGTTACTAGTTACTTTTCAGATAAAGATTTAACATAAAATAAAACATATGATAAGCTTATAAAATACAACACATCGTTAAGATTACACCAGTAGTTCCCAATCATTTGGCTTTTGACCCTTTACCAAAAAAGTGTCTGGTTGGGGCTCATTTCATTTATGAGTTGTTAGCAGTTCCAACAAAGAGACATTTCCCCTCTAAACTTCTCACATGGTTTCATTTAAATAACTGTCTGAGGCCCAAAGAGGACAAATAATTCAATATTTCACAAAAAGTATGCTAAAGTACATAGAGCACTGGAGCCACCAATCTACCAGGGATACATGATCATTTTGGTGTCTATGTTCTCATCACACGGTTGCTTAGCATCTCAGTGTCCCCAAGACGTTTTACAGTGTATTCCTTGACAATGAACACGTTATCATTCAACAATTAAAAGAAGACGTGATCGCTAATAGCATTTGGAAAAAAGCGAGATGTTGTTTCACTTGAGTGTTTTGGAGCATCGAAGGCATACCTGTTAAGCTGCTCCTGTCCGTGCCGTAGAGCTGGACGGGAGATAGTTTCTCAGTCTTGGGAATGAGGAGGGTTGTGCCGGTGTGGGTGGAGCCGTGGGTGAGCAGGGCAGACACCGCTGAGCCTCTGGAGGTGCTGGCGTGGGGTCCACTGTGACCCAGGGTGGCACTCTGGCTGTGCAGAGGTGTCAACACTGGGATGCCTGCAGGCCAACCGGCTCCGTGCTGCAGCTGTGATGAAGCTCCTCCAGCATGCGTGCTGCTGCTTAACTGCTAAACAACACACAATCTCTACTTAGCCGTGCCTTTTAAAATGTTTTTATTCCTAAATATGATGTTAAACAACTTCATCAGATGTGAGTGTAGAGACTAAAATTCAAGCATTTTTCAAGCACTTTTAAGGTACTTAAACCAAAAATGTCCAGACTCTCAAAGCCCTTATCATCACATCTAAATTGTTACTATAAATGCCAGGAGACAACAGACAAATATGACAACGTGATCGTTTCATTTCAAATATTAAAAGATTTTACATGAGTGACTGTGTAGATGGAAAAGGAGTATATTCAAATTCAAGCATATTCATAACCTTGAAAACATAACGGTTGAAATTAAGCATTTTCCAGACTTTCAAGACTTCGTACAGACCCTGAGAGAAATGGAGCGACGCCTGCAAGCTAGTTTCATCAGTTATCAACAGAAATGAACACTCCTCTTGTGATACTAAAGGACAGGCTCACCGAGGAGCTGGGAGATGATGACCTCTGACCTTTGGCTGTCACTAGAGTAGTATCAAATCCTAACGATGGCTTCCCTAAAAGCACAAAAAACAACAGTTCATTTTTTTTCTGACAGAAACATGATCCTACTCATTTTTAGTATTAGCTGTTGGTAAAGATAGAACAAGGCACAGAACTGACTCACGTTCACAGGTGCTGGAGGACAGCAGCTTAGCCAGGCAGCTAGTGGGTGTGGGTGCAGTGGACGGGGGGCCAGGCGGAGCCACAGGGGGACCAACTGTCCTCACTCCTCCTGTCTTTTGCTTGTGCTTCCCTCTGACCCCTGCTATAGCCACCTGCTCCGGGACTGAGAAGCAGTGGGACGCAGTGACAGAGGGCAGCGCGGCGTGGACCGGGTCAGACACGGCAGCCGGGTAACTGAGAGAGTGGCAGGGAGTCTGGGGGTACGTGTCCCCTGTGTGAGGGTAGCCATGAGCCTGGTGCACAGAGCCCTGGGCCCCCACAGTGGAGGCGGTGTGAGTGATGACAGTGGGGGTCACGCTGGTTGTTGTGTAGTAACCAAACTTGTGACATGGCAGTGGGTACAAAAAAGGAACACTTGAAGCGGCCGGCTGCTCGATGCTGCTGGTATATGCTATAGAAACAGGTGGATCAGGGTATGACTGTCCATATGGCATGGCGCCTGATATGATGCCAGATGTGTGGTATTCACCGCAACCCTGGCCCGGCCTGGTCTGGTCTGGCCGGGTGTTGGATGAGGAGGGCTGAGGCAAATTGTCAGATGATAGATTGGGCTGGAAAAGAAAGATTTTGCCGATTAAACAACAGTACTGTTAATTGAGCAGGAAGAGCTGTTTCCAGCAGCAGTACCTGAGCCAGCTGGGTGTTGATGAGTAGCTGAGGAGTTACCACAGGGGAGGGAAGAGGAGCAAACGCTGTGCTGGATGAGCTCTCAAAATAGCCACAGTCAGCAAAACCAGTCTGCTCAGTGGGCTGGCCCCGGTAGTTCATAAAGATATCTGAGAAAAGCACACACACACTCATAATCAGACTGTCAATTTTAAAGAAACTTTGATACAGCTGGAACGATAGAAATTGTTTCAGAAAGTTGCACAAAATCTCAATCTTGGGTGGAAAACAAGGAATCCTGGTACGAGTTTAACACAGTTATCCTTCAAAACTCTCCAAATGTCATATTCCTTCTAACATTAATTGCAAAATCAGTCTTTGACAACAGAACCTATGCTGTCACCTCAGTCTACACAGAGTACTGGAATATTTACTCCTTCTTTCTTTCCTTTATTTAACCAGTTAAAATTGTCACTGAGATTCACAGCTCTTCTTTAAGAGAAACCTGCAGCCTACATACAATACATAAACAGGCCAAGAAAGCGGTTACATTATACTTAACCCTAGCTCTAATGACATAATGTAATCTACTGTATGGTCACCTCCAGAAGTGTCCATACGTTCACTACAATCATTAGATGTGGGATGTCTTTATTGGAGTCATTTAACTAAACTCCATAAAACTTTAGGGGAAAAAATGGTGTATTCGAAATGCATTGCTGAGTTCTAATGGAAATACAAAAGTGCTCAAGGATTCAAGGATGCTTGAATATTAGATCTATAGGCTAATCTTTTTTTTTTTGGTATTACACTTAAGACAAAAGGTTCAGTTTTTGAAGGCCTCTGATGAAAAAAAGAAAGACAGTGAATTTTACAATTAGTAGACAGTTTTGTATGCTCATTTTTGCCACCTTAAATTACGTGACACCACGTACACAAAATGCTTTCATTCTTTAACAGATATGTCTGGAAGTAGCCTGGAATTATGAGTCTGCGCTTTGATATTACAGTCACAGCTTCATTTCCAAAATTCAAACAACAAAACAGAAAAAGAGAGCGCAAGGCCAAAACAACAACAAGTCGCCATCCAAAATGTTGTGAAGCTCTCTGTATGTGGTAGTCGTTGCCACTGTTGTAGTAGTAGTTGCTGCCAGGTCACATATTTTTGGAGCCACTGATTGTGGCAAGCTGCCATCTGTGGTTAAAAACAGTTTCTTCACATCTGACATTACTGAATTCAACCGAAATTGAGGAGACAAATATCAACTCACTTCCTTCAGTCAGTGAAACACTGATTTCACCTTTTTGGATCTGAACGGCTATCATTAACATATACAATATTAGAAATCCAGCATAATACAAGCTCTGTAAACACAAGGCAAAAAGTGTGGCGCAATCTGAAAATACATACCAGTATGTTTGTGTTTCATCTCAGTCTACTGGCATAACATGCTTCCTCAGACAAGTGATCTGTATTTCCATGTAAGAGAAGCATTCTGCATAAATTAAACTTGTGGCTGTGTCGCTCGGACAGACACTCACTAGCTCCCTGGAACTTGTGACCAAGAGATAGACAGACAGCTGAGCCCTCAGGACCCTGCCAGGGCTGTGAGAACAAACAGCTACACACACACACACACACAAACACACACACATATTACAGAAGTTGGCAGCAGGTTGTCTGCGGGTTACAAAGGCTGACTTGTAGCCACGGGGCTGCTGGATTGCTTCACTGAAAGCAACACAAAGGCCAAAACAACCACAGCCACTGTGCCCCTGAGCAAGGAACTAAACTCCAACCTGCACCCCTGCTCCTGTCTGAAGCTCTTCAGCTCTATGTGTCTCCCTGCAGGCTAGCTGCTAGACACCCTGGGCTTAAAACTTTCCCTGCCTGTCACACTCTAAGGGACGCATCATTATCAAGTATTCATTCATAAAGGACTCAGGAGTCAGTGATTAGAGAATTATTTATGTTGTTCAGATTTGATCAGATTTTTCTTTAAACCTAACTGTTGCTCCAACATTTGATCGTGAATTTACTTTACTGACAAGCTGACTTTAACCTCCATTAACTGATTTTCTAGCCACTTGAGGGCAGTGGAAACAAGCTTTAAACACATGACTTGACATGTTGTCACCTTTTAAAGGTTCCTTGTGGAGTTTAGCTTAACATAAAGTCTGGACACAGCTATCCTGGCTCTGTCTGAAGGTGAAAAATCCACCTACCTAAAGCTCACTGATTTTTGAATTGTTTTCAGGAAGTCACTGCGCCCCACCAAGAAATAGTCCTGCTCATAACAACCAGCAAAACCACAAATTGTTGTTTTTAAATTTTAGTTTTTGTACAAATTCAACAAATGACACACAACATGTTATTTAGAGGTGGAAATTACGAATCACATTGCTTATTTGAATAATTTTGTTCAGTTCAGTTCAGAGATTTGTAGTCACTAACTATGTAGTTTGCTTTTAAAAGGTACTGATTCAGTCAGTGACAGTGATTCAGTTCAGTTTGAACATTGTTAAAGGTTTGTTCGCAGATGTACTGAACACCTCTAGTGTTGATTAGTGAGCTCTTGAAGTGCTGGTAGGCTGGCCGCTTTAACTAATAATCAGAATTACTTGCAGGACCATGTATCTGTATCTAGTGTCCAAATACTTCAGACAAACAAAGTCAAGCGTCAAAATGAAGCAACTCTCAAACTCTTCCTAGATAATCATCATCTAAGCAATCAACTATCTTCTTCAGAACTTTGAACAGAGGTCATCAAGAGCTCTTTTTTGCAGAAGGAAAGCTCAGCCCATCCCTTTCTTTTCCCCGGGCCTGATAGGTGGTGCCAGAGCCAGGGGTCGTGGTTGAATATATCCTCTTCCACTTCCCCATGCTCCCGATTCAACCCTGCCTTTGACCCCCTTTAACCTCTGAGGACCCAATAATATAGTGCAGACACAGCACTATATAGACAGGACAAATTTCACATGACTTTTAAAGTCTGATACCCGTCGATCCGCCTTTTATCTGTCTGTCTGCCAGACAGACAGATAAAAGGCGGATGGACGGGTAGAGAGTACCTGGTATATCCATGAAGTCATCCAGGTTGGGCTGCAGTGGAGTCAGGCCTGGCTGGATTATATCAGCATTGCTTGTGTACGCTGAGGAGGAAGAGAACGTGATATGAGCCATGAGAGAGAGAGACAGAAATGTGTGTGTGTATCTGACAAATGTGTTTGCCTTATTGTGTGTGGTTTTTTAAAAGGTCATCTTTCATCATAGGGAATTTCCTACAGGGTGGGTTCCTTTGGCTGACTTGCTGACAGTGGTGGAAGACGTATTCAAATAATTTACTTAAGTAGAAGTAGTGATATCACACTATAGAAATACACACAAGTCCTGCATTCAAAATTTCACTTATAAACATAAATGTACAAAAACGTTATTGGCAAAATGTACTCAAAGTATCAAAAGTAAAAGTATTCGTTTGTCCAAATGGGCCCTGTCAGTGTTATATCACTATATTACTGGACCATTGTTATTGATGCATTAACATGTAGCACTTTAATGTCATAACTGGTTGAGGTGGAGCTTATTTTAAATGATTAATATACTTTTCAGCATCATACTTTATATATTGATCACATGTTTTGTTTGTAAAATCTTGATCTGAAAAGCAACTAGTAACTTAAGCTGTCAAATAAATGTAGTGGAGTACAAAGTACAATATTTGCCTCTGGGATGCAGTGGAGTTGAATGGCATTAAATGAAAACACAACGTTTTATTTAGAGGTGGAAATTACGAATCACATTGCTTATTTGAATCATTTTGTTCAGTTCGGTTCAAAGATTTGTAGTCACTATGTAGTTTGTTCAGTTAATTCAATCAGTGCCAGTGATTCAGTATAGTCAGTTGAGTTTGAACATTCAGTGTTTAAGATTTGTTCGCAGATGGTGTTGATAAGTGAGCTCTTGAGGTGCCGGTAGGCAGATTTTGTCACCTATTGGACAGAGCCAGGCTAGCTGTTCTCTCCTTTTCCAGTCAAAATGCTAAGCTAAGCTAACAGGCTGCTGGCTGTAGCCTGATATTGAACAGGCAGACATGAGAGTGGTATCGATCTTCTCATCTAACTCTCTGCAAGAAAGCAATTAAGCATATTTCCCAAAAAGTCAAACTTCTCCTTTAAACAGCCATGACTAAATAAGCAACAACCAAATGTAAAGCGTGGAGGAAAAAAACTCCTTACTATATTTTTATTAAGACTTTAACAGTCAAAAGCACAGGACTATGTGTGCGTGTGTGGTTTGATCAGATTTGATTGACAGTGACCTGGCGATATAAGCAACAAACCCACAACTGTTGTCAGATTCTGATTCAAATGTTTTGTTAAATCCTGACTGAAGTATGTGACATCGTGTCGTGTCCATGTCAAACCGGTGAGAAGAGCACAAACAAAAACACAACATCACTCATAGTAAGACTGACTCTGTCCTCTAGGCTCCTGATCATGACAGAGATGGCATAAAGCTAGGTTTATGAGTTCTGACAGCTATTTGATAAAAAATAAAAATAAAGAAGACCCGAGAATTCATTTTCAGCCAAATGATGCGTCCAAATGATAAATTCACAATTTAATCTCGTCATGCAGCTCACAGGCCACTAGTTGTCCATCCTCATTTTTAAACACTTTCAATCATTTGAGACTGATTTGAGACCAGCGCACAGTCACAGCTGAAAGCCACTCACTGTCATGTCGGTCACCAGCCCATAGACATGGCTTCTGTGTCATGGTGAACAGGGTGTCGGAGATGTCGGACAGAAGGCAGTCCAGGTCAAACATGTGGGCCTCCACGGGCGCAGCCTCAGGCTCCTGGTACATCTGACTGGACCATTTCTCCAGCTTGGCCTGGCAGATCTGACCCTGGAGCATCAGTAAGAGTTCAAAAACACTTCAAATCAACTTTTTGTGACATACCAAGTCAGTCCCTGATCTATCCATTAGAGGGCTCCCTACAAATAAGACTGAAAAGTCATGTATTGACGGCATTTAGTTCTCCTGACTTGTATATGTCCAGCATGTGATGTTGTATGGAAAGTGGGAAAAGGTAATGACTCCCAGTGTTTGTTGCACTGAGAAATGCATGGTAACACCAAAAAGCTGTATAATATGATTAGACACCCCTCCAATAAGTTGTTAGTCACGTGCAAAAATAGTGGATCCAGTTGCCCTTAAAAATATGACAATGCAAGCTCACTAAAAGACAATTTATATCCACTTACACAAAAACAAAATGACACATGTACAGCAGCTGCATCTCCTCCACTATCACATCTAGCCGGAAACAGGTAATGCCAAATTTTTCCAAAGTGCCCATTCTCTTCTTAAAACCGAGTAAAACACTCACAGAAAATGAAGCTCCAGACTGTTCTTTTCCTTCTGTTCGGGATGCTTTGCTTCACCTTGATCTGCTTGTCTTTACCCTCTGCTTCTACATCTGAAGCCACATTTATAGGGAAGCCCAGAGTGAGCCGGAAACTTTTTGATTACGTCTAAGCACACGACATCCCCTCTTATAATTTATTCATTTACCTCTCAGTTCTACTTGTAAGAGTACAAATAGAAATGAGTGTTTTCTGTGTGCATATGCGTGTGTGTGTGTGTGTGTGTGTGCGTGTGCGCGTGTGTATGTGTACTGTGCATGCTGAAAAAGCAGTTTTGACATATTGTTCAAAAACACTAGCCCCTTACAGGTTATCATTATGTCGCCGTTGTTCGTTTCTTTATTTTGATGTCTCACCATTTCAATAAGAGCAGCAGCCTTTTGTCCCTGACCTAATTCTGGCAGACACACTCACGTGCAGGTAAACAGGAAGACCTGAGGCCCCTACCAACACAAACTGCTGCTGCCTCAGTCTCGGTGAAGAAAAAAATATACATGCATATGAGCACCTTGCAGTTTCTCACTTCCGATGGGCATTATTTACATTTTTAAGGGGTTTCCTGCAACTAGGGGTACATTACATTACATTTATCTTAATGCCAAATGAAAGGAGATCAGCAGAGATGAAGGGAGACGAGACAAAAATAAATTAAATACCCAGAAATGAGTTAATAGAGATTAGATCAAACTAAATGACATAGGCAGAGATGAGATGTAAACCCTACAGCCACACTAGTGACTCTACCTGTACTCTACCTGCTCTTTGAGCTAAATGCTAAAAGCAGCATGCTAATATGCTCACAATGACCGTGCTAACATGCTGATGTTTAGCAGGTAATATTCACCAGGTCCACCATCTTAGTTTAGCACGTTAGCATGCAAGAATTTGCTAATTAGAACAAAACACAAGTACAGCGGAGGTTAAAGGGAATGTCATTTGTTTGGCAAGTATTTGACAAATTGAGCTTTTGACCTGATGATGGGCCTGAGGAAGTCAGTGGGTCACCACAGCAATTAGAATTTATCCTCTAGGGACCTTATCTATATCTATATAATATATCTGTAGCAAATTTCATAGCAATCCATCTAACAGTTGTCAAGACATTCCGAACCACAAATGTCAATCTCATGGTGGCGCTATACGAAAGGTCAGGGGATCATCAGTAGCATTCCTCCTCTGGGGAACACGAATGTGTGTACAAAATTCCATGACAATACATCCGATAGTTGTTGAGATATTTCAGTCTGGACCAAAGAGGTGGACCGACCGGCCAGCAGAGAGACATTATTTGTGTGGCTAAAAATCAATGGTAATATTCTGTCTATATCAAAGTACAGACTCCTCATATGTTCCACTCTGCCCTGTTTCCCTGCTATTGCCTTTATTTATGACTTGATTTGGTAACTTGGCAGCACTTTGTTTCACCCTCAAACTGATTGACTGAGTTTTAATATGAGGACTGACAGTGTAGTATGTAATTTGAGTCAGTGATAGATTTGCACACAAAATGCTCTTGGAAAATGATGCCTGGTGAAAGTAGATAAAGCTACTTTCCCTGCGCAAATCAGATTGTTAAAGATTTTATGAGAATGGGGCTGAGGCTAAAATTATATAGCCAATATAATTTGAGGTGTTTTGTTGAGGTGCTTTTCCCAGCCACTGGATGTAATCTGTTAAGATAAAGGCAAGATAACACTTTGGGAACACAGAGCATAAAAATCCTGGTTTAGTGATCTTTGACCTGTCAACTACATGGTGATACTATATGAGCCCTTTAAAGTATCGCACAGTGCATAAACAGTTTGGGCTAGAGACACAGTCAGATATTGTCTTTGCAGTGGTCTTAATTTTGACCTCATGAATGAGGTGCTTGCCCAGGGTCCCTCCCTCTCTGTGCCTTTCTCCTACCTCTCCTCGTTCCCTCCTGATCTTTTGTTTGTTTCTGCCACCGTGACGTCACTGTCATATTCCGCTGCTCAACTTTTACAAAGCGCTGCTGGAAGTAGGTCAGATTTGATTAAATGACATTAAATTCTGCAGCTATTTCACTTGGATAAAGATAAAGCCTGGAGGGGTGTTAGAGGTATTGTCGCTGCTGGCAATCAATATGTGTCAATTGCCTACAAATGCCAGGCCGTGACGCAAGTTGTTTTGCACGTTTCTGTTTCTTTTTTTTTTACACCTGCTCTTTTCCTCTCTAGTTAACCGAGGGAGGCTAAATCCATGTTAATAGACTTTGATGGTCATATGTTGAGCTCCAACTGCATTCAAAAGTAAACAATGCTAGCAGGTCACCAACACACGCACTGAAGTCTGGGTCAATCTGCCAACTTCAGTTTTCAAAGGTCAAAATCAATACTTTTGTCTACATTATTGTTATTCCAAAAATTATAGAGATAGACAACAGAATGTTATTAAAACAAGACTTTTGTCATACCTCTTGTAGCATTGAAAGAATATCATCCTTCTTGTTCTGAAGCTGCAAAAGAAAAGAGGAGAAACAGTGTTCAGTTTGATTTGGAAATAAGACTAGTCTACAGCCGTGCTAATGGCAGGTATAATGTTTACCATGTTCACCATCTTACTTTAGCAATTTTGCTAACATTTACTAATTAGCACTAAACACAAAATACAGCTGAGGCTGATGGGAATGTCATTAATTCTGTAGGTATTTGGTCATAAACGTAAATATTGGACAGTAATTTTGACCTGATGATGGCGCTGAAAATCACCAACGTTCTAACAATTCATCCTGAGGGGAACATGAATGTCTGCACCAAATTTCATGGCAATCCATCCAATAGTGTAGAGTGTAGAGATATTCACACTCAAAACCACAAATGTGAACCTTATGGTGGCACTACAGGAAACGTTGGGGATCACAGTCTTTAGGATATATCATCTAGGAACCATGAACATCTGTACAAACTTTTGTGCTAATCCATCCTGTAGATGCAGAGATGTTTGTTAGGATAAGTGAAAACTGGTGCTACTGGAAACGTCAGTGGAACTCCAGAGTCATTAGAATTTATCCTCTAGGGAGCAATTTTTGCGGCAATGCATCCAATAATACGATACGATATTTCACTATGAACCACAAAAGTCAACCTGCTCGTGGCTCTAGAGGAAATGTCAGGGAGGCTCCAAAGTCAGTAGGATCCACCCTCTGGGGACCATGAATGTCTCTACAAAATGCCATGTCAATCTAACCAATAGTAGCTGAGATATTTCAGTCTGGACCAACCAACAAACCAACATTGCCATCCACAGAGCCATGTCGCTAGCGTGGCTAAGGATATACAAGAGATGAAAATGAAAATGAGTGCTCACCCTCTTCTTATAGTAAATCCTCCACTTGTGATACTCCTTAATTACCACCTCAATCCTTTGCTTCCAGTAGCTGCCCTCTAATACAATTGCCTGTTGACATGACGCAGAAATACCAAGCATAAATCATATGCATGTCCAACCTCATCAGTGTACAATACAAAACTCATTCATGTGTTATTATACTGTCCACTGAATCTGGAATAATGTGTAGTTGAAAAATAATCCAGCCCGATTCCATTAAAAATACATTCCCCTATGACACAAATTACTCACTTCAGGCTTCCGATGTGCATCGGCCTCCGAGCCCTCCAGCGGTGTGACAAACCCACACACTGGGCTCTTCCTCTTCTCCACATCTAAACACAGCAGATACAGAGCAACAAAATCAACAGATTTCTAGTTGTTTGAACAGAAAAAAACCAACGTTTTATTGAATATAGTGTCTTAATGAATGCAGCAGGGAAAAGTGGATTCCTGTTGCGGTCCTCATTTGTGTTTTGCCACTCAGTTGTTCTTCTCTTTTGAGTTCTTGTCTAACAAGTTCTGTTGCATTTGGCAGTAATGTCCTTGTTCATTAATAGTGGCGAGATGTTTTGTCGGCAGCAGAGAGAGGAGGTGAAGAGTGGTGGACTCACACTGAATGAACCAAGCTCTCCAGATGGCATTGTTCAGACGGATCTTATCTCTCCACAACAACCGCAGACCCTTAAAAGACTTCCACTTGGGAGAGACAATCTTACCGCTGCAAAAAAAGACAAAAAAACAATCAAAGTTTTGTCAAATTCGAAAAATATACGATTTGCTTATGGAAAATGGGCAATGTTTAATGCATGGGGTTTTTTGCCTTCTGTTAAAAACAATGAAAGTGGGAGAGAAATGCAGAAATGACTCTTTAGAATGGACCGAGTGGAAATAAATCAGTAGCCTCACCGCCTCACCCCTGTTGGAAAACTGTCCTGATTTTAACTAATAGTGTCCAATCAGCTTATTCACCAGTACACTGCCAGGCTGTTTGCACTTTTTTTCCAGTGTCCCTCAGCCTTCTGAGTGCTGAGAAGAAGCCTCCTAATGTGAGGTGCTCAAGGAGTTGCTAGGAAGCCGGGGGGGGGGGTCATTTTCAGCATGCTTTTAATGGAGTGACATCGCTGCATGTCACACACTCCAAAACATCCGAGACAGCGTATTACTGAAAAAACCTATTAGGAGACGAACCAATTAGCACCAGTCTGGTTAATGACAAATACTGTAGTTTGCACAAACAAGGTCTACCTGCTACACATAATACTGTATATACTTTGCATATAGCACTTAGATAAATTCAAAAAAACATTGTACAGAGTTTACATTTTTTAAGTTCTTCATGTGCTTCATATAAATGTAAGTTTTCTGGTCTGTTGTATTCATCGTAACCATGCCTGGCTCAGGGTTTATTGTGCAACTATCATCAAACTATAAAAAATACAAAAATTGGCACACAGTCACTGGTAGGAGAAATGTATTTGAGCCAAAGGTTGATGGCAACTCTTGTTAAAGCAGGACTAAAGTTATATTTTCCCAAGCACACAAAGAGAAAGACATTCCTGCAGGTTTGTGTGGGATATCTGTCACTCAGTCTTTATTGAATCAGAAAATAAGAGCAACATACTCAATTTCAAAAATGCTTGTTCTTTAAACATGGCACTGAACAAAACTAAAATGCAAATTTGGATGTTATGTTACAATAACTTATCCTAAAATAAACATGGTGTAAAGTCACAGCAACAAGCTAACTTTTTCTGAAAATAAGCCAGGGACATCATTTCAGGATCTTCTCTCCTTTCCCCTTAGTTACACTGTAATCTCTCCAGCACTGCCAACTAGAATCAAAGTCCACTTTTCAGTGAAGATTTTCCAAGCTGTTGTGCAAGAGACTGCAAAATCCCTCTCCCAACACATCCGCACACATTACAAGCCAACCCTACCTATCAGTTTTAAAAAGGAAACCTGTTGAAACACACTATTTTTACGTGGAGCAGTGGGCTCCTAAAAACACATTGATGAACTACAGAGGGGGGTCACTGCAGGAGGAAAGAAATACTAATTATAGCCTGCAGGTTCATTTTTCAAAATCATTTACTTTTTAGGAGCACTGTTTAATCAGAAAACTTCCATATGAAAATCAGTCTGGTTTCTAAGATCTTATCATGCTGCATGAGAGCTCCAAATAAGGCACCCAACTTATTTACACATCTGTTCCTGCAAATGAAAAGGAGCATAGCCAGAACTGAAGGCTGGAAATAAAAGACTCGTTTATAAAGGGGAAATCTTCTCATTTTGAGGTGGGTTTATCCTCCTGTGCCTGGCTAAATATTAGGGACCCACCTGTAGGCCAGGGACATGCAGTCAAACAGGCGGGTCAGAGTGGGGTCGATGCTCAGGCTCCCGGAGCTGAGCGGGCCGTACCGGTACGTCTGGCACCACGTTCTGTTCACCGTGTCAAAGTCATATCTCAGAGAGCCGCCGCTTTTCCTCCTGCGCGGCGCCGAGTCGCTGTGGGGCGACGACACCATGAAGTGACCGCTGTGGATGACCTGGGCGCAGGGGAAGGAGACGGCGGACGTCCCGGTACCGGCCACCCGAGCAGGTCCCCCCTCCGCCTCCGCCTCCGAGTCCGAGTCTGAGGAGACCTGGAGCTGGTTCTGTCCGGCTGAACAAACTCTCCCCTTGCCCGCCATGGTGCGGTTTCATTCAGCGTTGACTGTGCGCCAAACAGTGAACTTTCTCCTCCACTGACTCCCCCTCCTCCCCTGTTCTCTGCAGATATCCAATGTTTCCCCAAAGAAGCAGTGAGGCCCCTCATCTGTCAGCTGAGAGACGTGTCTCCCTCAGCAGCACCGCTCTGGACAACAACATGTGTGGACTGTTGTGTAAGAGCTTACTATCATTGTGTCAGTTTCCTATGGTGGTAAAGTCCTTCTTTCCACCAATCACTGCGGACGGTAATTATTAATAGACCAATTCTAATAGAACATATCATGATGATTATTATTATTCGGACTTATTGTGTCTGGAATCCTCAATATGGACTTTATACTTACTATGTGATACTTCAGGTTTATATTATATCTGTATCAATAAAGTAGGCTACAGTAATTCCATAGTGGGCTATTCTTAGCTAGGATACCATTTTTAATTTCAAGTAGCCAGATGTGGACAGTAACAAAGTGCATTTACTCTGTGTTTGAAGAATAGGTTCACGAATGTTCAAGTCGGTCTTAAAACAATAGTCAGGTGCCCATACGAACACACACACGTTTTTAACACAGTAATTTAAAACCGTTTTTTGTTATATATTTAATATATAAGTATCTTGATGATCCCCCATGTTATTCTTAATCAAATAGAATTATATACAATAAATGTTTTATTTTTTGAAACTTTAGCTTACACTTGGTTTCATTTAGGCCTGAAAAACCAGAAGCTAAAACTGTGTTAGTCTAAAATCAGGCTAAATTCACATTTTTTATGCTTTAGTATTTTTCTGTGTTCTAACTAATGCAATTTGTCCACTTGTGCATTTCAAACACCCTCAGTAACAACGGATGGTCTGATTTACCTGGCATAAAAAAAACACATAGAATCATCCATTAATATCAAACTGTTTTATTGGACATTGATCTTCCATTCTCTGAAGACATGCTGATGTATGCCATTCAAATCTAGACTTTCACATGTTATGGTCTGACAGAGTCAAATCAATTTTAGTCAACATGAACTCCCTTGCCAAGCCAGCTTGAAGTAAGACTCAAAGCAGGATTGTCCTGTTGAAAAACCAGAAGCGGTCACATACATTTACTGTAAGTGAGGGCTGATTTTGTAAACTGTTTCACTTTTTGTTTTCACATCTTGACAAACTGTCCCTTTATAGGCTTTAGGATAGCTGAACATACTGACTGGACCATATGAAACCACTGCAGTTAAATCAGGAAGTCTAAAATTGAGAGACATTTCTTATGATGGTTTCTGCACATTGCCATGACCTGCATTATTTATGGCCTTCATATATTTAATTTAAACTACCTCCTTTAAGTTACAGAAAAATAAACTGACATTTTAACAAAGAGAACACATTTGCAGCCAAGTATTAACGTGACAACTGCCAGCGACATGGCTCACTGTCACAGACCACTAAAGCAAGTAACAATCAGTTTCTTTAGAGTGCCAAAGGTATCCATCAATCAATCAATCAGTGGTGCAACATTTGCTTTAGTCTTACTGTATTTTTGTACCTCCAACTTTGCCAGGATGTGTATCAAAGACAAGTGAAACTGATCTTATATCTAACATTAGTTACATTTGACAAAGCCTTGGAGGTCTTCCAGGAACTTGATGTACTCTTGATGCTCCATGGCGGTGCTCATCTCCATCAGTTCATCAGCAAAGGTGTTGTCAACCCCTCGGTCAGCCAGGAAGTCCATCAGGTGGTCATACAGGGCCTGAGAAACAACACAGCAATGATCAGCTTCATCAACTGTTATTATGTGTATTAAGTTATTATTATTTCCAGAATAGGTCGTTTGTCAGTACCTCCCAAAACGACATATATAGGCATACCGGACCTTCGTCATCACGGTAACAATAATAAACAAGTTGCAGTTTGGTTAAGTTCAGGCACCAAAACCACTTGGTTAGGTTTAAGGAAAGATCATGGTTTGGGTTGAAATAACTACACTAGTAAGTTAAGTTATGTCACGTGACATTAACGTAACTTAACTTTAAATAAGTCACGGTTGACTTTTGGTTTCACACGGGACACAAACAGCGGTCTCTTGGGTGAAAGTCCTGTGTTTGTTGTACCTCACTGGACTTCCGCCTTTGCTCCTGTCATAATTACTACAGCCACTAGAGGTTGCCGTAAATACAGCTCATAATAAGCTGCTGCACAGATGACCTATACGAACATATTTTTGGGGAGGACAGTGTCTTATTTCCTGTTTACTGTCTCAAATCTTACCCAGTCCAAAGAGTCTGTGTTGAGTGTATAGCTGGTCTCCTTCCAGTCTGTATCTCCCTCAGGCTGGAAACTGACCTCACGGATGGCAAAGATGTCACTCTCATCTTCTCCTTCACCACGACTCATCTGCAAAATGCAAATCCAGCTTTTCTATTTAACTCAAAAACTTAACTGTCAGAAAGAAAGCTCAGAGACATGCCGCTGCTGTTAACGTTATCCAACTGATGTGTTCATTTCTGTATAAATGAACACAGTCCATGCTTACCTCGTCTTCAGGAAAATGGCAGTCAAACACCAGGGAATGTTTTGAAGCCTGTTTTGTTACTTCAACAACAAAGTTGGGTGTTGACAAAACTTCTGGCTGTAAAGAGAAACAGAATTACTATCGTTGTAATGTTCATATTTTAATGTGAGTCATTTTCTGTTTAAAACACAATTTGCCAGACCAATGCATCTCTAAAACCATCAGGTTTGTTGCAACTCACCTCTTCTTCTGCTGACTTCTGCTGTCCTTGTTCTACCTCTTCCTCAAAGTTAGGAGGAATGCTGTTATTGACATTGAATGTGACAGTGACTCTGTAAGAAGAAGACAGGTCAAGAGCTCATTAGGGTGCCCAAGCGTCAACACAGATAGTATTGGATAATCAAACGGCGCCAGTCTTACGTTTCTCCAGTGACATTCCTTGTGAGTTTAGCCTCTGTGCCGTTCAACTCCAGTTCCCATCCTCCAGACATCTTAGGAAGGCTTTTGTTTTTCTGGATCTTCCTCTCCTCTTTGATTTCATCGGACAGGAAATCGCCAAATGCTTTGTCACCTGTTTAAAAGGTATAACAGGTTATATAATTTTGACAAAATTTGTCTAGTGGAAAATCCTATCTATCTTATCTTGCAGCAAGTGAAATGCAGGTTTCCTTAGCTCTGCTTTACCCAGGTTACTGGATTGTAACAGCTTGCAGAAAGCTTTCAGGGCAACCTCCCCTCTCAATCTCCAGCTGGCATGTCTACAACAAGGCTACATTCCCGGGGTTCTATTTCGATCTATAAATTTATCCCAAGAGCACCTATTCCCCTCTGACAACTTTAATGCATAACTTATCACTGCGAGTCCTGACGTTACCTTATGCCTTGCTACTATTTCGTCATGGGTCACTACCACACAGTACACACAATGCTACTATGCTTGTGCTATTATCTTAATTTATTTTTTGGTCAATTGACGAAAGAAGAAGAAATGTAACTGTCAACATGATAGGCACAGGCTGATGATTAACTTAGTTTGATCAGTATTATAGAATGAAGAAGAATTAACTGTGTAATTGCAATTGTTAATATAAATATAATCGGATATTAAAGATGCTTCACACCACTAAATCAATCTTCTAGTGACTGACCTTTAAACCTCAACGTGGACACTCATCTTGCTATTTCACGTGTCAATACATATCACACAAAATGACAACTTCTTTGAACAAATGTTTTGTTTGTTTGTTTTTTTAGTTTAACCGTCATCTTTTTTACCGATTCTGGAGACGACCACTGAACGTCTCTTTCAAGGTGAATGCTAACGCTAGCTGTTTAGAGAGATGCAAACGATATTTTGTGGGCTGTAGAAGTGAGTGCTAGCTTCATTTCTGAGACAAAATACCCAAACGAGTTGTGTTTAAGGGTTAGGTGTCTTCAGAAATGAGAAAAGTCACGGTCAATTGAGCATCTTTTTGACATGAGGTCTTGTCTTAACAGCTAAGCGTGTTGCTCTCTCGCCATGAAATATTGCCTCATTCGAGGCAAGCTAGCTAGCTAGCTTGCTTTATATCTGAGGACTTGTACATAAAATGTTACCTTCTGTGTGAAGTCCTCCACATCCACATCCACACGATAGTGAGGGATTCAACGCTTTTGAACTAAACAGTTTTGGCCTGTAGGCTCCGTTGTTATTCAGCATCCAGAGAGACCGGGTGAAGGGCCGGGTTGTTGCCGAGCTTGGAGAGCGCAGTGTCGGGCAGCTGAGTGGCAGAGCTCGGGCTGTGGACGTGGTGGCTGAAGAAATACGAACAGCGGCTCCCACCGCACGGACAACTGACCTTAGCATGACTGTATAGAAATATTAAGGCGTGTAACAGGATGAATTAGTTTGACAGCTCACCACAACCGGATAGCTCCCAGTTACTGCTGCTTCTGGAAGCTTACAGAAAACACGTGTGGAAGGACACATTGACCTCTCACAACTATGGCCTTTGCACCGGAAATAATACTTTAAAAGCAAAAGAAATAAAACAAAATGATGCCTTTACCTTTAAAAAATCCCAGATACGACAATATTGGTATCATATGAATAACTAGTCTAATCTAATCTAATAAAGTCAATTATATTTTTTTACAGGAATAGGTAATGATATGTCACAGCCTACCCAATAGCGCCCCCTGTTGGCTTGATAAAGTTTAAGGTCATAGGTTTGTCGCTCTTCCTCTGAAACAACAGTAGAGAACTTACATTAACCACAAGTCCACGACTCCCTGTGATAAAAAAAGAAAAGAAAATCAGCATCTGTCCACAAGAGACGAGAGGACATCTAAATAAGGTCAGCACCATCACAACAGGGGTAGACTGTCTCTCATATAATCTCAGAATGGTTTCTGGGCCACAGTGTCTGCTGCACCATCAAATCCAAAATCCATGACATAAAATCAGTTTCTGGCTACAGTGGACATGTACATCCTGGAGGGAAGGGTTGCATCATTCCAAGTAAAGGATGTTTCAGCATAATCAGTTGCATCATTCAGACGTGAAGCCCTGCTGCCAGAAGATAGAGCTGTTTTCAAACAACTAACCCAGGACTTTATTTTTAATTTTAACATTTAATTACTACTGGGTGGTTGTCCACCAGGTGTTGGTTCATGCATTTCTGCATCTTCCAGGTTTTGTTTCACTTCCCTTCCTGAGTGCACAGAGCATCACCTGGTACACGTCACTTCAAAAGTAAGTTGTTCTTTGTCCCGATAAAACTAATCAGTGAAATAAGGTAAAAGGTATCATTTGTCATCAGATCATGTTAATATGATTTCTTGTAAACACTAAAAATACATCTCAGTGCTCTGTTTCATTCATCAGTACACCGCACTAGAATTAATTGTCTGTTAATCAGATTTTGCATAATTTGGAATGTGTCAATCTAAATATAACTATGGCTGGAATTAGGAGGGATTTATGCTTTCTGTAACTCCCAACACTCATTTTAATGCTTTCAGATCTGATGTGATTCAGCAGCTCTTAAACAGACGCTCACAGATCTATGGGACTGTTACTGTGGGAAATTCCCGAGCATCTGAATCTTTACTTTCCACATGTCGACTTGTTCTGTGGGACAGTGACTGGATTTTAATTACAAATTATAACAATAGTGGTTATGTAAGACGGCAACACATCATATTAAATATACTCATAATAAACTCATCAAAGGCGTGCATTTAATCTTACAAACTTCATAACATGCAGATCTTAAATGGTCTACTTTTCCTTTGTGACTGAAAAATCATCTTATAAAAGCACATGGGCAGCATGACCTGCAAGAGATTCAAACGCCGAACATACAACCTCTGTGTAACATAGTCTGACAATACTCTACAGCAACCCCAGATGCATTTGGTGTTTGGTATTTTTAAAAGTTAGAAATTGTTTATGTAATTTATTCAGGTTACAGTGTATATTGTACAATCCTGAGTCCAGCGTACAAAAAAAGACACGAGGAGCATCCATCCTATTCCTCAACATGATGATTCTACAAAGTATGAAAGACCTGAGAGATCAGATCGTTAACTATAATCTCCATGCATTGCATACATTTGTTGTCAGCGTACGTCTGTGCAGAGGTACAGAGTAACATACAACAGCAAAGATTAGAACCTGGAGAATAAGGCATGCTGTTTCTCCCGATGTGCATGTGTTTGGGGAACTGGTGATACAATCATAGACGTGAAAAAAAAGGCATGCACAAGATAACAAGACGAGCGCTGCATGTAGAGTAATTATCAAAGTGGAGGCATGTCACTGTGACATGTAAAAACTTAATATTTTAACTCCAACTTTGGTGATTTTCATGTTTTCTTGTAATTACATAACCTCATAGATTAAGACAAATCTAGTATCCTTGCATATATAAAACCCTTTAAGACCACTTTGTATAAACCAAAAACAACAAGACTGCTTTTCTTAGCTACTGAGAAGCTGACATTTCAGAGGCAAACAAAATGGGATAAGTCAGGTAACTCCTCACTGTTACTGAAATCTATACTGAAAAGAACAACCAGCAGCTGGTCTACTAAAGCTTTGTGCATCTTGTTGGGTAGGTGGCTTATCAGTGCAATATTTTGTGAAATTAACATATGGAGAGTAAGAATCTGATATAACTTTTAAGAAAGAATAAACAGATAAATCATATCAGCCCAAGACATTGCTTATTTGAACTGTGCTCCTGTGAGGTTATCTGGGCTGTTAAAATGCATGCAGATGTTCACAGAATTGATGCATGACACCTCAAAAACCTCTCTTTTTTAGGTGTTAAAACAGGTAAAATACAATCAGGCAGGAGAAACACAGTTTATAAAATCTGAATTACAGTCTTACAGGAAGTCAACGTTGTGAGGCCTCAATATGCAGATTTCTGCTGCAGTGACACATGCCAAATGCTTGTCAACTGGGAGGTAGTGAAATCCAGAGAAGTTTACTACACAGAAAATGTTCTGTTCTGATTTGCACTTGTATGAAATCAATAAAGGTCTTTATCCAAATTCAGCTTTGTAAAGAGAATACATTCCCCACTGTTATTGTCACTGGGCGATTCGAGGAAGGTGTCCTTGCAGAGATTTACTTGAGTCCTGTTTCTCTGTTGGTTAGCTCTTGATGGGTCGGAGTTTGCGGCCAAAGTACTCTGGTGCTGCGTCCAGCAGCCAGTCGGCATCCACCAAACACAGGTCTCTCATGTAGCAGCGGGAGGTGTGCAGCAGCTCATTGAAGACCACGTATGCTGGCTTGGCCTGGAAAAGGACGGAAGAGGGGTGGATGGCCACAGGCTGGTGGGTGTCCAGAGCTAAGTAGCTGCCGTCAGGTTGCAGCTCCGCAGCGTTGACGAACATCCCGTGGGCAAGGCAGCGGCGAACGTTCCCTGTGTCCGCCCCACATGACTCCAGCTTCAAATTCAGCTAGTAAAATCAACAAGCAGAACAGGTCATGTTAGCTCTAAATGGTGATTTACTGGTAGTCCATGTGTTACTGTATTTAGTCATCAATAAGGTCAAATGGGCTGCTATCTGTGCTGCTGGGATCCAAAACGAGACCTACTGTTCCACAACAAATGCGGACATAAGAACACGATATAATGACACTGTTGGCTGTTTTATCAAGCAAATGTACACGTTTTCCACAAAAAAATGAAACTGACACTGACTCAAGTCACTTTATCAGACTTCACACAGCTCCCTCTGGAGACACAAAAGGCTTTATACAACCTTTTTCACATATGCAGTAGTACTCCCCGAGACATGTAAACAGACTCTGATGTGCAAAATCTGTGGAGTTCCCCTTTAAGATGCCAAACATGAACCGCAACATCCCCGTTTCAAGTCCGACTGGAGACCTCTCTCCGCCTCTCTCAGTGGCAGAAGAGGTGAAATATAGCCTGTTTCAGGGTTCATACAGCTTTTTAAGAGTAAAATTCAAGCACTTTCAAGGTACCTAAACCAAACATTTCCAGACTCTCGAAGCCTTTATCATCACATCTAACATGTTACTATAAATTCAGGTGCAAAAAATAAAGTTTACAGAATTCCTTTACACCAACAGCAATCATCTGAGAGCAGATGGTCGCCCTCGTGATGCGGAGCGGAACGGAAAAACACCCCCTTGTCGGTCGATCTAACTCCAGTAAGCTCCACTCCGCCAGTAGACAACAAACAAATATGACAATGGGATCATTTCATTTAAAATATGAAAAGATCTTTGCTTTACATGAGTGACTGTGTAGATGAAACACCAGATTATGTTGAAATTCAAGCATTTTTCAAGGAGTTTATTAGAATTCAAGCCTATTCCTAACCTTGAAAACATAACGTTTAAAGTTAAGCATTTCAGGTGATATTGCCCAGCCCTACACACAACATTCAAATACACAGTATTCATAAGGATTTTCAGATGTGTACCTTAAGGCAGATGTCTTTGAGTTGTGCCTGGACCTCTTTCACCAGACCCATGTTCCTGCTGTTGACAAAGTTCTCCCGACACCACTCCTTTAACAGTAGACATGTAACGGATTATGAGGGAGCTGAGCAACATAATTTGATTTCTGGATTTTGATTAGTCACATACATTTTCTTCCCCTGCTCATCCAGCTTTACTCACCTTATTACCGCTGACTTTCCTGAATGCTCTGTAAATGTTGAGCAGTGTCATGTGGTCTCCTTCGCTGGAGCTGAACTTCTTGCGCGCGGCGAGCACCTCTTCCCGTCGGGCAGGAGGGTTGTACAGCACAGTGTCCACTGACAGCAGAGACACTATGCTCAAAACCTCCTCAGAACAGGAGTAGTCGGGGGACAACAGGATGGTCTGTGAGACGGAGCAAACAAGGCAGCGGAGTGTTACACCAAATTCTATCTGACCCATGTGGCACTGTGGCCAGTATCATACCCCAGTATCTATTTGTGTAATGCTTTTTTACCTTGGCATATCTAGGCTCCAGAGGGAAGCTTGCCATCTTCTTTCCCAGAGCAGTGAGGAAAACCTGCCCCTCCTTCCTCTCTACAGCGCCGAGCAGCTCTAGATGCTCCACAGCAGAACGAACGGCCTCTGGGATAAACACAACAGGTTACTACCATCTACCAGCACCGATGGACGACCAGAGGCTCACAGTGATTCATGATCAATAGCATCTTACCTGGAGAGGGCTTGGACATGAAATCAAAATTCATCACATCTGGAATCCCCAGAGCCATGAGCTGCAGCATCACACCAGCTAAGTTACACCTGCAGTACACACACACACACACACACACACACACACACACACACACACAGGAAAAGAAACAGAAGAACAGGCCATTCAATCACGCTGACCTAAATAACTCAACACGTGGGAGGGACTCGGAGTCCTGCAGATCAGCACATACTGAGCTTTATAATCGCTATGAAGAAAAGAGGAGTCCTACAGTACCTTTGGATCTCAGGCACAGTCATGGGGATGAGGTTGTCAAATTCCTGCTCAGTGTAGAGACGATAGCAGGAGCCAGAGTCCTCCCTGCCAGCCCGGCCCGCTCGCTGCCACGCCTGAGCTTTAGAAACCCGCTGCACTGCCAGCACCTCCAGCCCGCTGTCTGAGAGCCACACAACACACAGACAATAATTTAAAAAAAACCCACTACATACTATTTGTGTTATAAATACAATGTGTTTTTGCTGTTATGGTTTGGAGGTTGTAATTGCTAGGTATTTGTTACAGTTAGAAGAATTAGTAGAGTATAGTTCTAACCAAGTAATCATATAGATTTGGATGGCTCAATTCTTTAAAGAATGGCAGCAATTTGTATCACTTTTATATGCTGGCTACTGTCAGAGGTGGAGGAAGTACTTAGATCATTTACTTAATTAAAAGTACCAATACAATAATTTAAAATTACTCCATTACATGTGAAAGTCCTGCATTTAAAATCTTACTTAAGTAAAAGTACTTAAAGTATAAAAAGTAATTAAACTGTGTGATTAAAACTTGGCTGCCCCTTTTTCTGTGATTAACAAAGGCACTAGTTATTATTATTATGTGTTTGATGATATGTCAATACAATGCTGTGTTAAAGTTAATACTGAATGTGTGTGTGTGAAGACTGAATCATCTAACCGGGATTGAAACGCTTGGCCTTCACCATCCCCGTGTCTATGACGTATTTGATCCCAGAGATTGTGACTGACGTCTCGGCAATGTTGGTTGAGAGGATGACCTTCCTGCATCCCTGGAAAAGGCAGAAAGGACAACAGTCTGTATGAGGTATACAATAACATAACTAGATTATGATACATACTTATAGCTTTACAGTGGCAAGAAAGCAAGGCACTTCTTCTGCCTTTAAATTAGCAGTAAAGCTAAAACAGTGCCAGACATCTCTTAAACAGAAACACAGTTGAGAACAGCAGTGCACAGATTTCATACATGCTAGCCGCGTTTCCACCCAAAGTATCTGGAATTTTTAGTCCCAGGAACTAAAAGGTTCCTCCAGCCTGTTGTTGTCTGCGTTTCCACGGCGGTCTAAAGACCCGCGAAGATTAGGCAAACTAGTCATGAAAAAGCGATGGATAATTTTTCGGCCTCTGTCTGAAACCAATGTGGCTATTTTTTCACAAACATGTCCCCTTGTCTCCACCGCTCTGTTGAACCCCTGCATGTTTACTGTCGCCTTTACCTTGGGAGCTGGCTGGAAGACCCTGAGCTGCTGAGCTGGGGGCAGCGACGCGTACAAAGGGATAACCACCATGGGACCACAGCCATCAGGCAGATGCTTGGCGATGTCCCGGCATGTCCTCGCCAGAGCCTCGATCTCCTCCTGACCCGTCATGAAGACTAAGATATCATGGGACGGAGGAGCCTCCTGTGCGCAAACAACAAGGCCACGTTCTGTCACAGTGTCAAGAAGAATCATCACAGTGCATGAACGCACACCGAGGAGAGCTGTTCACTCACAGGTTTGTGCTTCTTACAATGCTAAAGAAAAGAGAGTCTATTTTTTTGGCTTTGATTTAAATTAGAATGAGTGCTTAAATGAGAAAAAAATCATTTTTGTATTCAATTGCAATAAAAACACAATACATTAGAAGAGCTTGGACATCACTAACCCAGCACAACACTTAATACAAGAGTTTTTTTCTCCCCACAAATATTGGAGACTACCTGATGGATCTGGAAGACAGAGACGAGTGCAGCCTGCAGATAGTCTGACTGGGGCTGCTTGGTGTAGTAGATCTGAATGGGATGCTGCCTGCCCTCCAGGTAGAGTACAGGTGACTTGTTGAAGTACTCGGAGAACAAATCCACATCCATCGTGGCTGACATCACTATGACCTGTGCAGGTTACACAAAATGCTTAAAAACAGATCAACACAGCAGAAGCAGAACATGAGCTTATAGAAATGAATGTAGAGCAAGCTTTTTATGTCATGAGCAGATGCAGCGAAGGGATCAGACCAGTGTTTTCTATTAACGTCAACCATCTTACTGAAGCCAGGACGGCTGGAACTGTCCTCCTACCTTCAGGGGAATCTTATTAAGTTCCCTGCGCCTGCGTTGAGCAGTCTTAACCACGCCGAACAGCACATCAGTGTGCACGGTGCGCTCATGAGCTTCATCCAGGACCACCACCGTGTAGCGCAGCAGCAGGGGGTCTCCGATGGCCTCACGCAGAAGCATGCCATCTGTCATGAACTTCAGCTTTGTCTCAGAGGAGGTGACATCCTCAAAGCGCACCGTGTAACCAACCTGAAAAGAGGTTTGTTGATTTACTACAAACAGCCAAGTAAGACTTCACCTGATGAAGTACCGATACCACTATATCGAGTCGAATATACATGGTGCTGATGCTAGCAACCAAAACGGAAAAATGTATTCAACATATTAGTATTGTGCTTGTGCCACAGAATTGTTCAAAGTTTATTACAACAACATACACACAAAGAAGATTATTATGCTGTTGATTACAGGTTCCCTGTGGAGTGTTTGACCTCTAGTAGGGCTAGCAAGCTGCTTTTCTATGAGTGGGTCCCCGTTTTGTTTATCTTGAGTGCACAGAGACGCACATGCACAAGGTTGACGCATTACAAGTTCCAGCCAATAATTTCACGCTATTCCACTGACACGGGTGGCGGTAATGCACCAAGAAACTTAGGGAAAGCGCCAACAAAGGCCGGGAAGAAGAAGACTGCAAGGTAGTAAACATAGATGAAAACAATACAGGATGTTCAAATGTTCCAAATGAACTTTTGTTTGTTCTGTCAAGAAAACCCCACAGGACACCTTTAACTCTATGTTTTAAAGACTAGGCTAAGTAGGTATGTGGGACATCTGTCTATTGTGCATACCAGCTTGCCAAGCTGAGTCCTCTTCTCCTCTGCCACCCTTCCTGCCAGTGAGATTGCAGCAACACGACGGGGCTGGGTGATGGCAATGATGCCCTGTCGTCCGATGCCGGCCTCATAGAGATACTGAGGGATCTGAGTGGTCTTCCCAGAGCCAGTCTCCCCTGATGTATGAGAAGAGAAGGGGCCAAGTTAGAAATAGTTCAGGTGCTACACTATAAATTACATTTTCTGAGCAAGATGATCACCTACATGTGATACAGCTCACTTATAACAATTATTTAAATAGGGTTTACTGCTGAGAATCAGACAGACATGTGTTAAAATGTACAAATTTAAAGCTGAGCTGTACATTCTTACAGAGTGGATCTTCCCTTTAATTGAGTCGCACATCAGCGGCTGACGTTATAGCAGTATTAGCTGCCTGTAGCTGTGAGCTTCTTACCTATGAGAATAGCATTGTGAAGCTGTCTCAGTTGGTTCAGTAGCTGAGGTTTCGCCTGGTAGATCGGAAGCTGTTTCCTCTGGACGTCTATTGGAGTGGTTGCATTTCCCTTTCTAGGCAGCAGCATTCCAGGTTTATTCTTATCGAGACGGAAAAAAACAGACCCCGGCTTGAATCTTTTAGCCGGAGGAGGGTCGGGGTCGTGGGGCATGGTCTGGAAAAAGTGGCTCCGTCAGCAAAACCTTTGCGCCTCTTTCTCGAGATTCTTTTAATGTCAAAAAGAAACAAAAAAAGTTTTTTTCATGCTCACTGACAGACAGGCAAGCGTCACTGCGGATGTTTTGCTACCTCTGCAAAAACGTCCCCACGTGGTAAAATTCGGCGCAGATGTTTGACGTCATAGCTTGGTTGTGAAATTTCACCCGCTGTAAGGACTGTCAGGTGCATTGGCAGGTAAACCGTCCGTCATGGATGTTTAATACATCCATGATACAAGCACGTTAGTTTGTCATGGTGCATACTGTTCCAATCACACCCTTTGATTGCAATGTTATTACCACATTAGCTTCTGAAATATTACTCATCTATCTTAACCCTCTTCTATGGAAGATTTAAAACCCCTAAATAAAAAATAATTACATAAAGAAATAAAGTGAAACGCAATGTATTTCTTTTTTATGTATGCATTTACTGTGTCATAATTACATGAAAAACATATTTTAAAATGACAATTATTTATCTTTTCGTCTTTAATAAGTGAATTAATTGTTTGTCATTGTGACATTAGTTTTCCATGCCACATTAAAATCAAATCAAAGCAATGAAAACAAAGTGAAAAGGTGAACTGCATTTCAGTGTTGTCCAGCAGAGGACAGCATAGACCTGCCAGTTCTAAATGCAAAGGACTGTTATTAGTTTCATGAAGAGGCGCAAGCGAGCCGGCAGGAACGGAGCGCGAGTGTGGAGCGATTTTGGCTTAGTGACCACAGAGGTATTGCACCTTGTGGTATCATCATGTGACACACACTGGCCCAAAGAGCATTTTCCTCACACACAACAATTGAAACAGGAGCGTCTGTAAAACAGTGAATACATTTTTCTGAGTGTCACAAACCCCCCGAAATGACTCTTTTTCTTATCAGAATTGGATCCATTCTGTCTAACGAACATTTGGAAAGTCTAGAGGAGCCATATGATTAAATTATTTCATCCCACCCATTCATGTGTGCAGGGAGCCAACAGGGAGTCTTTTTTTTTTAGTTTCCTAAAAATTTTAGGCTCTTGCGCTCTACAGACAGTGAAATGATGTTCTCATGTTCTTCTTTAATTAATAGAAATTAGACATTCATCACCCTCTCCTGCCCCTGGTCAGTGAGTCAACAGTTTTAATTTTAAGCAATTACATCAAAGCCAGGGGGAAGAAAATGTCCTCAAGTAGCTCAGTATAAAACTTTCCCTCTATAATGGTCCAGGCAGTGCAGCTACATGGAATCATAGCTTAGTAGACTTTTAAGGAAACAGTTCAAGCACCAACATGTTCTCGACAGAAGGGCACGTTATTTAGAAATACACAGGAAATTATGCAATGCTTTTTTACCCACATAGAGTAAAAAATGGTTTGTTTCAGAGACAAACATATTGACATATTGTTGGGTCAGTCCCAACAGGTGAAGCAACATAAACTATATTCAACTTCTCCTTTCGGGAAATGAAAGGCTTGGTATTTCTTTGAGAGACAGTTTATGTCCTGACTAGATTGTCTGTGTTGAAATATTGCTAGAAGTCTTGCTGCAGCATTTTCAAAGGGGTTATTATATTGACAGTGTATGGGATTTCAATAAGGAAGTAAGTAAATTGGATGAAGAACTGAAGGTTATTGAGGTTACAGCAATGGGAAATGTAGCTGTGCAACTGCGTGGACGAAACTGAACATCAAATAATGATGAAATGCAGGTCAGTGGAGGACAAATGAAACAGTCATGCAGGCTTTCATTTTGTCACAAGCACAATAACACCGTTAGAAAAGAGACGTTAGCTGGAAACAACTTTCGAACGTGGAGGTTTGATGGAGTAGTTCATTATTACAACAACTTACTGTCCACAGTGAGGTCTGTGGAAATTCCATTCACCTCCACTGTATTAGGGTGGAGGCAGAAATCTCAGAGACATAGGCTCTATCTCAAAACCTGGACAAGTACAACTAAAACTTGCATTAAAGCTGCAGCATTTTACAGCGCCTGCCTCGCCTGACATTGGCTTACCTGCAGCTGGTCAATTCCTCCAGTTGGTAACCCTGTGGTGAGCATGCTAGCATGCTGACATTAGCATTCAGCTCCAAGCACCATTGTGCATTTTGTAGAGCCTCAGAGAGCTGCTAGCATGGCTAAAGACTCGTAGTCTTGTTTCTCATCAGAGAATCATTTATCGCAGTGTCCCTTTAATAATAGCACTTTGTGCCAATTGACACACATTACATTGTTTCTACACGAGCATTTTAGGTTATTATTTAGATATTCATATAGCTCCTTTTTTGCAATCCTTGCAAAATCCTTACAATCCTGCCAAATCCTTGCAATCCTACCAAATTCTACCCATCACCATTTGGTGGTGATTTCCAATGTATATTAATTTCTTTTTTGAAAATAGGCTTTAACCAGATTTAGATTTGGATTTTAAACATGCATTCCAAAATAAGATGTTCCATTTGCTAATCTCTGGAGATTAGAAAGCACCGCACACAACTGAGAAAAACATTTTCCAGATGGGAAACGTTTTATGTCAAAAATTCACACTGAAATGGAATGATTCACTTTTATTATAATTATTTGTTTGCCCATTCCTTTCCTCTGAGAATGAAGATTAGAAATGCAAAGCACCTCGCAGTATATGAAAGGAGGGAGAGTGAATTGTTGAGTGGGATGAGAAACCCAAACAGTTTCTCTGTGTACCCCCACACAAAATGATGATAAAACATAAGAAGGCTTAATGTCTGCAATTGGTGACATGAGAGTAGGCAAACAAGCTGAACTGTGGAATACACACTGTGTGTTTGTGTTGAGCTTATGTGGTTTATGTCTCTGCCTGGCAGGAAGTGAGTGTCAGTGGAAACGATAAGGTTTGAGTGCACAGAGAGAGGAGGAGATCCGGTCCTTGTGTGGCAGCTGTTGAGTTATTTGAACGTTCCACCAAGTCAAGAATGAATTCCAAAAATGTCTTTTCACTAATTTTATGCGCAAAAAAGGAGAAGAGAGAGGCAATGAAAAGCCAGGGGATACAGTGGTGTGAATGGGAAGATGCACAAATGTGACTGACTGAAAAGAGAGTGACCCTGTGCAGAGAGAGAGAGAGAGAGAGAGAGAGAGAAGTGGGAGGGAGGAAGTCCTACACTTCAGGACTTCTCATGAAGCGTGTCAGACATTACTTATGAGAGGAGGCAGAGGACCTTTGCCACTAGTGAGGAACGAGGCAGAGGCAACCAGGAGGAGAAGTGGAGTCTGAGTGTTTATATGCGAGCGGGGTGAAGAGAGAGACCCTGCTCTCTGTGGGTCAGCCGATGAGAGAAGATGAAGAGCCAAATCACCAACGCCCTCTCCGACTTCTTCTTTGAGTATGAGACCCCGCGCCAGGTGCTGGTGAGGAACAGGAGGGTGGGAGTGGTGTGCCGTCTGATCCAGCTGGGGGTCCTGGCTTACATCATCGGGTAAGACCCACACATTCATCCTTTTTCAGAGGGGCAACAGGTAGACTTGAATGCAGAAAGGCTTTGCATAATCTTGCATGTCTCAGCTTGCTTGCAGTGACCCAATCGGATGCTAAATGACCTCTCGGGGTGACCCTGCAAATTTCAACAACTTTATTTTTGCACTTTAAATTGTTAGCAAAACCTTTGTTTTTTTAAAGGAAGACATCTTATTTGACTTGTGGAAGGCACCACCAAGGGTCAGAGATACATACTGTAACTTGCCAGGTATACTGTTGACACAGCAAATAGGCAAACAGATTGTTGAGAGAAGAATGGCTGATGTGATGGCAGGCAGGGCAAGACTGTGAGATCAGAGGATAGATATCTAGCCTTCTCAAGTTGACACAACACATACAGCATGCTTCTTAACTTACGCACGCTATCTCCACACACTTGCTTGGACATGTTGGGTCATTCCATGGAAATTCACTCTGAGTAAGAAGAGCTGTTTTGAATGTGTTACGTTCGGCTGGTGATGTCGATGGTTGCCAAAAATGTGACAGAGAAAGACACATTTAAGAATAACTTCTCTTGCTAATGGTAGGGTTAATTTTTTTTTTTCATTATGGTGCTTTAATCTTGACAATCGTCAGATCACAGCAAATGATGTGTGGATGATCGTTTCTTTCATTTCAAACCTTGAAAAATTGTAAGCTGAGGTAACTGTGAAATCTGGTTTTAGTTTGCACTGATATAAAGAAAACGGGGAACAGCCATGAAGGTTTGGTCTCTTTTGGTATTAAGGCTCCCCGTGCAGGACAGAGCCCCTTCCCCTGCATTCTTCCCCGCTGTCACCTGCCTTTGACAGCCATCAGGCCATATTAAGGCTGGGCGGTGATGTGCATGGAAGGAAATGTGATTATAAAGCCGTCCAGATTCTCCTCTTCAGGATTCAGGCAGCAGGCTGACAGGTTGGAGCAGAAGTCAGCCCGTGTCTCTCAGGCACTAGCAGTGAACCGGTGAACCACTGGTTGTCTTGTCAGGAATATTAGACTTCGTTTTAACCCTAGACTTTCCACATATACAGTTAGTTTTTATTTTTGTAATTTAAATCAGCATAAAATAATTATGTATTGTAGTTTATATATAATTTTGTGCTTTCATTATCTCACCTAACAACTTTATTCTCATATATGAAAAATGGTGAATCCTTGGCCAGCTACAGTTTAGGAGTGCATATACAGACAGTGCTCTGCATGAATGGTTTTGAAAATATGTGACATATGAATTCAAAGTAAGGCAAATAGTAATTTAATTGAGTACAGCAGCTTCAGCAAACCACAATGACTATTATTTTAATTAAATCCCGTCTTGTCACTTTTAAGTTGACAAAAATGCCAATCCATTGTTTTCGTAGTGATTAGTTGAAGGTTGATTTTTTTTTTTTTCATTCTGATTTGTCTTCACAAAATGAACACTAATCTCAGTGCCACAGTATGGTGGGAAGAAAAGCCCTCCACACATCAAGCAGCCTCCTCCGTGCCTCCTTCTGTCAGAGCAGATATGGATCTCACTTAGACTGCTGTTTTGGAAGATCCTTCCATTATTTCACGCTCATGGGTTTCTTTATTCCATTAATGTGCTCTACTTTTTCTCCACTTCCTCTTGAATGTAATCTCAATCTTGCATAATTTGATTTGCCTAACTGATAGAAGTTGTGGCTTTAAGTTTTTTGCATGCCCTATTTCAGTCTGCAGTTTGAAAGATGTCTTTGTTCGTGTTTTGTGTTGCTGTGAGGAGCTTTCATTGGCTGCTCCAATACATGGGTATACATCTGCCAGGGGGTAATTGCTTTTGTTACCCTATATAAAATAGCTCTGCGTGTGCGTGTGCGTGTGTGTGTACATACAGTATCTTGCTAGTGCACACCAGCTGTTCCCCATGTGTATGTCTTGGCCAGACACACAGATAGAGCAACACAATGAGAAGCTTCACTCTGCAGAGATCAGAAAGTACTGCCCCCGAGTCTGAAGCTAGTTTTTTGCTTAATGTGAATCCTTTTATGTGACAAAGTGTTCGGGCACTTGCTCTTAATTTAATCAACTCGACGTAACTGCAGTTTTTCACTGGTCTTTACAAGCAGAACAAACCTGGAACATTTGGAGTGGGAAGTGAAAATGCCGTAAAACCAGTTCTACAGTGGTCCTAAGATTATCACCTGTGGTGCAAGAAGTCAGATGCTTTGCTTAAAAAAAACTAAAAAAACAAATACAAAAACAACAATGTAAAAATACAAGTTAAAGTCCTGCATTCAATTTCCTACATAAGTAAAAGTTCAGAAGTATTATCAGAAAAATGTACTTAAAGTATCAAAAGTGAAAGTACTTGTTACTTTAAGTACATTTATAACTAATATTATTATTAGATTGTTAAAGGGGACATATTATGCTCATTTTCAGGTACATACTTCTATTTGGGGGTTCTACTGGAATAGGTTTACATGCATTAATGTCAAAAAACCACATTATTTATCTCATATTGACGATTGCTGCAGCACCTCTTTTCACCCTCTGTCTGAAACGCTCCGTTTTAGCTTCTGTCTCTTTAAGGCCCCCCTCCCTAAAAGCCCAGTCCGCTCTGATTGGTCAAATCTAAAACGGCTTGTTGGTTCACATGTTTTCTGACATAGGCAGAACATAAAAAAATGACTGGGTGGTCTAATTTCACAAAATGAAAAAGTGAGTTTTTCATGATATGTCCCCTTTAATACTGATGCATCAGTGTGCAGCATTAAGTAGCATTTTATTGTTGTAGCTGGTTGAGGTGGAGCTATATACAATAATATATTTTTAATAATATTTTTTTTGAAACATTGAATACGTTTATGTCTTTGGGACTAAAACTGGTATTTAAATGAAACCCTGTGAGAGATTTAGAGGGGAAATGTCTCTTTGGTGGAACCGCTAACAACTCATAGACATCTGAAACATGACAAGAGGTCCCAACTGCCAATAAGCCAAAAAATGTTGTGTAACTACTAAAGCTTCCAAATAAATGTAGTGGCATATCACGTACAATATTTCCCTCTGAAGTGTGGTAAAGCTTCAAATAGACACATAAAATACCTTTAAACTGTACTTGAAGTAAATTAACTTTGTTACTTTCAACCACTGATTAACACAGTCAGTATACTTGGAGGAGGATAGTTTGCATCTCTTTACACTGATTTTGTGGATCTGTGCTATCAGCTGAGAAAGTTGCATTATTGCCCACTGGCATTGTATCTCTATTGAACCACAACCGTGATAAAACATATTATTTTCTTTCTACTTCCACTTTCACTTTCTTAACAGACATGCAAAGGAGCCACTACAAGTAAACGTCTGTATACTGAGATTCCGTATGTCCGATTTGTCTTGGTGGTAAAGGGACGAGTACGACCACCATGACATTGCACAAACACAATCACTTGCGCACGTGTCCCTGTGAGGTTATGCTTGGCATTTGGGATTGTTGTGCAGAATGTCGACATCACAGCCGTACATGCCCTTGCCTGTGGAGTTGGATGGTTGGCTGGGGTGGAGTGGGAGTCCGAGGTGCTGACAGGCCTGACGGGATGCTTTCTGTGTCTTTTACAGGTGGGTGTTCATCTACGAGAAAGGCTACCAGTCCACAGACACAGCTGTGAGCTCCATCTTCAGCAAAATGAAAGGAGTGGGCTATACCAATGTGAACGGAACTGAGATGATCTGGGATGTGGCCGACTACGTCTTCCCTCCGCAGGTTGGTGACTGGTTGGCTGCAGCCTTTCAGGCATGCAGGAACATTTAATATGTGCTCATCACATGACTCCCACTTTGTCACTGACCATTGTTAGGCTTATAGTAAGTCTGGGTCAGAATCAGATGTCAGGAACATCCACAGTCAGAGTGAATAAACATCGGGCTGAGTCAGACAAGCAATGTCAAATCCATCAATCAATCAATCAAACTTTATTTGTATAGCACCTTTCATACAGGTTAGTGCAGTTGAAAGTGCTTCACAGATGATACGATAAGACAGAACAAGTGTAGACAATAAAAACAACAGCAACCAAAAAACAATTTAAGAATTTGAGACCAATGCACACAAGAGGGAAAAAAAAGGCTTTGCTCTTTAAAGAAAGCTGGTCACTGGTCAGATCGTGACAAAGATCAAGGTTTAGTCATGCTTTTAAAACATCTGTGTGGCTATATTTTATGCCAGATCAAATCACACTAGGATAAAGTACACACAGATTGAAAGTTACCGCTGGTTTGTTGACCCGGATGATAATCTGAACTGAATAAAGGACTGAGCAAACAACCTATCAAAAGGAGGACTCTGTTATCTGTGGGAAAGAAATAAAGAGACACAATGACGATTGTCATGTTTGCTTTAAGGTATGGGTGTGGGCCTTCTTTTAAATTCAGGGCTGGTTTGGCACATGCTTTGATATGATAAACCCAACCAACAAGATGAAAAGGACACTTTGGTGTAACGAAAATTCCCATGGACATAAAAGAGCTTAACCATGGTCAAAAAGTATATCAAAAATATATATGAATAATATTAAAACAACAGTTCGACATTTTGGGAAATATGCTTATTCGCTTTCTTGCCAAGAGTTAAATGAGAAGATCGACACCACTCTCATATCTGTCCATTAAATATGAAGCTACAGCCAGCAGCTGGTTAGCTTAGCATAGCATAAAGACTGGAAACCAAGGGAAACAGCTAGCCTGGCTCTGTCCAATGGTAACAAAATCCAGCACCTCTAACCGTGTCTTCAGACAAGATGCCTGTACAGTTGGAACATTGGCTGTTTGTTGTCTGAAAACACCTTAAAGCTCACTAATTAACGCGTTATAACTCATTTCATCCAGGAAGTCCTTTCTTGCACAGCCAAGAAATATTGCAGCACACAACCCCTTGTAAACCACAACTTAACTGTGTTAATTAAACAATCAAGATATGACGTAAAGCAATAGTTCATTAGTATTTGATTTCTGGTAGAGAGTTAGATGATTGATACCACTCTCCCTGCGTGAGTATGAAGCTGGAGACAGCAGTCGGTTAGCTTAGCTTAGCATAAAGATTGCAATCAGGGCAAACAGTTAGCCTGGCTCAGTTTTACGGGGTGTTACACCTCACATAACACCCAGTAAAACCACAAAGTGTTGTATTTGTATGGATTAAACAAATGAGTCTTCAAAAAGAGCCAGGCTAGCTGTTTCCCCCTGTTTCCTGTCTTTATGCTAAGCTAAGCTAACTGTCGCCTGGCTCTAGCCTAATACTTACCATACAGATATGAGGGTGGTATCAAACTTCTTATCTAACTCTCAGCAAGAAAGCAAAAAAGCTATTTTCCAAAATGTCAAACTATTCCTTTAAGCTGATAAAGCTGATAAGCTGATAAAACAAAATGTGACTTTTTGTGAAGTAAATGTTTTTTTTTGAAGGTGTAGCCCTATGTGTTATCAGCAGGGTCACTAGTGGGATACAACTGAAGAATGTTTGACAGGCTGCATATAATAAACTTTTGCATGTTGCATAACTACCACATCCTTTATTGTATAATTCTATTGCATAAATAAATGAGATACATTTTTTTTTAACACATTACTTCTTTTAATCCTAAACCTCAGGGAGACTCATCTTTTGTGGTCATGACAAACTACATCATAACTGAAGGTCAGATGATGGGAAAGTGTCCAGAGGTAGGAGAAAATGCTCCCTTTTTCATCCCTTTTTTCATTTCTCATTCTCCCTGATTTCCTCTTCCTCTCGGTTTTCTCCTTCTCCCTCAGACATATACACTTCCATAAATAGTAAAACAAAAGGGAAACTGTGTCTCATTCCAAGACTGTTTCTGTAATTGGGTACTTGTGCAGCTGTCAAATAGCAGAAAAAAATCTTTCTAAACTTCAATGGCCTCAAGATGACATAAACAACATATGTATGCTGCAAAACTTTAAAACACTTTATTTTCACGTTTAAAATGCACTGGTTTCTTCACACCCACACACAGTTGTATACACACACTGACCCAAATCTCTTTGTTTATAACAGCTCGAAGACAAGCACAACTGCAGCTCAGATGGTGACTGTGAAGGGGGGAGTTTCAAACGTACGGGACACGGTAAATCTTGACAGCCTGACAGTGTGTGACCCCAGCAGTCCCGTGTGACCAAACTCACATCAGTCCAAGTCTTTGGCTTTTTATTATTTTGTTTTATTTTGCCAAAGACAAAAGCCCTTCTTAATTTCTTAAAGCCAGTGACCATGATGTACTGAGAGGATCATGTCAGGTTATGGAGCTGTGTATTTGCAAAATGGGCTGTGGCTCACTGCTACACTGCTATAGGACGGGCTCACACGGTCGAAACTAAAATACACCAGATTTGACTCACCACTGTGACTGCTAAGGTAAACATTTAGATGTAATGCATGCATTGCCATTATCCAGAACCGACAAAAAAACAGATTCAAATCAACAACCTAAGTCTTAGCAACCAAACACAGCGAAACACGCCAAGTCTGTGTGTTCGTATTATGGACTGTTGATCATTGAAGCATGCAAGTAAAACCCTGCCTTAAGCAAGCAGACACATGCACCTGTATATAAGCACAGACGTCACAATAACTCACATGAGCTGACACATATCATGAGCACACAGAGACATTAAAAACAAATAACCATTCAAACAAGAGCTTTTTTAATAGGTCCAAACATATACAGTATCGCGTGCGAGTTCAAAGAGCAGTTACATAAATTTATTGTCCTCCATCCGTCCCAGGGTTAAATTCTGAGCCTTTCAAGTCCTCTGTGTCCCGCATCGACTTCAATAAGACCAATGTTAGCCAAAGCCTTAGATCTGTCTGTTTCAGACCAGTCAAATTCACCTTGAGGTGCCAGTATCTCTTCAGAGGCGGTATGCTGTCTCTATGCTTGTAGACAAGTAAACATGGGGGAGCGCCCCTGTGGCTAAACAGACTGTTGGGCTCTTGTGAAAGGTCAGAGACTGAAGCTGGGTGACCAAATGTGAACTCATCCGGCACGTGATGAGAGAGACTTATACCAACAAAGCGAATCGCATGGAGAGAAATTATATGTTAGGATCAGGGCGCGATGAAGGAGATTTCAGCGTTTTCTTAGCTTCACTTTTATATCTTGCTTGCTGCTGTTGATGCTAATTCAAGATTAGATGATTAAGCCTACGTTCTGCTGCTCGAAACACATGTTGTACTTGTGCCTAATGCTTGCTCCAGTTTTAAGTTTATTCTCTAATGATGAACTCCGTTATGTTTTTATTTCAAGGACAAATGACGGGAGTCTGCGTGAACACCACTAAGACCTGTGAGGTGTTGACTTGGTGTCCTGTTGAGAATGATCACAACATACCAGAGTATGTGGAAACACTGAATTATTCATACTGCAAGCTGATACTGACTTGCAATGCATGTGATGATTGAATTTGTAATGATTCTGTGCCGTTAACTGGATTACATAATTGTACATGAGAAATATTTGTGATGATTTATGATCCTAAACGTACTGGATTTGATACTCGTCTCTCTTCTGTTTATTTCCATCTAGTCCCCCTCTGTTGATGTCTGCAGAGAACTACACACTGTTCATTAAAAATTCAGTAACTTTTCCCTCATTTGGCGTCACAAGGTGATGGACCTCATTCATTCAGTTAAATTTAGCTCAGAAGATGCCACACGTTTCCAAATATATCTATATAATATATAGAAATAAGCCAGGTTTTGGCATATATGCCAAATATATGTATATATATGCCATGGAATAACATTTTTACTGAATTGCATTATGGGAGTTATAGGATCCAGTGTTTTTGGAGCTTGACTCTTACCAGGAACTAAAAGTCAGCATATGTCGGCTTCTACTGCACTGATTTTGACTTTTCTTTTTTTCAATCTGCCTCTCCCAAGTCCCCAAACGTTATTAAAGTGTGACAGTCAATCGCTGGAGTACCCCTTTAAGTTTGAAGGTTTTGCCATACCGGGGGTTTAAACTGTTGTTGTTGGTAAAAGCAAGCAAGCACACCTTGTCTTTGAATGCTTAAAGACAATACATTTCTTAAATGCCTAATTACTAAAATTATTTTTAAATCCACTTCAGTCATGCTGTAGATGAAGGAGGATTTTGTGATTTTAATTGTGCAAAGAAATAACTCTCAGATGGTCAGTTAAATATTTTTGTGTTAAGTGTAGTGTTAATTGAATCAAAATTTAAAAAAATAATAAGAAATCATGCAGACAACCTTATTATGTTTTCCTGGACAATATTTAACACACTAAAATTGCTCTATTTAGAGTATAACTATGTTTTATAATGACCAATTGTGTTTTCAGGAGTAACCTGGTCGAGGGTATCGATGCTGAGTACATCAGCAAATGCCTTCATGATCCACAGGATTCTCCACTGTGTCCCATATTCAGACTGGGAGATATAATTAAACTGTCTGGCTTCAAATTCGAAACAGTAGCCAAAGTGGTAAGTAAGCTGCATAAGAATGGATACTCCTATCCACTCAACACTGAATGGATAGGAATGATTTTTCAGGTGGAGTGGCAGATTTCCATTCCATCGAATCACAGCTGCTTGTTGTTTTGTTTCTCATGTTGTAATGGAGACTTGTATCGTGTATTATGTGCTTTTGTCCTGACAGGGAGGGGCCATTGGTATTGTGATCGACTGGACGTGTAACCTAGATTTGGATGTAACACAATGTAAACCAAAGTACAACTTCCACGGTCTGTACGGAAACCCTGCTGAGACTGACAAAGCCAGAGCTTCAGTTGGATACAATTTCAGGTGTGTAAATATACTTCACTGAATGAACAAATCAGGTGTTTTTACACTGCAGAAATACCTCTGGGTCCTAGCTCTGCTGCTTAAAGCAATAGTTTGACATTTTGGGAAGATGAAGTTAGATGAGAAGATTGATACCACTCTCATCCAGCAGCCGCTTAGCTTAGCTTAGCACAGCATAAAGACCTGAAACAAGGAGAAACAGCTAGTCTGACTCTCTGTTTTATAACGGCCCAGAAAACCACAATGTGTTGTATTTACACTTCAGTTTTTGTATGATTTAAACAAACTATATATAATGTGTTAATTAGTGAGCTTCACAGGTGCTGGTAGGCTTAGGTTACCTTCAGACGTTTTTATGCTATGCTAAGCTAAGCATCTCCTGGCTGTAGCTTCAAATTGAACAGACATGTGACTCTGGGAAAGAAAGCGAATAAGCATATTTCCCATTTACTTGTATTGCTCACTTCATTCTCCATGGACTGGACTGAACTCACTGTTTGCCCCTGATATTGCTCTGCTTCAGGTTTGTTGAGTTTGCGCTGAATGCAGACTGCAGGAAGTTTATGATGTTTACTTTGCTTCAGCAAAACAGCTCAACGTAGTACTCTGAGATTAGTCTCAAACTGTCACTTGCTATTATTTAGTGTATGCTGAGGATAGTCTGCTCTCTGTGCTCACACATAGCCATAGTAGGATATTATTTAGGTAGTGCTAATTAGCTTTAGGGATGTTGACTATAATTGCATGGGAAGTCTTCCTTGCCATGCAATTATTATTACCTTTTTTATCAGTAACAATGAATTAGAACAATTTATTCCTTTCTACCAGGTGATTTTAGATGTTCTTTTTACGGTTAATTGCTGAAGATTTAAAAGCCCTCATGTTTTACAAAAGTTTAAGTGGGAGAAATGCACTCTTGTTCAGGCTCCTTTGCAAATACATTCATACACCGCTTTGGGAAATACATTCTGCGTAACATGTTGTGATAAATCCCATGGCTGTTTGCAGGTATGCAAAGTATTATATGGAGGATAAAGTTCAGAAAAGAACACTTCTCAAAGTGTTTGGGATCAGGATCGATATCATTGTGCAGTCAATGGTAAGTAATATATTGGAGTATTTTTATTTATATGAATTTCTGACTTGAGAAATAATCAAAGGGAATTTTGAATAATTGGCACTCTGTCCTTCACAGGCAAGAAAATTTGATATCATCCCAACACTTACAGCTATAGGCTCTGGAGTGGGCATCTTTGGAGTAGTATGTTATGACCTGACTAATACCTGCAATAATGGTTCATCTGTGGAATACTTTGTATACAAACTAAAATAGTTCTGATTCCTTTTCAGGCTACTGTAGTATGTGACTTGGTGCTGCTCTATTTGCTACCAAAAAGAGAATTTTACAAGAACATGAAATTCAAATACACAGACACACAGGTACAGGTAAGCTCTATGATGCATGTAAACTGACAATCTAATGTAAATTCTGTTGTAATGTCCAGACCAGTTTGAACACAAGATGGCAGCAGAGAAGCATTCAACAGTAACAGACACAGAACAGACATGTACAGACAACAGTATTTAGTGGTGTTATTCTGTATCTCCACATCTTTTGGACGTACTTCAGTTCTTGTGACGGAATGCCACAAGAACTGAAGTTCTAGAACTAGAGAGCCCACTAGTGCACAGGAGCAGTGACTGTCAGTAGCCATCAGATTAATGCTGTGTTTATTCCCATAACATCCACGGGCAATGCAGAACCATCTATACTTGGTACAGTACAGCCTCTTATCTGATAGAAAATGAAACCCTCTCACCCCCCCCAACAGTTTCCCTCTTTAACTGCAGCAGGCAGAACATTTTGTATTTACAGCATGACAGCGAGTCTCTTGGTTTAGACACAAGCGTCTATTACACCCTTGAAGCAAATGCAAGACAAGTCCAAGGCACTGACCAGTCCAATGTGAGTGCATGTAGAAGTCTAGACAGTAGAGTAGATTTTTTTTAAATGTATTCTATCGTGATGATGAGGAGCATCCTTTTGTTACCATGGTCTAAATTGTTCCTATCCTGTGGACTTTCATCCTGTAGGACCCTGATTCAGAGGGAGGTAGCATAGAGACTGAGGTATCTCAAGAAAGGGATTCATATATTTCTTAGAACAATAAAGCCTGTTGGTTTTTGTGATGGCTGATGTCTTATTTATCTGCTATTCCTGTGTAGAAGTGACCTGGGAGCAAACTTTTAAGGCGCTACTTTGAAGGTGTGCTGCACTGGAACCCTGCAATAGACCCTGCAACACACACACACACACACACACTCTAAATGGACTGGAAAGGACACAGTCAAATGACATTGCTCCACTTGTCTTCTAGTTCTTTTAATCTTCAGCAACATCTTCTACAAACAACATCTTCCCTCTCTTAAAGCCACCTTGGGAGACTGTGACTCTTCCTATTGTCTGTAGAGTCCTAGCATAGCTCAACTGTATGTGTACTTTTTTGGGTGTAGCTCGGTTTGCTTTTCTTTGGGTGTAACCTCCACGTGCCAATTGTCTCCACATCCGTACAGGTGAAATAACAATTTCTGCCACTTCAGTGCTCCCGTGTGTACAAAAATCATCCATAAGTCATCCATTACCTCGGTCACGGTATTTGTCAAAGCAAGATACACACGCAAGTGTGCGGCTGTGCCACTGTCAGTTATTCATCCCATGTGCACCTTGTGATTGAATTCAATAAAAGATGTACAGTAAAATTACTGCTTTTTTTCTTTTGTGTCACACTGCAAGTAAATACAAGCAAAATATCAAAATAATTCAGATTTTCCTTTTTATTGTCTTTGATTATGTCTAGTTGTACAAAAAGCATGCAAAAAAATAGCTTCTTTATATATATTGGTACATATTTACATTGAAACAACTGCATTCCATAGGGATGTGCCATGCTTCTGTTTTGTGTGAGCGACTTGACACGAGCCAGGCGAGTGAGTACATTCAGAAAAATGCACAAGACAACACAAGATAGACATCCAGAAACACAGAGACAGCAGGCACCTTCAACACACACATATCAGGACAGTCACATAAGACACACAGCAGCGATCCAATCGTCCCTGACTTATTATGTACAAACTCACTCTCCCACAGTCCTCCTCCTTTGGATATAATTATGACGTGAAATTATGAGAAATTAGTCCTGTCACTCACTTCCTGTACTGTTCTTCTGTCTTTCACAGTAACGGCACCGAGCTAAAAGGATTTAGAGTGAGCAAACCTCTGCCAAGGCTACACAATCCAATGCATTTGATACTTTCAAAATAGTGGTATTTAATATGTATCTGGATTCATATCTGCATCAAAATAGTGATAAACAATTGTGCTGTGCTTTGGAGACTAAGTCTGTAAGTATTAGGCCCTTCTACAAGGATGAGTTGTGCAGCATTGCAAGAGACTCATACAGGTGACCACTAACTTGGCCATTTAGATGTATCATGTGCCTTTAGACAAAATTCATTTAGATTTAGCAGGCTCGATCAGAGTTGTTGCAATATGTGCAGATGTCATTTACATGTAGTTGCAACTGCACCGAGTTGTGACATTTCATCTTTGAGGGCAGCTAGTGATCATCATCACTGTGTCTCTAGAGAGCTCCTGAACTCTGCTTATATTATAGGGTTTACAGTGTTTTAGCATAATGCATCATTTCAGCAGTAAAATCCAAAAGTTATGTTATCTAACTTCTGTTATCATATGGATATGCACAACAAAAACCTATTCAAAACGTGTTACTGCAGCTGCATTTTGACATAGACAGGAGAATAAGTTACTGGAAAATGGAAATATATTTGAGTTTCATTTGTAAAAAATTCTCAAAAACCAAGTAGCAATGTTGTGACATGCAGATCGATATCAGAGAGTAATGCTTCAAAAAGCACAGGAGGCTGCGGGAACATACTGATACGCAGTAAATATGGTCTTTTACAGGTGAACCACACAGTTTTTTCCTTGATCATAAACTGTACAATGTTAAATGGCTGGCAGGTACCAGTAGTGTCATATGTAACCACAATAACTTTATTACGTATCTGCAAGTGGAAAAGTACAATTATTTAAATAGAAGCAGTATTTTAGTTTTTTCAACAAGGACAACTTGTAGCCTGCCCAGACAGCAGGGGAATGAGCCAGTAATGCACCAATGATAAAGAAGACAACAATATTGCACCTCTGACACTGACAAATGTCCGTACAAACACACACAAGTAAAGCTGGGGAAAAAAAACACTCTCATAAGAATGTTATGAGGGTTTTTGAGCAAATAAAATATCATACTTTTTGGTTCAAACAGCCCTTCATTGAAGGTTACCCTGCAGACATCAGTACCCACTTTCACTTACATCATCCTCAGCAGAGAAAAGGAACAAAAACAAAAGAAACACATTATTGAACAAATGACCACCGCCCTTAATTTCAAACTGCATTCACATTTCAGAAAATTAGACATAAAGATCACTTGTCTTATACAGATAGATCTTTTACCAACCCTTTTACTGAACAATAAAATCATAAGATATAAAGCTTTAAATTCTCCTGCACCCACATGATAATAAAGTTGACAATCTAACGTCAACAGCATTCATGACTTTTACGAATAAAGCCGCTGCCTCTGTGAACATTAATCCCTAAACAGAGGCTCAATAACAGTCCCATTCCCTCTCCGTTCTCTGCACTTCAGTTAGCATCCTTCACTGGAGGATACTGAGGGCAAGATTAATAAAGGAAATGCAAAGCGCCGCAATCAGCCATACTGGGGACGGCACTGAAGTGGATGGGCAAGTGTTGTTGTTGTCAGCCTGGGCCTAATCATGACATTGAAATGCTCCTTTTCACTGCGGTTCAAGTGATCAGAGCACTCTGCCAGCCAAACATGCTTTCTTTCACAGGCTGATGCACCAGTCCAGCAGAAGAGGAGGACAGAATGGAAATGGAGTTACGTAAACATTTATCTGAAGCAGAGCTTCTGTGGAGGCAGAAATGTTCTTATTGATTTGAGTCGGCAGAGACAAAACAACCCACAGATTTGGCTTTTTTAAATTTTTTTGAAGTTAGCCAACCACCTTGAATGTGTGATCTCACAGGGTTAGCATTCTAGCTACCTAGGTTACCCATCTCTACGAACTTGCATGGCTTCAATAGGTCAGCCAGGGAAACTAGTTAGGGACTGTACATAAATTATTGCGGTGAGGAGGGGGGTTAAAAAACCTCATTTAATTAAAATCAAATTTATATTTTATAAATATGCCTTGATATATTTATATTTTTTATGGAATAATCATTTTCAGCCACCAATGCATACATTTTTTACTTTTTGTTATGATGCAGAAGAAAGTGAAAGAGAAAATAACTTTTGGTAGGGATAACATTTAGTGTCAGTGTCAGTTTACTGTGCCTTAGCCTGGATAACTTTGTACCAGTGGATTCAATTTCTTCTGCAAGAACACTCATTGATGAGATTATTCATGTCTTTAAATCAGCTCTGCATCCAAGAAGGTTGTATAACACATTCTAAGTATAGGCAATCGGAGTAGTTCCTTTTTTCAGTCTGTCCACACTCTGCATCAACAACACACCAATTCCTGTCACAATTACTTCACATCAAATCAAACAGTACAGTGTGACACGAAAGGAAAGAGACAGCATTAGAGAACACAACTCATCAGACAAACAACACATAACAGAGGAGGAGAAGACGCGTGAATTTACTTCTAACACAAAAATAATTACACATCACACAGCGGCGAAAGTCACATTGAAATGTGTTCAAGCACAGCAACATCGCTGTCCTTCGGTGTGATCAGTCTCATACAGCTGGCTTCCTTTCCTTTGTGTCAGAGAAGTTCAACCGATTCGGGCCTGAGGACTGTGACGGCAGCACAGGAAGGACCTTCATCACCCAGCTTCAAAGTAAAAGCTACTGATGTCACAGATACAAGGACAGGGCTGTGAGACGATAACACATTTGACACCTCAAGACATCTATGTACTGTACAATATCAAAATGACTGATCATTGATCAGAAATAAAAAGCCCTGTAGTTCACTGAAGAGACAATATAGTGTCATACATAGTGTACATGCTGAAGTCTGTGATGAATATTGAAGAGGGGTTTTTTCCCCCTTTGTCAGGCTGGCTATGACTCTGATGATGCCGAGCAATTCATCATGCAGATGGGTAAAAAAAAAAAAGAAATCGGAGTCTGACAGTTTTTCCCCACATTACAGTGTAATGCCAGCTGACAAACATGTTCTTGTCTTTCTCCCGTGACAATAATTTGAACTGTTAATGATCCAGAAATTCAGCAGTTCCTGTCATCGGTTCACTGATGCCAGTCACAACAAAAAGTGGTTGAGCAGTTAAGACAAGCAACATTGTAGATCAAACTTAGTGCTCAGAGACTCCATGCTGGAGGGGAGTAAGAAAGGAAACTCTGAGGCTGACAGGAAGCAAAAACGAAAGCAAGCCTGAGCATACAAGTCTGAATGTTAGCACAAGCGATATATATCAGATTTAAAATCAGGAGTGTCTCCAGTGTACAGAAGGATACTCCTGTAGTGTTTCACTGATTTGAAGGAAATGTGTGGATGAAAGGGTGAGCACACAGTGGTTCAAGCAAAGGGCCGTAAAGAGGAGGGAGTTGAAGACAAAGTTCTGTTGACGGGAGCGTCACTGAGACTCAAGAGGAGGGCTCGTCTTCATGCAGGTCCTCCAGCTCTCCTTCCCTGGGTCCATCTCCCGTGCTGCTCTTTCTGAAAGAGGAAATAAAAGAGAGACAGGGAGAGAGTCAATATGAGCAGTTCTTTCTATGATTTCAAGCTGGACAACCGCAGTGAGGAAAGAGATCTACACGATTATACTATGAAGCTTGTGCTTTCTCTCTCCAAATGCAGCAAGGTAACCAGAGAAGCTCTCTGCCCATTTACGTTACATGATGAATGTTAACACACAAAAAATGCTTTATCGACGTAACACAGCATTATATGACAGCAGGAGGGAGATGACAGCTGGGGAAGGGCTGCTCCAGCACGTCTCATGACGGGAGTAAGCGAGAGTTGAGGAGTCTAAGATGATGATGGGCGCAGCGGCTGGTAGATGTTGGACAGACAGCGTGCCAGACTGTATTGCACAAAGTGTTACCTGAGTGAGGGGTGAAGTTTTAAAGAGGGCCGGAAGGGCCACGAGTCCCTGCAGCAAAGTGGGAGAAAAGATGGAAAAGTCACAGGTAAGAGGGCAAAGGTCACCTCAGGGGGTCAAAGACATGGTGGCTGGTGGAGATGACCTCCCCCCCCCCCCACACACACCTCACCTCCTCAACCTGAAGGTGCTATGTGTAGCTTCAATATTGGTGCCGAAACCAGTCCACAATAATAATCACTGACAATTCCAATAACTGATTAAGTGCTTAAGACATTAAGCAGACTAAGAACCTTAAGTTACTGTTTCTAAAATGTGAGAATTGGCCTGTTTTTCTATTTCATGCCAATATAAATAAAATATGTTGAAACTTTGATTGTTAAGTCAAAATAAGCAACATTAAAATTAAATCTCACTATTTTTAAAATAGGCACTTTCAATTTTACAAATCAAGGTCAGTTTACTCATCATGAGGAGCACTTCTCAGCCTGTGACAACAGTTTTATAGTGTCTTCTGTGGCTCTGACGGAACTTTGTTTGGTCTTTCACTTCACTTTGGAGGACATTACAGTATTTCACTAATTTCACTTTCACAATTAGACATTCACTGTTGGTGATGATGGTCTCATATGTTTAAATAACTAACGTCTCAAAATGAAAGTGCCTGAAACAGATGATAAAATGCTACATGTAAGCCATAAGGTTGCTGTTAAGGGACTTAATCGACAAGGTTTGTTATTCATGATGACATGAAGCACAAGAATCAGAAACAATGAGCATTAATAATGTACAGACGGAACATTCCAGTTCACGCTACTGTGAGCCTTAGCTGTACAAAACCTTGGTTTTTCATTATCCACCAGGGGGCAGTAGTGTTTTAAACTCCCTACAAGTCCTCTGAAAACACCTTCACTTTATGATAGCAGCTCTGTGACTGCCTAGTAGAGTGTAACAGGGGAAACCTCGGCCTATATAGCGGAGCAATCATCTAATAAAACCCTAACAATAGGAGATTAGAGTCTCCTCCACAGTCAGCACTACAGTGGTCCATCTTCATGACAAAGTCTGCTGGACACATAACACAGATTACTGTCCCAAGGGCACCCGCAGTACAGCAGGGAACAGCTCTAGATGCTCCAATTTGCCCTTGGCTGTATATGTTGAAATTGCATGTTGGGATAAGAAGATTGGCCATTCCCACTGTGATGCTTTCAATGTAACAGGAAATCCAAGGTCAGCCTGAGGCACTGGTGGATCTGTGTCATTCTCACTCTGAATCCTTCTACTCTTGAAAGCCAAAAAGCAACACACAAAGAAACACTTATAAAAGCTGTAAGCTCCACTGCATACAATGAAAGAATGAATTATGGTGCTATGGCAACCCAAAGCAGCAGCAGCTGCTGCTGCAGGAATGAATGCTAGTTAACCTGATACAGCAGGAAGAGGACACGTGTCTGAAATACTGATCTATGTCAGAATCTTAAGTGTTCTCTGCAGTAAGAATAAGAGGCTTTATTTTTGTATTAAGTGTATGTGTGAGTGAGAGTGAGATCTGGACAAGGCAGAAGGAGTGTGCGTGCTTACATGAGCAGGCTGCCAGGTGCAGACATGGACCTCTCCTCTCTCCTGCTTGGACACTCAAAGGGGTTACTGAAGGAGCGCTTCCTTAGCATGGCTCTTACCAAGATCTGAAACATTCACAAACACAGGATGGTTGCAAAGACATTCAAACGGTCTCTTTTCTGTTTTGAGCCTGTGGTTCTGCACAGAGAATACAGTAGATGGATTTCCGAGCGACATCATTGTGAGACTTGCATGCAAGGGGTAAAGCAAACCAGAATATCTGAGCTCTTGTGGGGAGGTCAACCTGAGAAGTTGTTTTTGTGCCATAAACTGCACAAATCCCAAAAGTTACACATGGAAAATGTTTAATATCCCAAGCAGGAAACCTCCCGGTTAGCTAAGAGTGCATAATTAGCTATTTGCATGTAGCGATCTGGTCAGAGCCCTGGATTTTAATAAGGTGCTGGATGGTTTTGCACAGAAACTGGCGAGGAAGAAACACCTGTTTTAAGGTAAGACAACTCGTACTGTTACTGTGTATTTTTAATGAATAGTGCAAAAGTTTATCAGGCTCTGATCAATGCTTTGTTGATTAGTTTGATGTGTGTTTAGAGCTTCAGCGTGGGACTTGGTGACAGCTGATAGAGGTAGCAGACTGACAGCTTTGGATGGGAAAAGCATCAAGTTTTGTTACACTTTTAATATTTAAAAAAGAAAAATATATATACGTGTGAAGTCTCTTTTCATGACCCGCTGCAGCTGATAAATAATACTTTTTAAATCCTGTATAGGCTTAGCTTGTTATTAGTGAAACTTTGCCTGTATACACTGTAGGTATTTGAGATTTTGCGTAACATCAAACATATATCTAGTGTCTGGTATATTTTGTCTTTAAACAGCAGGAAGGTCATAGAATGTGTGGCTTCTGTGCTCTCAACAGGAATTTCATATATGCTAACTTTTTTTTTTTATGTTAACAGGCTTTTGTGCTTTTAACCTGTGCTATCCATTGATGGTTTAGCACCCACTCAGTTCTTTTCTTACTAGCTGCAACAGCTAGCTTGGCTAGTCTCGGGTAGCTGCTATACTGTGCATGCCTATGCCCTATGTGAGCTGGTTTCCAAATGAATGCAACATTAGAGTAGTGATGGGAATTGCGGCTCTTTGAAGGGAGCCACACCTTATGGCGCTGTTCCTTTCCGAGAGTCCTTTTTTCTTTTTTTAGGGGGCGGGGGTTACTAGGTTTATCTGACAAAATAAATCACTAGGATAATGACAGGGTAAGATTTGGATCAGATTCAAACTTAGACATGCCACCAATATAATTTAATTTTGCATGTGTGGACTAGGTTTAGCAGCACTAAATTACTCGTATTGCCAGACCTAATGTCAGTGATCTGCATTACTGTGACATCAATGTGCTTTTTTTTAGATTTCAGAGTTGAGCAATGTTAAGAAGCAACCTTGTCCTCTATGAAGGTGAAAAAGGCTGCCATCCGAAATGTAAAAATCACTCTGTGTTGCTGTATTTTGTCACAATTATGGCTAACAGAGGACTGCAGTTGTTAAGGGGCAGCTACTCCTGGAAATGATGAGTGTAAATGTATCAATTTGACACAAAAGTGCTTGATGGAGGACACTCAGGGTTCCTTACCACTGCAGAGAGACTGGGAACAAACTTGACTGAGTTCTGGATGTCCTCCTCTGTCACCTCCACCACAGAGCAATGCTCCTCCTCTAGAGGCAAGGGGTCAGTGCCTCCCTGGGTCACCCACTGGTCCATCTAAACACACACACACACACACACACACCCACACACACATATGACAGTGTCAGTCTATAATACACTCTATCTGTGATCCACAGTTGGTACAGTCGTTTGCAGCTGCACATCTTTATAGGAAGTCTGGCTCTCAAGTGGCTTCGTGTTTAAAATATTCCAAAGGGTGACTGCAGTTTTTATTCATGACTTAGCCCTTGTACCGCAGAGCATGCATATTTTACAGTATTCTAGAAAATGTTCTAAAGCAAGGCATACTGTTGAGATGTATACATGAGCATTTTCTAACAACCAGGCAGCCATCTGTTTTGATTAATATTGTTATACTACAAAAACCCAACTGCAAAGAGTTAACAGTTGATTGAGACAGATAATCCATCACAGTGACCAACCGACCTGAGTTTATTTTTTGTCAAAGTTACTTCATTGCTGCTCACATTGATTTAAAGTATAAGGGTGACAATATCATATATTTGTTTGTTATTGTCAACAAATCTCACAAAAAGACTCTCAATACTGACTTCCACAGCCCGTCTGTGGCTCTCACCTCCAGCCCATTCAGTCATTCAGTCTTGGCAAGTTTATTTTGTACCGTAACTTGAATTCAAACATCTAGTCATATGTAGTAGTATATAACAAGCTTTAAAATAGTAAAATAGTAATTACATTAAAAACAGTAAATTAATTAAGTAAGTACATTTTACTAAGCTGCATTTTGCAACTCATGTCAACTAAGGGATGTGTTTGTGTTTGAGTGTGTGTGTGTGTGTGTGTGTGCGCGCGCGCGCACAAGGATAACGCATGATGCCTGGCAGCCTAATTATCTCTTGTCTCATAAACACAAACAGAGTCTCTGGTGAGAAAATGACTCACTGACACATGATTAGACTGTGTCATGGAAACACGGGGTGGGGACTGGGGAATGTCATCTGTCCATGACTTGTCCTAGACCTCCCTGCCCCCCTACCACTGACTCAGTTTTAGTGCAGTCCTCCATAGGGACAAACAGGTTTCATCATGCCCTGCAGCAACACTGCATGTCTAATGAGCCCTTCTATATGTACCACAGTGAGGTCAGAGCCTTTGAGCCAATCACAAGAGAGAAAACCACAGTTGTGTTGTGTCTGAACATGAACAATGAAATCCTCGTTGTGATCATGCTCAAGTTAGCTGCCTGACATTCAGAACAATAAGTGACTAACCCCATGGTCTCATTTTACACCTTCTTTGTTCTCTATGTTACCTTGATCTCAGGGATGGTGATCCTGGTGTCTGGGTTCTTGTCCAGCATCCGCAAGATCAGAGTCCGCAGCTCTTCACTGATCTTTGGTCTGCACGAAACGCAAGATAATAATTTGGGAAAATGTTTCATCATCCAGGTTGTTTCATCCATGTTGAGCATGTTATATCATATACTCTTTAGCATACGGTTGAGTGTATGCTCAACTGAGCATTGGAATGAATGACAGAGATGATGATGATGGATATGGATCATTTTGGTGTCTATGTTCTTGTTACACGCCTAACTCCCAAAACTTAAAAGTGGTTGTCGATGATGAAAATGATTGGCTTTTGAAGTAACTGAAAACAATTTACAGCAGTGATTTCAAACCAGTTGCTTAGATATGCGTGGGAAGACTGTGGAGTAGCTAAACTAATTTGAAAAAATAGAAATCACAATTTGATATAGATAGCTAAAAGAAATGGATAAACAGTTCAAATAGTTCACTAAAACTAATGGATAAATGGTTAAAACAGACAGCTAAAAGTAATGGATAAATAATTGAAATAATTTGCTTAAAGTAATGGATAAACAGTTAAAACAGTTAGCTAAAAATAACAGATACTGGAAAATGCTTAAAATAAATGGTGATGGCGATGAGGAGGTTATTGATCGGACAGGGCTGTGAGGGTACGTCTGACAAAAAAGGCTGGGAACCACTGATTTATAGGACATTCTGCCATGCTTAGGACTTAATGAGCTACTGTAAGGGAAGTCAATGCACTAAAATATTTGAAACCGTGAGATAAAACCTGTGATATCAGCAATAACTGAGTTTACCATGTTTATGAAGATTTTTGGAGGGGGCGGTGATAAGACCACTTTTAATGTTGCATTTCACTGACACTGATAAAATTAGGAACAAATGCATGATAGGAATAGAGGTCATTAGTATCTCAGTAAAATAAGTGTATGTGAGCCCAGCCAGTGATCATAACGACAGCGGCAACATTCAATTAACTACACCTATAGTATAAGGGCCCTATCAGTGCTAAAAGCAAGGTGCAGCTAACTGTCATTGATTGGTACTGTGTGGAGATGATTCCATTAGGTGATATTCTGTTCGGTAGGAGGGTGACATTTAATGAACGAGCTTTCCGCACAGCCAAGAAGTATCTAGAGCCCACTGGGGGAAGACACTTATCATTAACAATATAACACCCTGTCCTGACACATACTCCAACTGCCACTAATAGCCCCTTCACATGTGCTGTGTTTATATTTCATCATTGTTCCCTCAGTGTATCACCACTGCCAGCCTCTTACTGGCTCCCTATCTCGTGTTCTCTCTCTGTCTTTTCACTGTTATTCACCCAAGGAGACTTCCATTTTTTTTTCTTTAACCTTTTAGGCAAAGGGAAGATAGAGGAAGCACATATGTGTTCAGGCCGCAAATGCCCCTGTTTGCTTTTTCAATGCTTGTTTTGATCACATACAGGTGACATTTACTGTGTGCTGGCACTGGCTGCAATGCCAAGCTATTCATATTTTTGTAGGCGCAATTTGTAACAAAAAGAAAAAGAAAATGGTTGTGCAGATGAGAAGATAGCAAGCGGGGACTGGAGGTGGTTGTCTCTTTTATTAAAGTGGAGGAGAGGGAAGGATGCAGGAGATGGACTTACGTTTCTGGGAAATCCACAGGCTTGGTCCTTATCTTATTGTGCAAAGCCAATATGTACTCATCAATAAATGGGCACTGCAAATGGAGCAGAGGAAAGAGTGAAAAACACAAGGATGGTACACTGAATTACGACTGTGCCAGATATAATCTGTATGCCTAAAGACAACTAACAACAGCAAAAACAGTAAATGATGCCACTAGACGGCTGCCGTATCAAACAAAAAAAATTGGTAATAGACCGTGTTCCTTCTGAAATACTACTGGGTGCTGTTAACAAGCATAGGAGTCGTGAAACTTTCCCAGCCTTTACTGTTACCATTTGTGGACTAGATGTTGGTAAGTGACTGAGAAACAGAAAATGTGCAGACTTGCCTTCCCAAAGACGAAACAGTAGAGAGTAACTCCCATGGCCCACATGTCCAGCGCCTTTAAGAAAGTGCCAGTAGTGACATAAAATGCGACATAACAGACTAAAGAACATAAATTCAGAAACACACTGCAGCGACTTGCACAAACAAACACAGTGACCTAAATCAGACTGTCTACAGTGATTTATGGGACATTTAAAGGTTATTTTATGGGGACATCTACCGTCAGATACTTTGAAGATTAATGTGACCAGATAGCAGACGGCAGCTATCCACCAGGCTCTTTGTCTTCCTCTCAGCCTCTCTCTCCGTGTATGAATAACTCTCCTAGAAATCCATTTCTATTCCTTGATAGATATAAAATGATAAAACTTGCCCTCTGAACCTGCGTGATCTTATCTCAATGCCACAGATTTGCTGAAGGGGTATATGTGACATACAACTGTCAGATATTAAATATTCACTGCTGATTTACACCCAAAACACAAATGCTGGTGCATAATGGACACAAATCCCTCTGGAACATGGCTTGAACAAATCCAAATCAGGAAGAATGCAAGACTAATCAGAGAAAAAGGGGCCAGTATGACTGCATATATTTCTTGAAAGCTTGAGGAAACAGCAGTTTGAGTCACTTGAATGCCTCTTACATCCTTTCTGTCTGCAATCAAATATTCTATTCTGGCCCCTCTTTCATGGGCATGCAAGGTCCTTCCTTGAGCAAATCCATCAGTCTGCCATTGGTGATGGAAAGGGAGGGTTCTTGGTTGTTAATTGTTTGTAAATCAGCTGGTAGGGTTGATTCACAAGCCTCTTCATACTGCAAGAATTATGAATTACATCTAACTTGTAATTAAAAAAAGCTTTTTGATTGATTGGTTTGCAAATAATGTGGTTGGTTTCCAAATAATGGATTTATTGCAGAGGCAGGTGGTTATCAATTGAATCTTTATGGATGAGTGGCCGGTTATGTTTGACAAACATGATTGATCATTGCTTGACTGTAAAAGTATCAATATCAGGTATGTAAAACTGATGGCCTTATTCCATTTCTTGACTCTGGTAATGGTGCTGTTCTCAGCAAACACACAGGGGAAATGACTGAAAATGACAATTTGCTCCTTGGATTAGCATTCCAGCAAAGGTCTGAAAACTCATCTTGGTTTAATGGTTCTCATATTTAAATCATGAGGTTAAGGCTTAAGCAGGCAGCTGCTGTAAGCACAGCACAGTTCAGTACAGTTCATACTCTCACTGAATACCAGACTGGCACAGATGGAAAACTTCACATTTATGTATGAATGTAGAGTTAACTCACTTTTCCACTGAAACTCTTTCGGGTGTCTGAAAGGGTCTCTGGTGCCATAAATGCAGGAGTGCCAGCAGTGCTGGACAGCAAAGCATCGTTGCCCTCAAACTGGTTGCTGACCCCAAAGTCTGCTATCTTCACATGGCCATCGTCCCCCAGTAACAAGTTAGAAGGCTTGATGTCCCGGTGGACAATCTTCTGGTAGTGCACTGAGGATAAGAAAGAGAAAGTAAACTGTCAGACTGTCAACTACTGCAACCTCTAAGCTGCCACAAACCAGATGAACAACATCCTGATGATTTTGTTATTCTTGGACCCTCACCAGTGTTGGAGCCAAAAAACTAAATTTTGTCCTGAGAGTGGTGCAGGAGAAAAGACTTTCTAAAATGGAATTTTGAAGGTTGATCCTCTGGGGAAGTGTGAATCTGGCAGTAAGATTTATATGTATTCTTCCCAATCATCCTCTGGGGACCATAATATCCACAACAAATTTCATGGAAACTGAGCCATTTGTTTTTGAGATACCTTGTCATAAAGTGAGATGAGTGCAGATGGTCAGGAAACCCCCAAATCATTAAGGAATCATGCTGTGGGGAACATGAATATCCACAGCAAATGGGGGTTCAATCTGGCCATCAGCTGTAACGATATCTTACAAGAAATCAGTCTGGGCCAAACTGTTGGAGATTGTTGAAGATTACAGTGCATTTTTCTTTAAAACAATAATATGTGGAAAGAATCATGATTATGGAAGTTAAAAAATCATTGCTTTGAACACAAGAATGATGTGAATACTGGGAACTCAAGTTCACCTAAGACTGAAAGTTAAGTACATCTCTGAACACTTAACAGCCGTCTGGACACTTCACTGATTGGATAAGTGGTGCCTTCTTGTCTGAGGAGGTCTTATTAAAACACGAGGGACTTGATTTATTAAAAGCCTTGGCAATTAAACATCGTTAGCACTAATAACACTCAAATTAAAAACACACAAAGTCAATGACCTACAGAATGACTACTGGCTGATTTATTTAGAAGACATGCTATTTCACTTAGCCTACATTTTGACACAAATGTCGTTAGAGTTAGTGTGTTCAATAGCAATATTCTATATTCAAAATTTTTTATTTCATAATGTCACTTTTCACGACAGTGGTCTTATCACCGCCCCCTCCAATCACATGTCCCCTGACTGTTAAACAAGCGAGCTCAACAACTATCACATTTAGCCAGCTAGCTAGCAGCTGTTAGCTACAGCAAGAGTGTAAAAGGAATTTCGAATCAAATATCTAGCTGTTGCTGTAAATAAACACAGTACAAAGACAAAGAACTAACTCATTTTATTTATTTTGCTAAACAAGGCTGCACATGCTACCTACCTAGTTGGCTAACTAGCTAAGAGGGGTTGTGAGCTTGGTTCATGACTCAACATCAAAGTGAAGAGACAGTTAACGGCAGCAGCTTTAAACAAGTTACCTCGGCCACGTTTTGATACTAAAGATGTTCCTCAGAGAAAGATACACAACTCTGAAGAGCAAAAAGACCAACATAAGCTAGCTAACACTGCTAACACTCGCGCTTCACTTTGAAATTAAAGAAGTTCAGTTTCTCTAGTTGGTTAATTCAGAATAACTTTAGCATTGGTGTTGCTCTAGCTAACCACAACCACAGTAAACAACAAGTCACAGAAAAATGCCAATAATATATGTAGAGCTTTGAAAAAGTGAATTTGAAATTAGACTTTCTATAATGAAATAAGAATCATATCACATAACACTGTTATTATAAAAATGAATTATGAAATAAATTTATAACAAGTTGAGTTTTAGTCATTTCTTCAATTACTCCTCAAATAATTGGTTATTTTTTATTTTACACAATTAATTCATGATTATTAGTTTCATAATGTCTTTCATCCTTACTGTAAAACTATACTTTTTACCAATATACTCCAAGTAGTATCTTATTCAGAGTCCACGGTTGTATTTTTCAAGAGGGTCATCTGCCCTGCTGAAGTACCCTTGAGCAGGAAATGTAGCTGAGCCTCAACTGTGACCTTTAAAACAGTCATGTGAAAATACCCGAAGTGTATGTGTATATGCATGTTGTTGTTCCTAGGAGTCTCTGTGGCCTTGATTTCAAGATGGACCTTAAAGCTCAAGAGGCAGCATTGATCCCCAATCATTAGGCTCATAAAACCAACGAAATGGATCTAGTACAGCAAATGAGGACACAGCTTGAGAAAATCCGTTTCACTGAACAGAGGCTCGCTACTGATGAGGTGGACAGTACACATTTACAGCCAGACCCCAGGTGCATGGAAATAAAGGGTCAAGAACACTTTGTTCTTTTAGATAAAAAAGGAAAACGCTACCATGTCATTCTTTTTGTAAGAGTAGTGAGAGAGCGTACTCTTGGAAAGACACAGCAGGCCAAATGTTTCTGCTTTTACACTTTGAGTATCATAATAGGTACAATAAAGGGGGATATCTTTAGAAATAGAATATTCAATGCTTTCCTGGCCACTAGAAACACCCCCAAAACTGCATGTCTTTAAGTGGGGTGGGGGCACCGGAGAATTAATCGCTAAAAATGCATGAATTAGTTTCACTTAAATGCTTTACAGATATGTTTCATAGACTCAAAGACAGGCCTCGTACTGCCTGAGATACTTACAGTACTCTATGCCCAGGATGACATCTCTGAAGTATAACCTCGCCTGCTCTTCTGACAAAGGATTGTCTGTGGGCACTTCCATCACTGGACTACAAATCCACATGGTCAGGCAGCGTAGACAACAGACAGACAGTGAGACAGGCACATCCACAGATCATGTGTATCAGTCGTTTCATTATTAGCACAAGAATTTGATTCTAAATGTGAAGACATTCAAATGGGATACACATCTAAGCAGACATAAACATCCTGATCAAACATCACCGATACTCAAATCTGTGATACAGAGGTGACAGCAAATTTAATAATTGCTTAGAAATTGGAACCAGTGAATGTTTTTAACATTTCTTGCTTAATAAATGACTAAATAAATGATCAATTATCAAAACTGTTGGCAATATATTGAATACTTGTTTCAGCACTATTTGAGTTACAAGTACAATTTCAAGTCAAAACCCATTTCAGGTTGTTCAGTACTTAGTCAAGTCCTTATTAGTTGTAGCAGCAGTATTTGTCATAGTACTCTGGTAGCAGTAAGTGCAGTAGTAACAAAAGCGGTCATAGTACTGATACTAATAACACTTTTCTACTACTGTAACATTAGTGGTACAAATATAAGTGCTGAAGTTAGATGTGGTAGGATCAGCTGTAATAGTACAAGCAGTATTAGTAGCAGTAGCTGTATCAATAGAAGCAGTAGTAACAGCAGAAATAGTAGCACTTTGAATGAAAGAAGTGGCATAAAAAGAGTTTGTAGTAGCAGAAGCCACATTAATAGAAGATGTACTAATCAGCTCAGCTGTCTATCATCTCTCTGCCAGGGGCAACAAGAGAGCAAACACCTTCTCTCAATATGAAAAAGCTAACAAATAGAGCATACCTTCTTATTAAAAGGAGAACATAACTTATTTATGCACACGTGTGAAAAGATACCAGCTATATCCCCTCCCACCTCCATTTGCTTATAATAACAAAAGGTCTCAGATCATTAGATCATCACAATTTTTTAGAGGTGTAGGAAGGAACAGCTCATGCATCAGGACGTGAAACATTTACACGGCTTACTGCCATTGGTAATAACTGTGAAAACCTAAGAACATTATGAATCCCTTTGAAGCCTGGGATGGAACAAACACCAGCACTGTGTCGGCTTGGAGCAATGAAGGAGAAGACTGCAGGGAGCGAGGCAGGGACGGCGGGATGGAGGGATGAAGAAATGAGGAGGTGAAGGTAAAGGAACAGAGGGGATGAGTCTTAAATTCATGTTCTTTACTCACCCCTTACGCATCAGCTCAAACACTGTCAGAAAAAGGGAGGGAAAAGGAAATAGGAACACGTAAGACCAAACAATTCATTAATTCATTCATTCATTCAGCTGGGTTTGACCACTGCTGCCACTGAGGCAACACCCCAGCATCCCATTATCCATTTACAAGAGCATGGAATTAGCTGAATGTGCCACATTAAGCACATAAAGGGTTTGACGTTTCACACTAACAGGCACCCTAACTGTGACCTAGCACTGCTGATGGAAGATTTCTGCATAATGTGAGAGCCCTGAGGTGGTGTGGAAGGAAGCAAGAGATGATCTGAATTATGAATAAGTTATATGAACACTTCTTGGTGGCATATGTGCCAAAGGCTGAGAGAGGGCAAAAGTAGAGTGAAAGATTTGGACAAAGAAAATATGGCCAGCATACCCATGTGAAGGTTGTCCTCCGCTGGATCATCCAGCACCTGCAACATTAACATAATCATCATGAATAGAGACCTCAAGGTCCTATACTGTATGTGGAGGTGGGGGTGAACAATATAAAAACTAACATGTGATACTTTTTCCCGGGATCATTCAAAAAGCTGACAGTATGCGTTCAGGACCCAAACATTGCAGTTTAGAAGTCTTTTCTTCCTTACAAAGGACTGAGCAGAGTTACAAGAGGGAATTGTAATAACAGTGGCCATGATACTTTAAAAACTGGTTAAAAATGACCTTTTGGCCTTTTCATTGCTCTCATATGAAAGCTCCTTGTAATTCTCAACAGTTAGGACATTGGTGGGAGCTTTAATTTAAAATATCAGCTTTGCTTGGTTTGTACAAATTCACAGCTCTGCAGCCAACAGTCGGCCAGGCTGATGGCTGGATTAAATACTGTTCTTTTTACATCACATTGTTTTTCTCCCTTTGTTCTAAGTGAAAGCACAAAAAGCTATAAACTGTAAATTAGCTTTTGTTGTGAGCAAAGTGCAAACCAAAGTGCTGGTTATTTTATTTGTAGCTGTTGACTAATTCACTGACTAAGATGCATTAAAAGGGTATTTAGACTTATGCGGAAATAACATAAATTGAACAACTGCACATATTGGCGAGTACGGGGCCGGTTTGACTGTCTCTTCCCAACCATCTGTGACAAATGGCCATATCACTTTCATCAGTTTTAATCTGTTCCACTCGGTGTCTGCTTTAATGTTTCAAAACGAGAGAAAATGTCTTTTCATAATTAGATGGACTGGACTGCAGTCTCACAGGAATCAGTTGGAGACCCATAATGAATGTGATCCTGACCCAAGCACAGCCCATTTAAAAGGATGAACAGAGAGAGATGGAGAGGATGAAAGCAGGTTTTCCCATTGCCCACATATGCCCATTATGAGAGTGAGAGTGAGGGTGGACAAAGAAGGGAAGAGATGAGTGTGTGTATGTGTGCGTCTTCACTGCTGGAGTGAGCACACAGGAGAAGACGTACTCTGCTTTTACTTAAAAAGTCTTTTATATTTCTGGCACACTCTACACCCGAGCAAGCCAGACAGCTTTCCTACTGACTGACTCCCTGAGCTTAAGTCCCGACCACGGTGGTGGTGCCCCCGCCATCTGGCCAAGATTGAAAAACACTCTGATGATGTGGCAAGGGAGCGGCGGGCATCTTGAGTCACATCTTCAAAAACGGCTATCATTTTTCACAAACAACCGCCTCTGTAGAAACTGAAAGTCTATCCATCTTTAAAATCCCCCAACTCAGTTTGAGAGCGTTGGCTGCTGTGAATATAAGAATCCATTTACAGGCTAGAAGCTTTGCTTTTCCAGAATATATCGCCTAAACGTCATAAAGGTCTAGTGACAGAAGTGTGATAGATGTGCTGGAGGATAAACCTCTCCCATTTTCCCCACCTGTTTCCTGGCAGCACATGGTTTAGCCACCTTTTTGGTCTGTCATAAACTGATATGACATAAATACAAAGCATGAGTCACGGCACACAACAGGAAAGGTTATCTGAAGATACAGGTGTAGAGGATAATCCTGACCACAACGGATTTTAAACCTGTTGTGGATGTCCACATGCTATTATCAGGGAAACAGTTATGAAATGACTACTGCAAGATGCCATTTCTCATTTAACTCCAAATATCAACAAAACAGAAAAACAAGTGTAAGACATGATTCACTGATGATGAGGTGTGTGTATCTACAACATTTGTGCTGGCAATTCATGCTGATGCTTAGCAGGTATAATGGTTACCATGCTCAACTTCTTAGTTGAGCATTGGCAAATGCTAACCTTTGCTAATCAGCACTAAACACAAAGTACAGCTGAGGCTGAGGGAATTTCATTAGCTTTGGAGGTATTTGGTCATGAACCAAAGTATTGGACAAATGAGGATATTAACCTGATGGTGGCACTAGATGATCATTTAGCAGTTTTTTTTTTTTTTACTGATTTAGCTTTAAATGGCTCACAATTGCCCACTTGGTAAGGTGGGGTACTGAATGGTTGCTATTTGTGCTAGTTATTTGAGTGTGCTAGTTGTTAGCCTTATTGTCTTTATAAATAGTAATGCAAAATAATTTACAGTAATGTGCCACAATGTATAGTATTTCATGTGCAGTAATTTCAATACCTGCGAAAGAAGTTTTTTTCTATGAGCTTCTTCAAAGCCAGGTATGAGAATGTGCTCGTGGATTAAAGGGCTACAGTAAACAGCTGTGTTGCTTTGAATGTCATGTTAATTACCATTTGTTGTAAATATTGTTATTCCTCTTTTCTAGACTACAAAGACACACACCAGTTACATTTTCCAAAAAGGCCCCAGTCTCTACTACACCATCCAATAGTTGTTGAGATATTTCAGTCTGACAATGCCACCCCTAGTGCTCCACTGCTAGCATGGCTAAAAACTGCTAAGAACACATTCTTATCCAAGTATGCTTGAACTGTTTCAATGTAAAATGCTTATTCAGAGAACCCTCATTGAACTCTCATTAAGTTAACATAGGAAGTTTAATGAAAAAAACAAGCAACATTAGAAAAGACTACCATACCTAATTTGACCAATTTCCAGCATTAATGAATCAGTAAGTCTAATAGCAATAGGACTGATGCATTGGTTGATTTCTGAATGCATACGCAGCCAACATTTACTGTTTTGTGTTCAATAACAACCAAAAGATAGAGATACTCTCACCTCCACCAGCTTGACAATGTTGACATGGTCCAGTTTTTTAAGGATGGCAATCTCTTGGTAGACCCTCTCCAGGGGTCCTAAGATTTTGGGCTGCTCTCCTTGGGCTGCCTTGGGTCCTCTTGGAGGTGGGCGACCTGCAGACCACCATGCAAACCACACACACAACTTTACTTCCCAACTAGTAAAGCCTCTACAAGCCTGTAGATGTGAATGCGAGTATGACTGTCTGTATCAGCACTGTGATTGACTCCTGACCTGTCAAGGATAAGCGGCTCCACAATCCACAATGATGGACGGATGGTACTTCAATAGGCCATGTCACAAGCATTAAATACAACTTAAACCTTATTTAAACCAGCCAATGTGTTTTTTTTCAAGCCGATGTAGGTGGTACCAATACACTTTGTACTCCTTGTGCTCTCTGATGGCAGGGTGCGAAATAAAAAAAAATAAAAAAACAACCCCCCCAACAAACTTGACTACTCAAATGGTAAAGTTTATGTTATAGATGATTTAGGTTTTGGTCTGCCAATCTGCATGAAGCTAGCAGGATTTATAACAGCAGAGCATTTCTCTCCATCTTTGGAATCAACAATATTGCTCTGGAAGTATTCAAGTTAAGTTAAGTATGTTTCTAAATGTCATTAGACCAGCTGTTGCATATCTAGTTCAAGTTTAACACAATCTTGAAACTTCAAGGGGCAGACAAAAGTTGGTTATATTAAGTTACATGCTAATTAGCAGCATTTGTCAGCCCTCTGCATTCTCTACATGTCCATCATGTCGGAGAGTTTTGTAACTGCTGTTCCGTCTTTCTCTGTGAAATTTGTCTGTTGTTGTTTGTCTTTTTCCGTCACAGTTTTGAAACCTGTTCCCCTTTACATGACAAATCACTTTGGCAATGACCTGCAATCCAGGAACCTGTAGTGCTGATACTAAACTATAGACAGGTGTGTGTGTCTAAAGGAAACCCTGGAAGGTGTCCAGTGGGTTTCTCTGGTATTAGATGGAGGAATCATGTTCCATTATAACTGATCATTGATTAGTTAAATCCAGAGTCAATTTTCTAAAATATCTTGTTCAATAGAATAAACAGAATAGAATAAGACTTACGTGGAAAACCACACTGCTTCATTAACTTCTTCTTGGACACCACCTTCATGGCCTAGGAAAGTGGAAAATGACTTAAATCAGAGTGTTCACATACAGCTAGTATAAACAGTAAGGTGAAGCCTAAAGAACCAGTCATTCCAAAAAGAAAAGAAAACATTTACCAATAAAATAAAATAAACTTTTAGTTAAGATGTAATGTAAATGTACATGAAAACAAACTGTATAACTTGAAGATTTTACTAGAAACATTGTTGCTGATACATCCTTTAGCAGTATCCTAACATGTGCCTCCATCAAAGCGGGAAACATGAAAGCTTGAGTGTCAGTGGATTTGTTATCTGTGTTAATGTCCTTTATAAAGGCCAGAAGAGTATCTGAACAGATATGTCTGAGGCAACTCAATCTTTTTAAGGGGCAACTTAAACTTTTTTAAGGACAACTGTGTGTCTGTGTGTGTGTGTCTGTGCGTGTGTGTCTGTGAGAGGGAACAAACAAGGAATTGGTTATGCAAAGGAAAAAGATTCACTGCATGTCAGACATTTCTCCAAAATACTAGAACTACTATGCAGTCAGAATGTCAATGTGATTTCACTGATCACTAATTTATGTTAAGGTGGAACATTTTCTACTACTTCAACACCACAGACAGTTTGAGTGATGTACAGCTCAGTAGTTTTCTTTTAAAAACTGTGGTCGCCATGGCTATGACTGTGCAGAAACCAGGCTTGGCAAGAAAGCAGATCTTCCCCTGTACACAGTTTCCATGGTGTGCTGCCTGTGTGTATGTGTGTGTGTGTGTCTAGACTTGTGTGAGGGTGGTTTATGATTCAGCAATGGAGTCATCAAACAGTTAAAAAATCTCAAGCAACATTCAGAATTATTGAAGCTTTTCGATTGCAAAGTTCATGTCACCATACATGCACAGGGTCAATTATATTATTCATGACCAGAGTTCATTAAAGACTCTGGCATTGATGGTGGAGCTCCAGTAAATAGCTGCCACCTAAAAGGCTAAATTCTGACTGTGTAGGTAGGTGTAGGTGCTTCATCGCAGTTTCACTCGCAGAAAATGTATTTTACCAAAAATGAAATTGGGAATGACTATATTTTGCTTTTCAACAAAGTATGGCAATAACTGTGGAAAATGATTTATGTTGTAGGAGGTGGGACATAAAAAGGTTAAAGTGTACCCTCACTGTGCCGTTGTGCCTCTTCTGAATTCTACAGCACTCTAATCTGTAGACAAACAAGTCTTTGCAAGTAAACAGGACTTCTGCACTGCACCTTAAGTTCGCCAAGAGATGAAAATCAGAAATGCTACACCCAAGAAAATAATAGCTGAGTGAAAAATAAGATGTGGGCCCCTATTGACCTACTGCTGTATGTCAGTTAGTTTGTGGTAATTTGAGTAAACACAATTTTACGAAGGAATGTGCACCATGTACACGTAATATCAACTAAATGTATGAATAGTTATTATTTATAACATTTATTTTTTATTAAAATTAGATTTTGACCCATGCTAACAATCATTGACAGCACTTAAAGGCAAAAGTGCTGGAGCCACCTTTAAGTTGTAATCGTTAAAATTTCAGTCCTGGTTGATTTGGCGACACCTGTGGAAATAACAAAAGGTTCCGTTAAATACTACTACTCTGATTCGGCTGTAGGAGAGCGAACAGTAAACAACGAGGCTGATGTCAACAGTACAGTAACGCTGGATTACATGCTGCGTCGTTTCCTGAGAATCCCTCGGGTGTAGGTAGGCAATCTGAATCCAGTGCGGGGGTGGGGGACTCTGTCACCAACAGCAATAAATAGTATCACAAACAGAATCTGATTTCATGAACAAGTTGAGGATTACAACTTTAAGGCCCTTAAGATTGGTTCATATTACCAAACAAATCTGCAATTAATCAAATTACCACAAACTAATTGCCACACAGTGAACTCTGGGCTTTTGGGGCCCTTGGTGTGCTGGGGCACGGGGCAGTTTGCTTCTTTGCCTGTCATGCCTTGTTGGTAATCCAGCATTGATTGACAGAAGCAATAAAGACAAATATTTAGAGAACTTTTGAAAGTGAATGCAATTAACTAACATGTTACTCCGTGTGTGTGTGTGTGTGTGTGTGTGTGTGTGTGTGTGTGTGTGTGTGTGTGTGCGCCCACACTGGGTTTAGGCGTCTCCAGACTTCTCCTGTAAGTGACTTGGAGAGACAGAAACTTGTTAAGCAAATGAAAGAGAAGTAAACACGGCTCCTGCTTCTGAGAGCAAATGGCTGCCAATAATTAGCTCCTTAAATTCATCGCTGCACCAATTTGAAATGAGTTGAGTGAATGCAGCACGAATTAGGTTTACTTTGGCCCCCTGAGGCTGATAAACGGTCCAATCACAATTGGATGCCTGCCAATCAAGTTGTGAGCATGGCAGTAATACGCCACAGGACGCCACAACAAACACATGCACGACTCAAAGACCTTTAGTAATCTGTTGATATGCTGGACAATAAAACCAGGTTTCCAACACTCACTTGGACAAGATAACATTGGTAAGAGTTAGTCATATCATTTTATTTTTACCCCGTGGTTTGTCATAAAACTGACCACTGCGGCTTTATGAACATAAATATTCATCAGTGTTTTCCTTATGTTGATGACAAGGCTGAGAACTGAATTAAGTTCTAACTTACATACAAAAATGAAGTTATTTTAAAACAGTCATTTCTTTTTGACAAACATTCGCCACCTGGGAACCAGGTAAATACACGTGAACTACTAGAGCCTACAGAGCCTGTCTTGTGTAGATATGATCTTTCCGTTGTATGGTATCTGTGTGTGTGTGATGATATTTTTGCATACTGTACGTGGGCTCATGCTGCAGATGCTCCACATGCAAAAATCAGTTTTCATGTGAAACCAACTCAAAATTGCCAGGAAATAGAATCCCCCCTCCATACAGTCATTACTCATCTCCTCCTCTCCTGATTCCTGTCATTGTTATTTCAGATATGTTTCTCATTTGAGCCAGCCTGCAATAACCCGCAGTCTGTTCCAGAAGGTAACATTTCCCATCAGTGTCAACAATCAGTATCAAGTATGAGAACGCATCCGCAGAAAGCAGAAACAAAGATGCAAACTCAAAAACCAAATGTAGACACATGCGCAGCAAACATGAAAGCTTTATATAAGTATGCACACACAGAGAAACCGGAGGCAGATGGGACAGATTGAGGAGGAAGGAAAAAATTGTTGCATTGGACATATCTTAATCCATATTTCATTTGCAGGAATATGTTTTTTCAGACTGGGTGATTCTGTAGTGCAACCTTTTACCAAACTGACAGAAAATCAGCAAAAGAAAATGCCTTTTAACATGCGTTTATATCCACTACTGTTATGTGAATATTAGGAGTTGGCGTATCATGATAAACAATTGGTGGCTCCATCAGGTGCCATTGAACCATTGCAGAAGAAGAAGGCACACAATGAGATGACGTAATTAAAAGAGCGACGGTCTCCTCATAGATCTGATGTTTTCCTCTGCCGTCATTTTTTGTCTCTTCAGTGGAGCAGAAGCGTGAGTGACAAATAAATCTCAGTCTGTTGCCATTGTACTTTGTTGCATTATATTTTAATCGGTACACCAATTTTTCCACCTCAGCCAAGTGTGAAAACTTTTTTGCGATATATTTAAACTTTTTTTCTTCTGGCATTTCTCCTCAGGTTTTAATGCGCAAATTGAATAATGCACTGCATCTTGCACATGACTGCGTTCACACATACAGATAGTAGGCAGCTTATGGTCTCTCATGAAGCTGCAGCTCTGCGCCGAGCAGATAATTAACATACGCACAACATAGTTCAATCTGATCTGCTGAACTTATATCTAGTAGGAGTCAAACTCAAAAAACACTGCAGCCTATAATTCCCATAATGCAACTTATTCTACATCCTACACTTCCAGTTTGTAATGAAGAAAAATACCGAAAAAAAGTCTCAAACACAAGCTGCTGATGTCATCAGGGTTATTTATTCAAACTTTAGAGCGCTCAGTCCAGATTAAAGTGAACTTCATGTGCCTCTTTAAGGCGAGGGAAAGATTGTGGTTTTAGTCAAAGTTTAATAAAGTAAGCATGTTAGTTCAAGTACAGTAAACACTGTGAGTTTCCTAAACATAACCATAAAAAGTCTTATCATGCTTTAGTTGTGGCAAGCATAGGGAAACTACACTGTCAGTTAACATTTTGCGGATACGTTCAGTATCAACATTTTACCACCTGCCAAATATGATAATGAACATTTCCTCATCATGTTGATAAAGATCACAATCTGGACAGCATTACGTTTCCTACCACACGTATTTGCTGTTGCTAATTTGTAGTATATAGACGTAATTTCTAGGACACAGGGTTGCATACTGCTGCGTGTCTGAGCAGCTCTGCAGGTCGGCATTACTTAAAGCTGCATGTCATTATTTCACTGCAGAGGGGAAGTTTATATAAGAACTCCCTAGTTATAATATTTCACTTATCTTATAGGGCTCGCCTGTGTCCTTACATAAACTCTGGTTGTTTATCATTCTGCGTCAGCCCATTTACAAGCTCCCATTTCAATAATGCGTTGTGTTTAGCTCCGAGCTCCTACTGGCTCCAGTTCAAAAGTACATCTTAAACCCATCCACAGTTGGCAGCTTAAGTCGACATGACTCATCCAAACACTTTCATTGTTGTTACTGTACAGGGCAGCTTAGTTATGTTCAAACATAAGGCGGCTTACACTTGGAGGGGCTGAGTTTGCAGAGCTTTTACAGGAACAAATCACCTTGATGGAAACGGCTAAAATAACCTCATCCCAGCGTGCCGGCTCATATCCAGATTCTCCCTTGTGAACTGACCTCAAAGCAACTACCTGATAGGCAAAACAACAGCAGCACTGCTTTGAAGATAGATTAAAAAAAAGCCTTGGATGCACTTTCACTGGCACCAGAAGAAGCCACTTTTATTTCCAAGTTTCTTCCAAGGCAACTGATGCAATTTAAGGGGATGGAACTCACAGCTAGGCAACAAGGTTGAAGGAAAAAAATCAGTAGCGCTGGTGAGATCTTGTAAAGCTCTTCTGTCTAGAGGCTGAGAGGCTTGATGGAAACTGTGGCTGCGTGGCAGAGGGACTGCATTTCAGTTGTTAATCAGAAAGACGTTTCTGAAATGTAAAATGACTTACATAATGTTTGTCATCATCCTCATTGTAGGCAAGTTTGACCACACCGTAGGAGCCCTGCAATACAACAACAAAGAGGTACATTTTCATATGTGGACCTACTTGCTCACAGCAACACATTATTCAGTGATAGTCCAATGCTATACCCACATTTTGTGGTTCAGCTCCACATTAAAACAAAGTGGTTCATCAACAAAACTTGTGAGGGACTCAGTTAAGATTCCTAAAGCATCACTTTGAGAACAGACGGCAGCACCACACTGACAGAATGTTTTGAAGGCAGCGCCATTTCCATTGAGACAACATTTTTAGTCTTTGGCAGCACAGAACGGCTCCTCCTACACACACAATGCCACAGGATGTGTGTTTAAGTCCTTTTCTCCTCGCATGCTTTCTTCTCTGATAAGCGCAGAAAAGTAACAAAACTGCTTGAAAAGCTCATCACATAAATTAAATAAAGTGAGTTGTATCACCTTTGATGTCTTGTACAGCCAAATTTGCTAGCTGGCTGATCATAAATGTCTCGGGATTTATTCGTCCTTAGAAGAAATTGGTCTTATGGACAGACAAAAATCCATTTGTGGGTAACACATGTAAGAGTGTGAATTCTTCCAATTGTATATAACAAAGTTTTACAAATGTCACAACAATGGCTCTGCTTTTAAATCTAAATCATTCATGTGTCCCCTGCAGATCATTCTCCGCAGTGTTTCATGTTAACACCTAACATTCTCTATGCTTTCTAATAGAGATGGTTTGTTACCACTGAATTTATGACCATATAATTAGCAATCTGATATTAATTTTGTCCTCTTTAATATCTACTACTTTAATATATAACAATATCTCTAATGTTAATAAGCCCTTTAAATGTGTATAATTGATGTGCACTTCACGCTTTTCAATTTAACAATTTTTCATCTCTTTTGCAGCCACAGTGTTTCCCCCCCATATGTTAACCACAAAAGTGTTGATCTCTAATGTCTAATGAGACATGTTGCACCTCAGTTTGAAACATTGTAGCTTACAACACTAATCCTGCCCTTCAAAACCCTGATATTGCACCTGTTGAATTTTACCACTTTGCTTTTTTCCCCTCTTCCTTACGATATCCAATCTAGTGGTTTTGGCTCACTGAGACATTTCTATTTCGTTAACTATGATATCTCTATTAGTTGGATTGCCATACATTTTTGTACAGACATTCATAGTCCCCAAAGGATGAATTCTAATAACTTTGGTGGTCCTCTGACTTTTCATCTGGGACCACCATGAGGTCGACATTCCCTTCAGCTTGAAGGTTTTGTGTGTAGTGCTAATTATCAGATGTTATGATGCTAACATGCTAAAATAAGATCGTGGATATTGTAAACAGTATACCTGCTGAACATCAAAATGTAAGCACTGTCATTTTCATTGAGCATGTTAGCATGGTGACGTTAGCATTTAGCTCAAAGCACTGCTGGCCCAAGTACAGGCTCACAGAGCTGCTAGCATGGCTGTAGACTCTGTCTTGTTTGACAGTAGGATATTAGCATGTTTCTACAATAGGAGAACTTGAGCAGGAAAGGAAGATGTAACCATGTTTAGAATAGTATTTATTCACTCAACAGATAAATTGAGCAAAGGGTCGATCTTCTCCAAGCTGCTGCTTTTTTCCCCAAACTCGAAATTGAACCGAGGCAAATGACAGAAAACTGCCAAACTCACCTTTCCAATCTCACTCTTCAGTTTATACTGGTTCAACTGGATACAGTCCTGTGAGGGGGAAGAGAAAAGGTGGGGACATGAGCAACTGAATCATCAACATAAACATGATCAGCACCAGAAAGAATGCTTTCATCATCTAAAGCGAAGAGAAACAGGAGTTTTAGTACAGGAACAAAATGTTCCCGCTGTGTGTGTGTGTGTGTGTGTATATATGTGTGTTGAAAGTCATTTATTTCTGAGATGTAGGTAGCGATGCAGTCTGTAGTTTCTGTTTACTGTCTGCAAATCCATTAGAGTGCTACTGCTTAGATGGCTGATTTGCAGTTCCATAGCAACCACTGCTACAGCACAGAGTTAGCCAGGGGCACGGCAGAGGAAAGCAGACCACAGCAGGACGGGGGGGG
>LKNJ01000237.1:145127-191765 GCA_002120245.1 Maccullochella peelii
GGGGGGGGTACACAGACAGCAAAGTCAATGAACAGAAAGTGAGCAATGATATAAGTGTGAAAAAAAAGAAGATGGAGCTGTGGAAAAAAAAAATGTATTGAAAGCAGTTCTCTCATTACAGTTGGAGGGGGGCGATGGCTTAGTGTGTGTGAGCCGGACCAGTGCCTGAGGCCTGATACTGGAACGTGTTTACAGAATGAGAGGAGCTAGGAAAACACTGATGTAACAAAAGAGAAAGTACTGCACCAACTCGTGATGTAGGGCAGGACTTCACTCGCCACCAGGCAAGGTATTTTAGAAAATATGATATTTTGCAGTGGGTTACATAATATGCTGGTTATCTAGCTCGTACTGAACATTGCTTTTGGCGCTGCAGGAGATGTGAGGATTGGAGGGTTATGCACTGTAGAGTTTGATGGTGTGAAGTACCGTGGGCCGGGATTATGACAAAGGCTGAGGAATAGAATAGAAGATGGGACTTTGGTAGGAGAAGCAAGCAGTGGAACTTGGAAAAGGATTGCTTTGATTGGTTGAAGAGAGATAAAGAGAGTAAAGAAAATAGGGAGGTGAAGGATAAAAAGAAAGGCAAATGAGGAGAATCCAAAGTAAAGAGCAGTAGGAGGGATTGTCTGAGAGGACTTCTACTGTTTCACAGTTTGCTGGCACATGCTCAGTGGGCGCTGCACTGCAGTTAATACTCTGTCAGGGCTGATGGATAAAGAGGGCCATGCAGAACGATTTAAATACATCTGCCACACATGCACATTAACAGTGCAGCCCTGATGTCTTCCCTCAGTATGCAACGCACCCACCTCTCCTCGTTTCCCTTCGCATCTCACTTTGTCCTCCAGTGTGTCTGATCTGTACCAAACTCTCCACATCTCACCATCCATTACTCAACAGCTGATCAATATCAGTGCATAACAAATAGATCACTGCAACTGCGCTATTCAAAATCAATGCATTTCATTCTCATGATGAATAATGAGCATGCCTGCCTCAGGAAGTATGCAATAAAAAGGGAACTTGTGTTTGATAGTATTTAAAGCCTGTAGGTGTAAAATAATTTCCTCAACCTGTCAGTTTTGATAGAATGGTATAATGGCTGTAGCTAAATGAGACCATTGTGGAAGAAGATGGTTTATTCTGTGCTGTTATATATCCTTGAACCTGGTGCAAATGTAAGAAATGTGAAGAATTAACTTACAGCACAAGGGAGGTGGATCAACTAAAACAGGAGCGATGACTGCCTCACTTTTTAAAGATGAAATATTAAATAAACACACAGATTCAGTTCTGTATGTGTGTCCAGTATCAACTACTGCTGTACTTGACAAGAACAGAGATAAGCACATAATTTATTGTACTAATGTACTGTGAAGACGAATAGACAGTAACATTTTGCTCAAGGGGCTGCCAAAGCTGCCAATTTTCAAATTTCTTCTGCTGCTAATTTTAATATACGGTTAGTCAGACATAACAAGTACAATGTACAAGACTGCAAATGTTTCAGAAGAAACTTCCAAAAGAGACTCATAGATGCAAACTCTAACAGCAAACACTCACAGATCACACAGTCAGTTTCCTGTTGATAGACATGTAGTTTGTGTGTCTTATTTCCAGGTCTGTATACAGCTGTCCATTCAAGTTAGTGTGTCTATAGTTGTGTTTCCCAATTCTTTTTCGGCTCAGGCTGTGACATCCTTCAGGGTTGAATGTGATATAAATGGTGACTTGACTGGCTCAGACATCCACCAAGTGCTCTGATTTAGTTTCCTCTCTGCATTGTATCAATCTCAGGGTTTAATCTTTATTAGCCCGCTCTCAGCACCCATCTGACACCACTGGAATGAAGAATCCTAATGACGATTGCTAAAAAGAGGCTATCTTGGGGTATGTTCCAAACTACAAAATGTCCTTTTTGTGTTTCCTTGCTGAGCTGCAGTGGAGGACTATGAAATTTGGTACTAAAAAGATTTAATTTCTCAGACAGCTGAAGTTTCATTTTAGCTTTGGCTAAACCTTGGAATTCATTTTTGCACAGAAAAAGGACTGTGGAGTTTATCCTATCACTTCTATTGACATTGCTTTAAGAACAGATCCCTTGGTGGCTGCTATGGCAAGGATGAACAATTAAAGCAACAGTTGTTTCAATGTACATGAGAGCATGTTTTTAGAAATTCTCCAAAAATGTGTATCTATCATTTAATAAAGTTTATTGTGGGATCTTTTCCTTGTTGTCATTAAAGGTTTGAGCTTTAGGGGGGTAGGGTTCATTTTTGGTGTTGTAGATCCCCGTAATTATAGACTTGCCTTGATATGCTGTTTTGACACAAATCATTATGCTCCCAAGTAGGAAGGCAGACACTTAACCCTGTATTTTTGGGTCATTTTCTCTGGATTTTCTTTATCCAAACTTAAACCCAAAAACAGAGAAGTGAATGTGATATGAAATCCACCCCACTTCCCAAGGGGAGAGAAAATGATACACATTATGTGTACAAAATAGAGTGAAAGACAGCAAATGCGATGAGAAAGTCAGGAGTGAGAACCCAAAGAAGACACACAAAAGGAGTAAGACGCGTCTGTGCTTTAGTTAGCAGAAGTGTATATCCTCATGTAGCTTAGTACGGGACTTCCCATATTGTCAGGCAGAACATTTTTTGGTCTATAATGAGTGCAAGGAGACAACCGATACTGATGTTTGTGCAAGTAAGAAATGTTTCTATCTCTCTCTCCGCTGTGTCACACTGTAGCTACAGTGAGAGCGGGGAAATACAAGCAACACGAGTCCTTTTTATGGTTCAGTGCAAGAGCTGCAACTCCATTTTCTGATAGGAAAGGACACAATGACAGGTCTGCGAGTCGGTGGCAGCAGTCTGTTAAATTCAGAGGGGTTCCACATCCTGGCAGATGTCATGAATTTTTAATGTTCACTCTGAATTGGAAAAAGAGGAAAATGGAGATTCGGGAGTCACCCACAGCTACATGACACTTAGTTTTCAAGGGTAACCACAAACAGATGCATGCATGTTTTCAGCTGCATGTTTTCTATGTTATATAAATAATGATATCACATCATTATTGATTAGCAATCTATAACACACATACAGTTTTAAAGTAATAGTTCAACATTTTGGCAAATATGCTTATTCATTTACATGTTGAGAGTCAGAAGATCAGTAGCTCCCTAAATATGCTAAATATGAAGCTACCGCCCACAGCCGGTTAGGTTAGCTTAGCACAAAAACTAGCCTGGGTTTGTCCAAAGGTAACAAAATCAGAACCTTTAAAACACATTACATCTTGTTTGTTTATTCCATACAAAAACATAAATGTACAAATGATACTTTCATTTTTACTGGAGATTGCAGGACTATTTCTTGGCCACATGCAGTGACTTCCGGGAGTCTGGGTCTGGAAATCTCATGGTGCGGTTGTTAATTAGTGAGTTTTAGAGGTGCTGTAGGTGGATTTTGTTACCTGTACACAGAGGAAGGCTAGCTTTTTTCCCGTTTCCAGTCTTTGTGCTAAGCTAAGCTAAGCTAAGCTAAATGTCTCCCATCCCTACCTCAATATGAGGGTGGTATCAATCTCATCTAACTCTCTGCAAGAAAGCAAATAAGCGCATTTCCTTTTAACTATTTTAAGGTGTCAAACTTATAGGCTAAAGGCTGCATCCAGTGTGATCTGGTGTGTCCATTACTGTGGGTCTGTCAGCTCATGTTTGCCTCCCTGAAATTCGATAAAACAGGCAATGGAGCAGGTAGTTTCAGAAGTTTGACTGTGATTTTCTTTACTGAATGTGCAATTAAAAATATCAGTGAAGTTTCCAGCATAACAGCCAGCAAAGGGGAACAATTTTTACCAAGCCTGGGGATGAGCAGTGACAACCTGAACAGCCTAAATTTAAAGCTACAGTGTGTAAAATACAATAGGAAAGGTATTAGCTGTCACCAATGTTGTATCAAATTCCTCTTATGTATACAAACAGACATGCACACACAGGAAACAAATAGAAATGCTCACCATGGCAAATCATTAGCTGCTCCCACCCCCACCCCTTGCTTCTTTTATGGTGTATCCAGCAGCACAATGCTGGCCAGAATGCATTTCATGTCTGTCTGATGAAACAGTCAAAAGTACTCTTGTCAAAGCCAACATCAGAACACACACGCTCTCACATTTCATTACGACACACATCTGCTCACAGTGCAGAGCATGGGGTATTATATAGGCTGCACGTCCATGACAGAAGCTGGAAAAATGATGCAATGACATAAATCAGCTAATACACAGAGGCATGTGTCCATGATAGGTGCTAATGGGAGACTAGTTTACACACCTTCTCATGCGTCCTTCTTCCTGTCATGTTGTGCACTGGCCCTCTGCTCCTCTTTCTTTGGTGATAATGCAGAGATATTCAGCTATATGCTGCTTGTATCTAGTTATGACAACTGCTCTCATAAGCACAATGGAGCTGCTTTCTCTCAGTTTGCATTTCACTCCCTGCTATGGTACCACCTGTCACACCCAACTGCAGAAATTCATGTCAGCAAATGTCCAAATTGGAGCACTGCAGATGAAGGACATTTTAGAAGGTGTTTTAGGTGAAAGATTCAAGCTTTTGGATTTTTATTAGATTTTTCTGCTCTCCACTTTTCAGACATGTCTCATCTTTGAACAGTGTGGCCAGTATCTGCCTTGATATCTTCTGTTTATCTCAAACATAATGATACTGCTGCCAATGGAAAACCGTGTACAAATTTCTTGTACAGTTAAGGCATTTTCAATAATTTAATGGCTATTTATTCATATGAAGAAAAATAACTTCCTCACCTGAGAGTCTGATATGGACACACGTTTAGACTCCACGGTGGGCCGGCGAGCCACACGAGGGGAGATGTGCGTGTAGCCTCCTCCAGAGCCTGACGACAGGTAAGTGCCTCTCTCCTGCAGCGACAACTTCCTCCCAGTCAGGTGAGGCCGCAATGGCTGAGTCCTCTTGGCCTGAGCCCCGTCCTTCTGAGTCCCGCCATTCCTCACGCCGTTGGTAGCGGAGTCTTTTGTTGTCATGGCAGCCATAATGTCTGTGAGACTGCTGGTCTGTTTGTCAGAGTCGGGGTCCAGCCTCTCACAGCCACGGTCACTGCTCATAGCCATGGCGGGTGGGGAGAAGGGAGCGGCGCAGGAGCAGGTGGCGGGGGCAGTACTGGTAAGCACCCACCAGCATCAATGTGACCTGGGCCAGCCTGCGGTCACAATGTTCAGGGTCTCACCAGAGCTGGAAAGACAGAACAAAAGGCTGTGAGCTCAGTCAGCTACAGTAAGTTGATCTACAGTATATCCACATTTGGATCAAGAAAAAACAGTCATCTTGGTTTCAAGTGCTTGTTACTTAAACTGGACTGGATTGGCAGGTACAGCACTGTTTATTCTAACAATTAACAAGACTACAGCCATGCTAGCTGCTCTGTGAGGATAACATGCCCACAATACCTGACAATGACAATAATAACATGCAAATGTCTAGCAGGTGTTTACCATCTTAGTTTAGCATGTTAGCATGCTAACTGTTAAAGTACAGCTGAGGCTGATTGGACTGTTTTTCGGGTATTTGGTCATAAACCAAACAACTGGACAAATTAAGACCTGATGATGGCCTTAATGAAAAGCTAGGGGATCACCAACGTTATTACAATTCATCCGACGGGGGAAACATAAATGTCTGCACCAAATTTCATGGTAAACCATCCAATAGTTGTTGACATATTTCAGTCTGGACCGAAGTGGTGGACTGACTGACATTTCAACAACACAATTCAAGATCTAATTTTGTGAACTAGATAGTATAATGGATATTGTGATGCTAGAACTGAGATTGTGATTTAGCTTAAATGCTGTCTTTTTGTGGTGTTTAAGGCTGTGTTACAGTTAAGTGACACAATGTTCTGAGCTTATTTGATTGTTTAGTTCAATAACATTTGCCTTAACTGGCTCACCATATCCATGTTACAGGCAGTTCAGAAGACAGCTCTTATTCAGAATGAAAAAATATTGTCACTTTATAATACTTTTTAGATTTATATGATAAAAGTTATTTCAAATTTTGATTTTGTCCATATTGCCAACCCAAATTGATGTGAAAAATTACATTTTTTTTTTTTTTTACATGTAAAATAAAACCTATCACAGATCTTTGGCTGGCAACACCTTGCAGGAAGAACACCTGTGAGACTGAAGTTTAATCAACTAGTCAGAAAAAAAACGAAAATGTCTATATCTGTGTGGGTGGCCTGGAGGGTCAAGTTATCTACAGTAGACATGCACTCATAAATTGAAATAAATGTCCCTCTGATAAAACCCAACCCAAATGCTGCAGAGCTAATTATGCTTTATGCCTTTGGTCATGGCTCTCTGTATCCACATCAAATGCTTGTGGGTTGACTGACACACAAAGGAATTCACACATAAAAAAGACTGAAGGTATTGTGTGTCTATACACACAAACTGCATGTATACGTGTATATACCCAAACATTTAGCGGGATTTGTTTATTGTGCTTTTCCCCTTTCATCTCAGAAAATATGAAAGCTCTCTTGTACATCTGGTTCAGGTTTTGTTCTGCAGATGGAAGAACACAGATATGTAAAGTGAGCCTATACCAAGCCATCCAAGGAAAAGGGCACTTAAATCCCTAATCCTCAAACAGTATCCATCTATGTAATAGCAAGAATCAAGAGGAATAAGTGTGGTGGTTGTTTCCTTCCCAGAGGAGCCACTTGGGTCTTTATATGTGCCATGAAAAGACACAGACTGAAGAGAAACAATGGAGCCAAATACAAAGTCAGGTCTGCGGGTATTTGACAAGAGGTGGTCAGTAAATGGGCCATGTTATGCTATTCCTAAAGTGTGTCAGGAAGGTAGAGCTTCATATTCAAAAATAACACAGTGTTCCACTTTGTCCAGGTGGGTCACATTCATTCATACATGTGCACAGCCATGGCTCAATACCAACTACAGTGTATCACATTTTTTGCCATGCCAGCATGGCTCTAGAGATGGCAATGTCAGTCAATTGGTCAAATTGAAATTTTGTACAGACTTTGAAGACATGTCTTCCAGAGCATAAATCCTAATGATTTTGGTGATCCACTGACTTTTCTTCTAGTGCCACCATGAAGATGACATTTGTGGTTTTAAGTGAAATGTCTCAAGAACTATTGAATGGATTGCCATGAAATTTTGTATGGGCATTCACGTTCACCTGAGGGACACAATCCCTGGTGACCCCTTAACTTTTCACCTAGTGCCATCATCATGTCAAAACTTCTATTTGTCCAATACTTTGATTTACGACCAAATAATGACATACCCATCAACCTTGGCTGCACGCTGTGTTTAGTGCTAATTAGCAAATGTTAGCATGCTAACACACTAAACTAAGATGATGCACACAGATGCATATATAGTAATAAACACAAATTAGAGCTGAGGCTGATGGGAATGTCATTAGTTTAGCAGGAATTTGGTCATAAACCAAATACTGCACAAACTAAAACCTGATGATGGTGCTAAATAAAAAGTTAAGGGAACATGAATAGTAGTAATATTTGTAATTGTAATATTTTGGATACACGGTTGTAGGGGGCTGGTACATACTGTATATTAAAATACAAAAGCCATCAGACATAAACAATGACATGAGGAACTCATGCACTGCAGGCATTAAAAGGAGCACAGTCATGTCACTTGTAATATAGCTACTAATAATAAGTGGTAACCTTACATACTGGTGTTCTAGTGACAAAATGGTGGGTTTCATCCATAACTGTTTGATTACAAAAATATCCATGAATTCACCATTCATACAAGTATAATGGCTTGTCATGAGGCAGGGACACTGGTTACCCATGACACACACACACACACACACACACACACACACACACACACACACACACACAACCCATCAGCATTTGCCCACTTCTATTTGCATATTTCAGAATCTATGTAAATTGCGAATGCAGGAAAAAATCCTTTTAACTGTCAGCAGCAGGGGGGAAGTGCACTGTTTGACTCCTGATTCATTTGAGCAAAAACAAAAAAGGAACCGTCATATTTTGCTAATTCTAATCATAACTAGTGATTATCTGTCTCTTGAAACGTGTTGCTCTCCACTGCAGCACCATTCGCTGATTGTGTGAGCAATATCCTGGTAGAAGTGGGAGGCGGAGGAGCAGCAGCGGCCTGGTTATTAATTTCAGTTGCAATGAGACTTTTATTTGTTTACAGAAGCAGGTAACCACACATTGAGGACACGTTTTTATTAGGTTTAATATTTTCATTCACATCTAACCTTATTATTGTCCACTGCTTCCATCCATCTTGTTGTACGAATGTTTGAGAATTACATACTTTTGCCCTTACTATGTTACACAGCTGTGACATATTGTGACTGACACTGTCAGAGTAAGCTAAGGCTCATACAAGGTATAACTGTTAACTGTCTTCCTATAAAAGCTGCAAAATATTATTTCAAGTTCTTACACATTTTGTTGAATTTCCTTAAAGACCCAGTCTTGTTTCTCCAACTGCATATAGGAGGAGGAGGAGGAGGAGCAATGGTGATTTTATCTCAACCTTGATATCCACCAGCAGGAAATTCACACACCTGGATCACTCGTATCATTTTCCAGTTTTAACACATTAAAAGACAGAGCACCATCTACCAGCAATGCTCCAATTCTCTAGTGGTAGAATTAAATCAAAGTGCATGATATCTTTTCTGCCTTCAAAGAGGAATACAGCCATATCATTGATGTATTTTACAGACAAAGTTTAACACATTAAGTGATTTCCTAACTGTAATACCACAGTTATATCATTGCTATACTTTAGTGTCCATGTGGGCGATTTTATGTGGGACGCTCAAAAAGGAGATTTAAGGACAGGTTATCGGAACACAAACAGGTAATCAAAGTCTGTTGAAAATCAAAAAGATCTTGGGGTGTAGAGTTAGAAAGAAGTGAGTTTACCAGACCTCTGTAGCCCGCTCCTCATCTCTGCTTGAGGCTAGCAGCTCGAGGCTACATTAGCAGCTACTAGCATAACATATCCGAATCTCTTACCCAACTGTCGTCATCTGGTATTGGTTGTATACATAGACTGTATATAAAGATGGACGACATGACAGCTCCCCAAAAGTGAAGCCAAAGCATCTTGATTTCTTTATTATTATTATTATTATTATTATTATTATTATTATTATTATTATCTGTGTGCTTATTTACTGAGTACAGGTGTAATGACAGAGCTGGATGTGGCAGTGAAAATTCTCGTGTGTGACTGAAGCTTGTGCTTCATTCACTTGTCTGAACTTGACTTTTTTGGGGATTCATTCTCCTTTCTTGTGGACATTGAATGCCCACTCGTGCATCAGAAGCAACTGCTTTGTGTTACATTGCTGTCAGATCCAAAAGAAATTAAAGAAAAAATGTGTACTGAAGATGTGGAACTGCCAATCTGTCCAAATGCCTAATTTCCATATTGCCACAACATTACTCCCCCCCCCCTGCCCCTACAGTAATTCATACATTCATACATTATTACATAAATTTAATTCCATGTTTAATAATCTATGTTAAAAAAAAAAGTGAGATACACAAAGGAACAAGATGAAATAAAGCGTATTTGGAACTACTCAGTATTCTGCTGTTAATGGAAGCAATTTAAAAAACTGATGCTTTCTCTCAACAAAATGTGGTGCTGCAATAGCAAATTCCAATATTTCAAGCACATATAATTGTGCAACATCTTTCTTTAATTAGGTAAACAAACTGAGGAAAAAGAAAATGGATAGGTTAAACCAGCGAGAACCTTGAGAACCACACGTGAATATGAAGTCTCTGAAAAAGCTGCCATCTTTCAACTAGTTTAGATGGAAAGAAGCTTCAGCAGAGCCAATTACAGAGGAGAGAGTGGGCTGTAGAGGGTGAACAAATGAATCCATTTGGCTCCATTAGTAAACCACTTTCACCCTTAACCTGGCTTCTGTTTGTCTCTGTCATCATTTTGTTGTGTGCAGACAGCAAACAGAGACATCCAAGGCTAAAATCAAAATGGAATCCTTCATTTGCCAGCAAGAAAGGCAGAGAAACCTCACTTATGCACCCAAAGAAAATCATTCCTCAAGTGGTTGTTGATTTATATTGGTCCTGCGTGTTTTGGTCTGCTACCTCCTCTGGGGTCCTTGACAAAGTGCAAAGAGCCAGCAAAGCATCTATAGTATATATTCAACAGAGAATTGAGAGCCTCCTAGTTTAGCTAATACAAGCATCTGACCTTGCAGACCTGCAGCGATTTATGTTTTGTGAAAAACACAGTCTTTATCCACGTAACTGCAGTATGCAGGGAAATGCTGTGATCAGAGGGCAGGGCTGTATGTTGAAAGCATACATTTGATGCTTTCTTCCTTTGATGGGAGGCAGCAGTGAATTTCTTCTTCACTGTCTTCTTTCTTATCCAAACCAGTTGTCAACTGTGAAATTGAATAGTCGAAGTGAGGCGCACCACCCTGCTCAATAGGATCAAAGGCAATCAACTTTGATTGTTCACTGATTACAAAGATGTGATTGGAAGACAATCTGCATTGCAATGATGTTAAACCAAAGCAGATTTCTTTTTTTGCATTTGCATAATGCATGATAAGGCATAATGTGTGTCATTTTGTCAGGTTTTCTGGGATGTTCTGTTTTGTAAGATCATCAAATGTGCTCATGTGATGGTATTGACAGACAGAACTACTGATGTGGAACACAGCACATATTGACGGACAACATACTGTGGCCACATGTTTTACCAGTAAGAATTAGTCTCAGAAGGTCTTAGCAGGGATCAGACATGGTACAGTATCTAAAGGTAAGCACAGAATTACACTATAATCCTCTTGATATTGTGTACTGATACAAAATTACTTAAGCACTGTGGGAGAGAGTCCAAGCCTGTGTCACCTCCTCCTCTAGAGACCTGGAGGAGACATACAGCCACTATGATGATTTGGTCGACTATGATTATTAGGATTAGGATTAATAAACTTAAAAAGATACTGGCACTGTTACTCTTCCACATCAAATCTTGTGTAACAAGAAACAAAGATGGATTCATTGGTTGGTGTACTCAGTCTCTTACTCACAGCTGAAACAATTAGTTATCAACTATTTTGATAACCAATTAATCATTTAGATCAATTTTCAAGCAAAAGTGCCTAACATTTTGATGGTTCAAGCTTCTCAAATAGTAATATTTGCTGATTTTCCATTTAACATTTTAGGATATGGACTGTTAACAAAAACTTATTTGAAGATTATGTTATGATGGACATTTTTCACATTTTTCTGGTGTTTCAAAGACTAAACGATCAATGGATTAATTGAGAAAATAACAAGTCCTCCAAATTGTCCATGCCCTGTAGAACCACTAACAGAAGTGTTTTCTGATCTGACGCCCCTATCGGCAGGACGACATCATTTATCTGTGCCTTCCAAAAACCAACACAAAGCACTGTTTCAAAAAAAAAGTTTTATGACGCGACAATGCTAAATGTGTTTGATAATGTGGTTAAAGTTAGGTTAGGTTTAGGGAAAGATCATGGTTTGGGTTAAAATAAGTTCTTTGTTAAGATTAGGGAAACATTGTGCTTTGGCTTAAAATGAATCTGAAGTTAAGGGGGCCTTTTGTCGTCATGGTTACAGTAACAAACACGTGGTTAAGGTAAAGGAACAATCATGCTTTTAAAAAAAACAATGTTGACAATCAGCAGTCTCCGTGTTAAAGTCTGATGTTTTCTTGACTCATCCACCCACCCAGACCCCCTCCCTTTCTGTTGCTCTAAAACAATGTCACCTGACTTCCTCCTTTGCTCCCGTCATAATTACTACAGCCGAGAGAGAGCTTTGTCACTTGAAAAAAAACTGTTGTTTTGGGGCACTCATGCTGTCGGTCTTCTTCGGACGACAGTCTCGACAAATAATCAGTGCATTAGTCAATAATGAAAATAATCGTTACATTCAAATACAGTAAAATGTAAACATTCATTGAAAGACAGTAAAATTGTGAGTAGTAATGTTGCAGGATTGTTTTGTTGCACTCATTTGTGGCAAATCTGTATTGAGTGCACTTCACTGTCTTTTCTCTGTGAGATATCAAGCCGTGCGTGTTTGAATGTTCTGTGAAATGCATGTGGAACAGAAAGACTGCTGACCTGCACGGTGCATCGCTATTACCTGGAAAATCCAACCACACTAAGTAAATGTCAGCGTATCAAAACAATTGAAAAATCTCATCTTGCAGTTGAAAGTACAATCTGAATCTTTAAGATTTGATTCCTCCTGCGCCTTACTGGAAGGGCCAAATTATAAACATTTGCAGTCCTACTCACGCTGAGGCAGTGTGTATACATTAGGCTGTTGGATCTCTGTGTATTCTATGGCCTTGAACTCTGCTGGGTGCCATTTTCATCTCTGTGGCCAGGGCCAGAAGGACCATCATGGTGGACTTCAACACTATAGTGCACTGCAGTGGCTATACACAGCTCTACCTCCATTGTTCACAGCATTAAAAAGGAAAAACATTGCCCAAAGGACAAATGTCAGGAATAATTGCGTGTTTAATTAAAGGGCACTGTTATTAAATTAGCTTCATTTGCACTATGAAATCTACTTAACAGACAATTTAAGCACATTAGCACAGTTTGACCAGTATAGATTTTTAAGGAATGCTATGATGCTATGATATTTAAATGTCACAAACCTGCCCATATGCAATATCGTGTCTTAATTTGTGACAATTTTAATGTCAAGTCAATTGCAAAATAACATGGATACAGTGCTCCCCGTCCAGTATTCGCAGTCTTGGCCAGGTGGACACAGCGTTTATGCAGTCAAGCGTTAATAAATCTCTACTAATAAAATTATTTTAGGCAGTGAGCATCTTGTTCATTTTACTGCAGGGTTTTACAGACTACAGACACTACACTCACTGGCTCTTATCCCATATTTAATTAAAGGCCACAATCAGCCCAAAACCAATAAAGAAGTCTTCTTAACATCAAATCAGAGCCCTTACACTAAACAGGGTTTTCCTTCCTGCTGCTCCACTCTCTCCCTGGGCCCACATGGTGATCAGCCCCTCTCTCCTGTCACATTTCATCGAACTCAAACGAAGGATAGCTCACATTAACTGCCGAGAAAACAAAATGCAGGAGAGGGGAGGGTGGAAAGCCCAGCAGGAACGTCAACTGGCTGCGCCTGATGGATGATAGAGTGAGCCTAGGGAACAGCTTGGATTTGCATGGCTTTTGTGTGAATGCACACATACACACACACACACCTGCCCACTCAAACCAACCCACATACACACTAGATTTTGTTTTTTTGAAAAAGGATTAAGGGAGACATTTCATCCCCCTATACACAGACACACACACACACTAGAATTAGTTTCCCCATGTTCCTCCTGTTGTGGTAGCAAACAGTTGGCAGTGATTATGCCTCATCATCAGTGTACAGCATCTTAAGGGCCTCTGGAAACAGTGAGAGAGCATAGTAATCACATCAACTGTGATCAAGGGAAACTCTCAGCATACGAATGCTGATGAATATATTTAATGTCAAAGACAACTTATTCTTAGAGGCAACAACAGATGCAGAACGACACATCAGTATTTAAAATGCCTCATCAGAGTCAGTGATACTCACTGCTTCACGGCAGCGGTTTCAGAGAGCGGCCTAGAGCACTACAGTGATCCACTCGCTAAAAGAAACATCGTGCTGAAAGTGAAAATGAAAATCCCCCGTGGCGAGGTTCTTTTCACTTTTCGCTTTTTCAGAACTAGTCAACAACACAACTGGAATGAAGTAAAATGTTCTAATTCATTTCTGGAATAAATTTAGTTCAATTAAAATCAGTTGTTTTGCTGTGCAGACATTCATGTTTAAATGAAAAGTAAGCTGTGATTTGTGTGTGTTAGTCGACGGTCCTCCAAGAAAAACAAGAGCATCAGTTTCAGAAAATGCCCAAAAGTGACATTTGTTTACGTTTAAGTGACAAAGACCTGTAGCGGCTGTGGTAATGACTGTTGACTATGACTGTTACTCAACTTGAGCAAAGGAGGAAACAGTGTGATGTTATCATAGAGCTACAACAGACCGCTGTTTGAGTCCTGTTTCCTATCGGCAGTCCATGTTGGTTTATTTTAACCCTGACCGTGGTCCTTCCTTAACTGTTACCAAGTGGTTATAACTGTAACCATAACAAAGTAGTACTTTTAACCCAAACCCCAATGTTCCCTTACCTTAACCAAGTAGTCATTTGAACCTAAACCGTGATCTTTCCTTGAACGTAAACAAGTAGTTTTTGTGCTGAAACCTAACCAAACACTGTCAGACTCACGATGGACAAAACCTGTCTACATTACCCACAGTGCAACTCCACCACTGACAGATTGGTTGGATGATTTGGGTGTGTTATGCTTGTAGCGGCTAATGTAGCCTCAGGTCGCCAGCCTCAAGCAGAGATGAGGGGCTGGCTGCAGAGGTCTTGTAAGCTCACTAGTAGTAGTTTGTTGGTGTCATATCTGAAAAGGGTTTTATTTTTGAAACTGTGATGTCCTCCTGTCCATAGGGGTGTCAGATCAGAAAACACTATGTGTGTCGTTCTGGAGGGCATGGACCAACAATGTTTTTTATCGTTTAATTTGAAAGACTTGATGTTAGACATACTGTATAAAAACTAAACACTAAGGAATACCACTATAGCTAACCACTCAGTACTGTGAGGATTTAGTCCTGTGATGCTAAATTTTTTTGTAAGCATGTATACATACAGTATATATATAAATAAATATATATAAAACATGTTTTTTTTTTGTTTTGTTTTTTAAATTATGAATTAATGACATTAAATTCCCCTATAGGACTATATGGGAATGCCATGGCTTGGGTGCATTGAAACATTCAATATGTACAAAAGAATACAATGGGAATATGTGAAAATCAACAACCACGGCTTCAGTTTAAGCGCTAAATAGCCAAAGCAAATACAGCCCAGGTCCTGGCTCACACAAAGATTCTTCATATTGCTTATGATAAACAATTAGACCTGACAGCACAGCACAGGCAGATCTTTCTTACAGTACTTTCCTAAGTACTATCAGAAAACACTTCACCTGTCACAGACTAAACCCTGGAACTCTTTAACTCGATCCACAGGATTAACAGGCAACTGTATGAGACACTGCTAGCTGTATCCATGTAATAAACACATTCCTGTTTAGCCAATCAGTGTGATGTGATGGAGAAAACAGGCAGCTCTGCTCCCCAGGCTAGACACTGGACACCAGTTCGATCAATTTGACTGGGCAGAAATACACTCTGGGACAATCCAAACCAAATCCAGGGACACCCTCTTTGAGGTTGGCTGCCTGAGGCAATAATAAGCCCAGGATTACACAGGATATAAGAGTGCAAACTGGCAAGTTGGATGAGCCAATTATTTCTCCTCTACTCACACTGGTAAATGAGTTTGCAGCTTCCAGCATGGCTGACCTTCCTGGAATCCTAGAAATGTAGCCTGACAAGGGTCCCTTTAACAAGGATAGACCGGCCCAGGATCGCCCCCCCTCCAGACAATGAACAAATGAAAAGCCATCTGCAGATTTGTGTTGTAGAGGACTCTCTATTTTTTCAGGTGGGGCAGGCCTTGATGGTGGTTCCACCCTCTGTCCTTGTGACACTGCTCAGGCTGTCCGATAGCTGGACCTGCTACTAGTTGATCATCTATTTTTAGAAGGAGTTAGTAGCACTGGACTGAGTCCGGAAGGGATAGCAAGAGAGGCTGAAAGAGTTAATATAGAAGAGAAACACAGTGCAGCCCATCTTCCATTGACCCTCAACATTCCCATTCAAAGCTTTCAACATCACGATGTGGGAAATCTGTGATGATGTGAAGCTGCAGAGGATTAATCTGTTGCTGCTGAAAAAGAGAAGCCATCTATCTTTTCCGTTGGGAGTGATACTCAATGCCCTCTAAATCCTCAGAGAGGCAGAATATCCCGGTGATCTCTATCTCTTCTCATTGCTCTCACAGCTGCACCGAGGCTGGAGCTGGCTGGAGCCAGAAAACATATAACATATGTAACAAATAAACAAATAAGAGGAAGCCACAAAGCCACTCCTTTTCAGAAACATCAGTACTGATGCTACTGATGTGCTGCCCACAACAGTTCTTTATAGTATTCTTTCCTTCGAGTTTATTAAATATCTGCAGCCGTCACACAGCAGCTCAAACCATATTTGCTCCAAATTGAGAGGTACTGTATGCATTTTTATGCACGTGGCACAGCATCGGTAACTTCATTCAATTATTATATCTCAGACAAGGAGACAGGATCACTCAGGATCGGTAAGTAATGTTCTGTGTGTTTGTACACATCAGGTAGGACTCGTTTACACACAGATTCCAAATGTATTCAGTGAAATTGTTTGAAATAAATCAGCTGTCCTCAGGATGAGGGACATTTTTATTAAAAAGGAAAGTCTGAACTCTGTTTCCTCTAGTGAATTAAACTTTGTTTTCTGTGCTGTCAAGTTTTTATTACAGGAGGTTTCCAGGTTTACTGCTTAAATTAAATGTCTGACAATATTTGCAGTAGTAGCATCACTGCGTGCATGAAAGCAACCCTTATCTATAAAGCAAATAACAAAAAATATGGCAGCAGATAATGCAAACACATTTACTGTTCCATAAAACACTGGAGTTGTTGTCTCATTGCAGAGATAGTCCAAATTTTTTTCTGGTCCAGCTGGTTGAAGAACGTTGGCATGAAAGTGTTTCATATATTTGCTTACCCTGTGCAAGGTGTTGTGCAGACCTGATATTCTGAGAGAACACTGTCAAGATGATCTACAGTGGCACACTAAATGAACCCAGATGTTCTCTTCACACAGCACACAGCCACAGGTGTTTGCTCTCAGTGTGTCTTTATGCACATGTATGTGTTTATGGTTTAACGAGTGTGAACTGAGTGTGTGTGTGTGTGGTGTGTGTGTGTGTGTGTGTGTGTGTGTGTGTGAGTCGTGCAGGTGCAGATTGTAGTAGAGGTGTCTAAAACAGCAACGTGACTATCAAGATGAAGTTCACAGCCTCTGACTGTGGATAATGATCTAACAAACACAATTAGTCACATAATTACACTTGCTGCATTATGGCAAGTTATTTTAAATGAACAAAAACTGCAGTCAATAGCAATCTGACCTAATATAGTAATTTCCTCTGTGACTTGGTTTGGCCCTTGATGTTAGTCACATGTAATCATCACTATTTTTTGTACCGGCTTAAGTGCAAGCTCTGTATTTCACAGAATCGTCGCTGCAAAAGAGGATGAACGGCACTTCCCTCTAATCCTTCTCTCACAGCATTTAAAACATCAAAACAAAATGTTTTTTGAGCTCTTATCTCTTTGGAACAGATACCTAAATGTGCTTTTGGTGGTTAAAGACAATTTGAAAAAACAAACCTCTCAGAAACCAAATCAAACTTGAGGTTGTGTTCTTTGTGTTTGGGGAAAGGTCACAGGCAGAGGACTACAGAGGCATCACTGTTAGCAAGCCGCTGGTATCACAGCAGCACGTTGAGCCCAGCAGCCCTTTCATCCTAAAAATATTACTCCCTAAAGTCACTGAGGATTATTTACATTATTTACAGATCTACATTTCTTATTATGAAGTTGAGCATATTTGCAGCTTGGTGTGACACTGGCAAATATTTCTTCTTTTTATAAAATGTGATAAAAGTTAAAGTCAAGTCAAAGACAAAGGCTTTTGATAATTATATCTTCTTAATTCTGGAGCTGCAACGATTAACCGAGTAATAGATAAATTGATAGTCAGAAAAATAATCTGCAACAATTTTGATAATCATTTTTCAAGCAAATGCAAAAAGTATGAAGATTTCCTTTTTTCTGTTTCATATCATTGTAAACTGAATATCTTTGGGTTTTAGACTGCTGATCGGACAAAACAAGACATCTGCAGGTATCACCTTAGACTGGGAGAAACTGGGATGGATCATTTTCACGATTATACAATAATTGAGAAAAATGATAAACAAACTAAACGATAATGAAAATACTCGTTTGTTGCAGCCCCACTTGATTCAAATTAGCTGTTACAAAGACTGCAGAAGACCAATGAGAACATACAGCAGGAAGAGATGATTTTTTACATTTTCACCTTTTTATTTTATTTGAGGGTTTTTTTCAACCACAAGAATGCCGTTTTGGGACCTAAATAGCTTCTTTATTGACATCGCAAAATCATTTTATAATCACAAGTAGTAACTCAACATGACATTCTCCTGTTATTACTAAACTATTGTTTTGTCTTCTTCAGGCTACACTAGAGGAACATAAAGCAACTACAATGACACAACCTTACATTTTCCACAGTAGCAAAATTACTTGCAATGTAGTACACATTTAATTTCTCCAATTTTCCAGCTGGCCTTTAACTGACAACAATTACTGACTAATGTTAGCATCTTTTTCTTAGACCACATCTGATGTGCCAGTTATGTTTTTCTTCCAACAACATGCAGGCCAGACTCTTCTTGATAAATACAAGAATTTCAGCCCTCTGAGCTGTGAGCCTCTTTCTCCCTTCATCAATAATGTTAGCGGCAGCATTGAAGAGTCTCTTATTCTCCACCGTGGTGCAAGCTACAAAGAGAAATTTAGATGCAGGATCCAGGAGAGGAGAGCCGAGGTTGGTCGATTCTCCAGAAAAGGAAAGGTTTGCTCACTAAAATAGGTTGCTTTCTCAAAAGGAAGGCGCTGGTGTCAGCTGGCCCAGGGTCAGATTCTGCTTCTCTCTCCTCCAGGATTTCATCAATAAAGACTACCAGCTCTGCTCTTTCATGCAATTCCATGATCCACACAGAGGGATATTTCTATGGTGCCTATTTCAAGGAGACCTGAGCAGAAATAGTAAAGCATGTCATATAGAGAAGCTGAAGAGGGGAGTACTGTCAGCAGAGATCTTAGAGGAGGTTTAAGCTCCTTCTCTTTAGCTGGCAGAACTCACTGAAATCACAAACCTGTCTTTGGAGCCATGAGAGCCGATTCCTCCCCCAGCAACGCTGTCACTGCTAAGCACTAGTGCCAGAATCTCCTCCACCAACACTGCACACATCAATTATATTTAGAGGAGGAAAATATTAGTATTTTTAAATGTATTAATTAGTGATTTTTATGTTGTCATGGCACAGGGAGTACTGGGGAAATAGTTTGTTGTTACGTGTGGTGGAATAAATGAACTCTAAGCCTTGCCAGCTACTTACAGGCCACAACATATATTAAGTGTCATTGATTACAAATGCCAAAGAAAGGATGCTGGCCTCACCTGAACCCTGGTGAGTCCTGGGTGGTGGTAGACGGCCCCAACGTCACCAGCTGTACACTGATTGTTCACAGCTTGGCATTGGTTTCAGTGCATTTAGGTTAACATATAAACGCTGACAGAAACCAAATACTTCCAGGATGAGAGTTATTATTCATTGTCCATTACGATCTCAACATAAGAATTACACAATGTTCATGTGTCATGGAAAATGCAAACCAACATGGAAGATGTTACAGATTTCAGCAGCACCTGCAGGTTGAATCCAGAATTTTGCACTATTTGGGATTTTACAGTCCAGGAGCCAGATGCGCACAAAAAACATGAATGTCTACGCCATTTCCCAAACATAAATGATAATAACTGATATTTATAACAAGACTAAGAGACTACTGTCATTCTAGTGGCTCTATGAGGCTGTATTTAGGCACAGTGGTGCTTGGAGCTAAATGCTAAAGTCAGCATGCTAACATGACTGACAGACTGACAATGTCATCCCTGGAGCCATGCCGCTAGCATGACTAAAAATGACCAGAAATCATGTACAAACAACTTGCAAAATTAAATACATATGCAAAGTGCAATACATAGCAGAAGGCACCTTAAGAACTAATATACTGTGTTATTTTATTAGGAAGTCCTTGCTGACATCATCTCTACAAAGTTGACACCTACAGCTACATGGACATGGAACTAATCCATTTCTTTATATATATAGTATATAGAAGCTAGAGTGTGCCGCACACCCCATGTTGTGTGCAACACACACCTGGTCTTTGCACAAAAACTATCCACACGATTAAACAAGTCCACCCATGTATCACTCCAATCAGATACAAAGAAAATACCATCTGTTAATGCATATCTCATTACTACTGTATGTATCAGATAGTTGCCTCATGTGGGTTGGGTGACAAACTACAAAAGCCTTTGTGAGTGTGTGGGCATTCACTTCACAGAGTATATTTACTATTTTTAACTGTTTATTATCTAAGCTAAAATCAATATCTTTCTGCACACTGTCATTCAGTGTACAAGTGTAGAACACAGGATAACCTGGAAAGGAGGCAGGACTTTGTCTGTCTACAGTGTACCCAAAGGAGTCGACTGCGACAAGCAGCCACAGAGGAAAAGCTGGTGTAAGGGTTCATGGAAGAGATTTGGACTGCGCACAGACAAGCCTCTCTAGAGGCAAGACACAAACTCAACCAGCCATCAATTATTTCTGTGAGCTCACTGGCCATACGGTAATGGCCACACAGCAGAATAACATCTTACACACAGGATAAGACATTTAGATATAACATTTAAAGAGACATGTCTATGTTATAGCCGACAGATATACCACAAATCTGCTGTAGAGTCTGCTGACAAATTCACAGCCTGATAATGCCGTTAACACTGTCTTTTAACAAGTAGATTTCATATTAACAAAAATTTGCAAAAATTACTGTTTAAAGAAAATAAAGATTTCTTTTAAATGAGGGTGCAGCCCTAACCTTTCAGGTTAAGGGCCAATTAAGCAAGAGGAACACAATACTGAATACTTGATTTTCTTTATCTTCTTACAGCTTATGCTCTTCCAATAAAAATTTTGATCAAAGAAATTAACTGGTGTGGATTGCCAGTGGGCGTCGCATTTATGCTGGTGTCTTTCATACACAGGCTAATGGGAACAGGGGAGAGGTGCAAGTGGGGTGGAGTGCAGGAGAGCACTTGGATGAGGTTAACTGCAAGATCTGAGAACCCCCAGAGAACTTACTGGTTGTGCTTTGAATAATGAAGGCTAATATGCAGATGTGGTTGTGCGCCTGGCACAGTATGAACTAATGAGGACCTGTAAATGTATTCATGTATCCACTTTCTACAAACAGAAAGAAAACATTTGTAACTGACTTGTCTCACTTCAAGTTTCATAATTATGTTTATTTTAGTGTAGCTGACATTTGAATCATATTTGGAATAGGATGCAACAGTGCAAGTGTAAATGGTAACATTCAATTACAGCAGGATGCCCATTTTCCAGTGACTTTGCCTTTGATACATTCTATTCACAATGAGGTTCTCAATATATTATAACACAACTAAGAGTCTACAGCCATGCTAACGGCTCTGAGGCTATATTTAGGCATATCGGTGTTCTGTGCTAAATGGGGTTTGTTTTGATTGATGTACTTATTTAATCAAAACTGCAGAAATGTAAGTTTTGACAGTGCCCGCTACATTAGGATTCTCCTGGGGGTGGGAATTTTTGGTTCCAACACTGTTGGTACTGGTAATATGATGACAGGTACAATACCTGTGTGGGCAGGCACTAAAACAAGTTTATAATATCATTTTAATGCCAATGGCCACGCAGGCCGTTAACCAGCAGGACACCATTGTTAGCCTACCTGACTGCTTAGTACCATCTGTGATTTGAGCACTCCGGATGTTTTTCCCATGACTCTGTACATTACTGCGTGTGATGATTCGAATCACCGGGTAATGTACAAAGTGCTGGGGTTACAGAGCTACTTGTTGCTGTGAGTTTTGACAGTCTGGCCATTTGCCGTCACTACAACTGAACCCATGAAACAGAGATAGCTAATGCTAGCTGGACCCCCCTTCTCTGTAAAATGCATGCTGCCTATGACTCAGCAGGTGTTTATATAACATGACCAAAAAGTTTGGGAATTGTGAGCTGTGGGAATCAGTGCTAACGTTAGCAAGCTACATTTACACTTTCCAAAGGGAAGCTAGTTTAGCCTTGCTAGCTTGTTTCCGAGGGGAATACAAACTTAACTGTACAGAGGGTCTTCTCAAATGTATGTTGTAAAGGGACAGACACCTTAAATCTCTAACGATACATGTGTGTGCTTTTTGAAAAAGGGAAAAACATGTCAACGTTCATAGGCTATACAGGGCTATGGCATTCTCCGGTCAGTAGACCACCACAGACGTTGACACCATGTCTCTTAGCATCACCGTCTTTCAAATGTCAATCAAATGCTGCCATGGGAAACGCCCACTGAGAGGCTTGAAGCTTAAAAGGCGGTCTCCACAAATATATCCAAAAAATCCTTTCCTTACACAAACAGTGAGGAGAATTCATATTTCAGTTAGACTTTAAGGGCACTTCGACATGTGACAGATGGAGTCAGGGATCTCACAGACGCATACAGTATTTCCATGCATCCATTCACCCTTGCCAAACAAACGCTCTCCACTTTGATGAATGATCAAGCTTTATCAACTTCACTTCGACTACTTTTGGGACCACTCTGGGTGATGGGCTCATATTATACACTATGTACACAACTAATCCTGGCTAATTCTGCCCCCCTTCCTTAAGATCCCTTCATTCTAAAATAACGAGATTGCCCATGTGTATAGGAAACAACATTAAAAACAACAATAACATACTAGAAAAAGTGTAATACTTTTAAATATAATGCAAAAATATAGCAAAATGTCTTGTGGTGACATCTTTTTGTGTTATTGACATGGAAAAGTCTGAAAATGTAGACATTAGTGCACAGAGAAAGTCCAAAGCAGCAATGACAACCACTATGAGGTTAACAGCACTGCTTCTATCTTGTACATATTGTGCATGGAAAAAGGTTGAATTTACACAATTTTGAAATGAATTTGGATTTTCTTGTCCATGTGTTAAGTTAAACCCAACTGAATCTCTTGCTGGAGGCTGGTTTTCGTTTTGTGGATAATTTCTAATTTGTACAGTATGTACTGGATACAAAACAACTGAACAAGAATCACTACCGCATTAAGGCCTGATTTGTGTCCATGTAGACAAAATATATGGAGTGCATGCTGCCTCAGTGCTGGGAGGCAAGAAAGAGTTGGCAAGAGACAGACTCTAGCACAATCAGGACAAGGCTCTATTTAAAGTGGTACTCCAGCAATTAAGTATTACACATGTATAAAGTTAGGCGATTTGAGAGAGACAGATTAAGAAGACTAATGCTGTGTTAGCTTCTGTGTACTGGTCTCTCATAAATCTGTAGCTCTCTGGGTGTGGTGCATTCATTTACATACTCTGCTCTGGACAGTTGTTTTCTGACGTTGCTTGTTTTAATTTCCTGTTGCACAGTTTGTTTGAGGTCCTTCTTTTTAACATGGTATGTGTTGTTGAAACTGTTTTAATACAACAGTGACACCTGAGCTGGAAAGACTGATTAGCATTGCGGTCTTGTATCTGCGATGGAAGGGATCCCAACTACTCTTGTGGAACCGAGTAGTAAACAACTCTGTGATTCCGCTTCTGTGGGAATTGCCTGTAAGAGTCACTGTGAGACAGTGCTTAGCTAGCATTAGCATGCTAAAGTCAGCTAAATGCTAACTTTTGCATTCTAACATGCTCACAATGACAAACATGCTGTTTAGCAGGTATAATGTTTACCATGTTCACCATCTTATCTTAGTGTGTTAGCATGCTAGAATTTGTTGATAACAAGGAATTCATTTGTTGTTAACAACGGATCAGAATTTTGGCCTGATGATGGTGCTAGACGAAAAGTCACCAAAGTTATTAGAATCCAATCTGAGGTGGGCATGAATATCTGAACAAAATTTCATGTCAATTCATCCAATAGTTGCTGAGATATTTTAGTCTGGACCAAAGTGGTGGACAGACATACCAACATCCCCACCCTTAGTCCATCCCCACACTGCTAGCATGTCTATAGCTTGTCTGTTATACTGTTAACTTGGTGTGTTGATCAACCCTAAGTATAGTGCAAGCACACACCAAAGTGATTCCATGACAGTAGAGCTCCACAAACACCTTGAGGGCTTCCAGGAATGGAAGGCTGATTCCACAGAGGAGGTGGCAGATGCAGTACAGTGCTTTGTAACAGAAACACTACAGCAGGTACAGCTGCTACTCTTTTCTCACAGCTGTAATATGAAAGCTAGACATTGACAATGAATAAAGAGCTCTTCACTGTGGATTCCACTCCAGACTGGAAAACACAGTTTAGTCACACATTACGAGTCGTCTTACATCTCTGAGGGAAACTATACTGTGAAAGTATTTATACTGCTCTCCTGCAAATGTTTTTTTCTCATTAATGTTTAATGACTCATTAAGGTTTTTGTCTTCAAAAAACAAAGGTCGAACGAAAATTCTGTTTTAATCACAGGCTGTCTTTTAGTACATCATTTGTGAAAACTATAACTCATACCTTTAATGGATGTACATCAAAGCATCAAGCCCTACCAATACCTATCCCCTCTAGGTCATGCACGGATTCCAACTTAGATCCATTTTGAGCGCCTGTCAGTTTGTCTTCATGGCCGGCCACACGCACACACACACACTCCCACACAAAGATGCATCCAGAGGTGTGTGCAGCCCACTGATGATGATCACTTGGAGGATCCATCTAGTAATTACACATCAAACAAATGTCTTTTGGTTTGACTGTATCAAAAAAAAGCACTTCCTGCAAAGTGTAGCTCTGCAGTGATCACAATCAACTGGTACGATGACCGAGAAAAAAAGAAATTGTTGCAATAAGAGAAGCAGCAGGGTACAGCAGCCAGCACAGACCAGCTGAAGAGCAGAGACGCTCCCTGTTTATTCTCTGATTCTCAGAGTTTTGCTGTGCTTGACATAATGAGTGAATGATGTCCAGGCCTCCGTGTTAAACTGTTTACAACATTTATTAAAGACACTAATATAGTAATAACAAAATACACACACACCTGCACACAATCACCCAAGGGATACACACACATAAACACAGACAAAGTCGATTTCTTTCTACCCCGCCCTACTCAAGTAATTTCCCAGAGGGGCTAAAGGAGCTGGGAGCTGTTGACACTTCCTCTTTTTCAGCTCCAGTATGATTACCAAAGCCCACATGAAGAAGTGTTAAGAAGGGTTACAGCCGTCAGCACATTCAGCAACAAAAAGTGGGCATGAGAAACCGAGGTGATGTTGGCGTTGCTAATTTAACACCAAGCAAACCAGTTGTCTGGAATATAAAACATGAAAACACGAGTCAAAATGACTCGAGACATTGCACCAATGTAAACCTTGTTCTTTTTCATCAAAATACACCTTAGACTGTACATTTCTGCAAGATCCCTCAAAGGAAAATCCACCCAGACAAAAAAATCCTGGCTATGTACCCTACATTTTAGGGAACATTTTGTTGTCTATTTTTTGTTCTCCTTACACATAACTGGCCAAACCACACTTTTGCTGCAAGATTCAGCAATCAAACAGGTACAACAGGACAAAATGCAAGGCCGCCACATGATCCTGGGTTGTTAAGATTGTTAAACCATTTCATCTTGCTCTTAGTCCTGATACAAGCTTGTCACACTGTGTATCAAAGTCCCACTTGAGTGCATTGAATGCTCATAAAGTTGCATACCAAACTCAATCTGAAGTTGAACTGCTCAGCAACAATACATCAGTACAGCTGCAATACAGGCTCCAGCAGAAGTCATTTTAAATAATGGCCTGTTAATATTCAAATCATCATACTGTCAAAGTCAACCAACCAAAACTCAAACTGGTTTTTCTCTCTGCTGAGCAAACACTATGCAGACTATACCCAATCCATTAGTCTGGGGTTAAGAACAAAAGTGGAGACATTTGTTGCATGTCATTCATGTACTCGCTGTTTCTCATGGTGCAGCACTGGAGAGTCAATTCATTTTGAAATCATCCTTCGAGTAAATTCAAAGGAGCAATTCAGCCCCACGCCTCATGAATGAGGGATTAAACTGAGGGTAAAATGAGCACCACTTGAGGCGGACATGAAGCCATCGCTTGTTTTAATTAGACACTTTAGAGCAGAAAACCATGGTTTTTGTTTTTGTTTGTGGCGTAAAACAGAGAAAGCCTGAGTAACCTTCTGCTGAATGACGTCATTTCACAATATTGGCCTTATCAAAATCACAACTGTACAGTTAGTACTACAGTCATACTGTCTATGCTGATAGGCCAACCTTCCACCAGGGCTCCCTAATCATGTTTATTATGGCTACAACAAACATCAATCTTTTTATTGAATAAGTCCACTTTTCTTATTAATTGTTTAATCATTTTGTCAACAAAATGTTAGAAAATATTGAAATATGCTCATTTATTTTAACCAAAGCTCAAGGGGACATCTTTGAATTGTTTATTATGTCCAACTAACTGTCCAAAACCCCAAAGATATTCAATTTACAATATATACAAAAATCCTCACATTAGATATGCTGGAACCAGCAAATGTTTGGTGTTTTTGCTTGATAAATGCCTTAAATTATTAATCAATAATCAGAAGTGTTCATTCATTTTCAGTCTACTGACTAATCAATGAATCATTCCAGCACTAGACCCCACTGCCATGTTTATGGATCAAAGAGGGAAACCTGTGATCAAACCACACATCCCTGTATGTGACTGGACTAAAGGGCAAACGAAAAAGAAATCCTCAGTTCATTGGGGACCACTTGGGTCGCCTTGAGAGGTCCCTGGTGGTACCCCGGACCCCAGATTGTGAAGTACTACAGTAACAAATGTCCAATGTCTGGTATGAAGCAACAGCATTTTACTACAGGTGCACGTAACAGATCAATGGAACATTCTTTGTGTGCGTGCACGCTGCATTTCAGTGCAGCTTCCAATTTCATGATGTGCCATGGGCCAAGTGCGTGCGTGCCCGCGCGCGTGTAAAGTGGTTAAAATCCAGTGCAACTGCAGACGATTCAACATCCTTGTGAGCAATTCACTGAACAACAATAAAACACGGCGAGGAAACACGTGCAGCGCGATCCATCTGCATTGCACAAGAGTATTGAGCTTTACTTCCCCACCGGCTGGCCCCGGCGCTGTGTAAATATGGGAATTAATGCACTGGACACGAAATGATCTTAAAAGTTTCACTTACCCAAATGAGTGCTCGGGCGTGTTTGAGCCCCTTTAAGTGTTCTAGTCAAAGGGATCCAGAGGGATGTCCCGTTTGGACGCACGGTGCCTGTTGGGTTCACTGCGCTCACAGCCGATTATCAATACGGACTAACAGAGAGGGATCCATACAGGCGTCTGTGCTGGATGCGTGTGGCAGGAGCAGCTGCTGACCTGAGATGTGTCCCATGTTTCACACCCTCTCTTCCGGTCGGAGAACACGGACAGACCAGCCTACAGCGCACCACCCTCTCTTGTCTACAGTGAAGCCACAGAGCGAAGACACCCAGCGGCTGGATGTGTACACAGCCCGCAGCTGGCTGGTGTTGCACCACTGCAATGTGCACACAGCAGCAGACGGGATGGCCACAAACACTTCGAGACTGGTTTGTTGCACGTAGACAGCTCACCGATAACCCCAACTTTTATTATTCGACATGAAATGAACCCATGGGTCCTAAGATCCGCCCTGTTCCCACCGCATGAGCACTATGGTGCCATTATTCACTGCACTATTATACTGTATACTACACTCTCACATTTTATGATTGACATTATGAAATATAACATTATACGTGCAGGGAATTTGATAATACGTTTTATAACCACATGTGGAATTTTCTATACCGCTCCTCCATTAAATATGGGATTGAATTGACTGTGAATTTATGGAGCAGAAGTACAGCTAGCGCCTCTACTGGCCATATTCTTATTTCATTTCCCAATTGACAAAATTCAAACGAGCGTCTCAGTAATTAGTAGAGATACGCAGAGCGGTCATTTCCGACTGCAGAGCGAAACAATCTAATTAGTGACTGCACTGCACAGGCTACTGAACATGTTGTAGGCAATAAATTCATCAACTATGGCCATAAAAACCCATTCCAATTCCAAGGAGATACTTTAACGTATTTTTCCCCCACAAGGATGCAGTGGTCCTATACTGTACTCACAATCAGTTACATACATTTACACTTTAGAGCTGCCTGGTGAATTACTGTGGTCTCCTACTGTTAGAAACTGAGCAGCTCCAGTAGAGTGATAGATAACAGAGATTGGATTTAGAGAGAAATTTAAAAAAGCCATCACGTTGCTGGCTAAGACATTCTTCTATATGAGAGTATGATGCTCATTTGATCTGAAATGAGATATAAATTATAAGCTTATAAAATCTTCACAAGATATGTTATAAGACGTGTAAGAAAAATACCCTGCTTGGATTAATAATGTGTGTCTGATATGGTTTTTCCACACACAAAAAAAGTTCATTTAACAAGTTAAGAATCTACTCATTCTCCTTCTGGAGGTTTCAAGAGTTCCACATCACACTTGTGCACACAAGTTGCGTATTGGACCACGACTGGCTTCCAGTTGGGATGTCACAAAATCATGCTCTACCGTACATGTCTTAAACTCAGATTTAAGGTGAGCACAGAGATACAGGTGAACGTGGAAACATCCTTCTGGTGTGAAACTCTGCACATGCATCATTCTGCACAGCGAAACATCCGAGTGTAGTAACAGTAAGCTGAGTGGAGGGGGACTTTAAAGCTTTCTTGGAACATCCCGAGTCAAGATGTCCTACTTAATTTGAAATATGTCAGTCTTGTGGGAATTTGAAATGTAAACATTTACTGCAGTCTCCTCTATTGCATAGAGTCTCTCTGAGTGAAAGTTCAGACAAAGATTGTATGAGTCCACAATTCTCCCTTCCTATTCATATTCAATAGAAGTCTAAACACTCACAAGAAAGTGCTCCACACCAGTCATTATTGTCTGCCGTAGAGTGTAGCCCATGGTTGCCCTCTTAAAGGCAACAGTTTCAGCCTTATGTCCCACCTGGGGTGAAGAGGATTAAGTGCAAGTGTAATATCCGTTTACTGACAGCAATGATGGATCCCTAAGAGGAGACACATGATAACGTGCTGCACAGTGTGAGGACAGATATTAATCTACTGTATGGCATCTAATTGATGATTGTGACGTGTGGTAAAAACATCCACACTCTATTCGAAGAAAGCTAGTGTGAGGATGGATTGCATGTCAGTAGTAGACTAACATGTGCTGACAACTCTTAGCAGGCCTGTGTCAACATGGTTTAGTCTCTCTGAATAGAATACCTTTCATAATGCCACAGAAATTTTATACCAGGACCCCCCCCCGCCTTCTGAATATACTAAGTGTGTGTTAATTGAGTCGATGTAACAAAGAAACATTGCTACGTTTCCTCGTAACAGCATGACTTTGAATAATCTAACATACATATACTGAACCTGCAATCTGTTCATGAGCACTTAGACTTGAACTAGTGGAGGAGGAAATATTCAGATAATTTATGTTTATTTTATTTAAGAAGGGACAGTGCGCATTCATTAACATGAGCACTCAGGTCCATCATGTAATGTGCCAGATTTAGCCATACAAGCTCATTTTCATCTGCAGTCTCTGGCAGGTTGATGGCATATAAAAACACATGAAAAGAAAACATACAAAAGCACATCAGTACATAAGCACAGACAAATAGTTACTTGATTAACTGTAAAAATACTGTTACAAGTAAAAGTCCTGCATTGAAAATGTTATTTAAGTAAAAGTATGTAAATATAATCAGGAAAATGTACTGAAAGTATGGAAAATACTCAATGGCGATTACATATCATATCATTAGATTATATATTACTCACTTACGCACTTTACAGTTTCATTTGGATGAGGTGGAGCTAATTTTTAGTAATTTTATTTATTTATTTATTATGTGTTCATTTTTTAAATTGTTTTGGATCTTAAACCAAAATGGAACCTTTGTTGCTATGTGTCAGGTGTACAGTGACACCTTCACATTGTTTGTTTTGTCCAACCAATAGTTGGAAACAAACAAACAATTAATTAATTAGGTAAAATTAATAAAAAAATTACAAGGAAAAGCAGCAAATTCACACGTTTGAGAAGCTGGAACCATCTAACGTTTGGCATTTTTGCATGAAAAAGGATTTAAACGATTATCAAAATAGTTGCCAATTCATTTTCTAATTGATTAATTGACTAAGCTTTTCACCTCTAATTATATATACTGTTGGGAAGTTTAATTTAGAGCAAAGCATCATATTCTATAAGCTCTTCGTATGTTTTGTATGCAAAATCTTTTTTATTAGTAAAATAGCTGTCAAATAAATGTAGTGCAGAAAAAAGTACAATATATCCTTCTGAAATGTAGTGGAGTGGAAGTATAAAGTAGCATGAAAAGAAAATACTCATACAAGTACCTTATTTTATACTTAAGAACAGTACTTGAGTAAATGTACGTAGTTACATTTCACCACTGGCTTTCACCTACAGTCACTGGAAACACTGCACAAGTGGTCGATCAGACAGACAGCGGTTCTAGTGAGTGCTGCAGCCTTTGAGAGTGCTATTCCTTCCCTGTCGCAGCCGTGGGGGAAGTTCATTGCAAGTTCATTTAGTTTCTTGGCAACAGCTTCAGCCTCAGTGCACAACCCTGGCTGACACCATGGGATAAGGGGCAGAATGTTCTCCCTCTCAGCACAGTCACCCCCCAAATTTAAATTATTTTCCAGCCTTTTCTGTCTCATGGCAGTTTTCTAGATGTGTGTCCTCACAGAGCCCGCAGCACAGCGAGCAGCCTCTGCTTGTTCTCATATGAGTCATAGTGCAAATCAGCCACCACACTGCCTTGTATGTGCATAGTAAGGCCGGCCACATCAGACTAGTCTAATGTAGGCATTGTGCATGACAAGATCATTTTCAAAGATCCGGGACTCCTGCTTGAGTTAGAACTTTCACAGTAGTGACGCTTTTAATGATACCTTGTGGGGGAGACTATGATGAAGTTTTTTCTATATTGTCTTTCACAAAGGTAAACAATTCATATTTAATAGGAGCAGTAGTCAGTATCAGAAAAGCAAAGAAATGTGTGAATAAGCAATGTGTGGCAGAGAAAGAAAAACAGAAGTCATCAAAATCCTTGTTTAATTTCAGCCTTCTCTCTGCAGACTGTTTTATCATTCACTCAGTTGAGCCTTTGTTTGTGCTTGTCATTTTAAAAGTAAGTCTCCAGGGTCTTGTTATTTCACCTGCACAAAGCCCGGGTTATTTCTTGCGTTTTATGAGTGTTTCATCAACGTGTCTAATTGATGAATTTTTGTCTTTTATCTCAGTATAAATATAGGGAAAAAATAATCCTTATCACAGGCACTTTTCATGCTTTGTGCTTTTGGAGCGCCGCTGTCCTGATATGTTACTGTGACTTGAGCAGAACATCCGTTTCAATCAGAGGAAGTTTTGCACCCTGTTATTACAGGCAATATAAACTTAGCAACACAAATAGGCAGAAGATCCACTTAAATTAAAATGTAGACAGAAAGAACCTATTCTATTCCAACACCTTTGTCCCTGTGTGTGTGTGTGAGTGTGTGTGTGTGTGTGTGTGTGTGTGTGTGTGTGTGCGACCTTTCCATTAGTTCATCACTGAGTCAAGTTTTCTTAGCTGCTATCCATGGCCTGTGTTTATGTGTGTGTTTCACTGGGACGGTGCCCCTGCTGACTTTCCCTATCCTGCAGCCCCCTGAGGCTCAGGGTGGAAATAATGGACTGGTACTAATGAGATCCTCTCCTATTTTCCCTGCAGCCCTTGGGATCCCACCTTCTCTCCAGGAAGTTCCCCTGGAGGGAGGGGAACTTCCTGGAGAGGGTGTGTGTCAAACTCACATGTGAGATCTGAGGAAGCATGACAAAGTATTTATGGCTGTGTGGTAATTGGTAGTCAGACAGGCAGCTGTAGTGTATGTCAATGTGTTTAGGGAGCCAATTAAAACATTTGAAAGCTGAGTGCAGGTCCAGAGTGGTGTCTCTCATTTTCAAGTCGAAGAACAAAAGCAACAGTTCCCTCTTTGACGGTCATGTTGAAGTGTGATTGGTAAGATTCATTTCCTCCACTTCAGTAGATCTGTCTGTGTTGGCATTGTGTGCTCAAGACAAAAGCAGAAGACTCCTTGGATTGGGCTTCATTACACAACAAAAGCAGTTCCTCGTGGCTTTATACATACAGACAAAGTTGTGTAACATCCCCCCCTGCTGGTTCAAAAAATTCAATGCACGCATGGTGTTACAGTTCTTCTCCATTGATTTAAATGCAGTGATGTCCTGCTCACAACTTAAAATGCATTCACTTAATGGTCACAAACTTCAACATTGGAAAAACCAAACTGATAATCATAGACTTCAGGAGAAAGGAGGGCGAGAAACCGCCTCTTGAAATTGCCAGGAAACCAGTTGAACATGACAGAAAGAGTTTGGCAATATAATGTCTGCAAACCTTAATTGGGAAAGCAACGTTCACATAATGTTTTCTACAGAAGCTGTAGGACAGCTGGTGTTGCAAGGAAGGCAATGGCCCAGTTTTACACAACAGTTGTAGAAAGTGTGCTAACTTTCTCTATCACAGTGTGGTTTGGTAGTCTGACTACTGTTGAAACAAATGCATTGGAGAAAATTGTTAAAACTGCATCTGAAATGACTGGCCACTCCCCACAGTCTCTCTCTTCAATGTATAAAGTTTGGCTTCCCCAAAAGGCTCTGAACATTGCTAGAGATGACTCTCCTCTCTTTGAGGAAACATACAGCTCTGTTTTAATTCTGAGCGCTTTAAAGAAGTACATTCCCAGAGGCTGGTTGGTAAACCTCTGGCACTTTAAGGCACAGTTTGGTTTTACTTTATGGCTGTCTTTGTAATTATCTAAGGTATGTTGTCTATTTTCACATGTTTAGGTTATTTGACTTCTGATTTACAAATCTCTTGCACTTAAAGGTATATCGTTTTTAGTTTAGTACTGTTGTCCTGTGGCACTATGAGCTCACCAAGGCAAAATTGTAATGTTTGTTGTAATGGCAGTAAAGTTAACTCAAATCAAACCAAACTCAACTTATCTAGGGTGTCTGAGCAGGCAGAATATTACAGCTGCTGTGCTGTGGCCTGAAGTACATGAAAGGCGAGCTATGGAGCAGTAAACAGACTGCCTTGAATAGTTTAATTTTATTTTCAGTTCTGTTTATCACCTCTAAATGTTTGCAGGTCTGGAGTCATGATTAGATACATTTGATTGTGCCATCTTAAATAAAGATTTTTTTGGTCATTCAAACCCCTTTGGACAAGTAATTGTATTCGATTTACTAGGACTTGTTTAATATTTTTCTTAATGTCTTTTTTTCTTTTTCTATTGGATGGAAAGGGCATGTTTTTACCCCTGTATAGGATTATCAAGACAGTGTCATCCAGCTCTTCTCTGATTGGTCCAGTCTGAGAGTACATTGACTCTCAGTCATGCAGCCCACAACCACCTGAGTGACATATGTGTTTATGTCTAGATCTATATTGCTTGTCTTGCTTTGTGATGGTTATTTGACAATCTCTGACGAAGATCTCTGTGAGATCCAAAAGTTGCTCTGTTAAATTAAACTATCTGGGAGCTCTCAGAACAGCATGCAGATCTTTTGTCTGTCGCCTCCAGTTTGTTTTATGATCCAGCAACTTTAGAAGTGTTTTGGATGTGCATGCTCTGCACTCTGTCATGAATAGTACACAACACCTTTTGGAGCACGCACTTGCTGTTTTGCAGGCCTTGTGTTTCCAACATTACATCAAAATAATGGAGAAAAACTGAAACTTGCATTACCCATTTTGACCAAGATTTTTTTACTGTTGTGTTCAGCCTGGGAAAAAGGGTCAGCTTAGAAATACAAAAAACTTTCCCACTTCCCCTCTGAATGGAATTTTGTTTGGGGTTCCTTAAATCATTGAAAAAGTACATGATAAAAACTTAACAGAAATGGGCTTTCCTGGTTATTTGGGATAATCCACAAAACCTCTGTCAACAGTTTTCATTGGGACCATTTCTTCTGTAGAAAGTAGTTTCAAAGAAAACTGTTCACAGAGAGAAAATAATAATCATATATATATATATATACATATACACACCTTTTTTAAAAAGGTACATGAAAAAAAACAACACATCCTCTGAATAAATAACAAGATAAATTATCTTTATTTCCACGTCTTTGTCATTTATAAAATTATGTGTCCACAATTAATATTAACAAGGCAATACAGAGAATCCTTTTAATTTCTCAGAGGTGGAACTTGGGCTCTAGAGACTGTTCACCTGTCTATACGGACAAAGAAAAAGGGAACTGTTGGTCAGATGTTATTGATATGAAGCTGATCACTTCTTCACTGTTAGCAGAGGTGGTTATTTTTTAAAATTTATTTATTTTACAGCTGGTAGAGGACTTTGAGTACCATGCTGGAAGAGTTTTAAGACCCAAAAGGATTGTCATGGGTCTCTAGAGCCTGCATCCACACCAAGCCCTTCAATGTACAGTCATAAAACTTCATAACCCAGGATCCATCACTGCTTATCGCTCAGTGTAAACCAGACACAGTTCATTCACAAATTCTTGAACATTCTCACACCGGGTAACTATCACTGAAATGATCAGCGGCATCATCATTAATTAGCGTAAGCATGATTCTTGTCTATCTTAAACATGATAACGTCATATTCCTTTGCCTACAGTAAAAGACACAAAACCCCAGCAACTGTAAAAACCAAACGGGAACAATGAAGAAACAACCTTTCTATTCTACAAAACAAAAAATGAGATCCTTAGATACCATGTGCTCAAAGAAAAATAAAAAATGGCTTCTCACAAGTCTGTCTGTTGTTGGTAAGTAAGTTTCATTGATGTAAGTTATCAAAAAATTAAATATTATATACTGTATAGGTTATTATTACAGTAACAAGGTTCCATGCGATCATATTCTCATCTTCTGTACAGAGTTGAGGATTCAGTAGTAAATAGCAAGGCTATACAGACCTATAGTGCCTGGTGGCCAGAGTGCCAGCATGTTACAGAGCCATGGAGAACTGGGACAGGGACAGGTGGTCTGCTGGTCTGGACAGAGGTGCCACATTCTCATGATGGTGAAAAAATAACTTAAAGGGCTGAAGACATCCCTGAACATAACGGCTGTTTTATGTCAATTATAATCAAAATCAAGCCATGATTTACTTGAGATTAAATCCAGCTTCTGGTATAAAATGATAAGGAACATTCCACCCTTAAATCTTCTCACATTGTCAAAGGTCATCAGGCTGTGATGTTCAAAGCCTTTCAGGAGTTTTTTTTGTGTGTGTGTGTGTGTGTGTGTGTGTGTGTGTGTGTGTGTGTGTGTGTGTGTGTGTGTGTGTGTGTGTGTGTCTGGTGATGTGTTTTAAGACTTTTTTAGTGTACTTTCCCTCAATTTGCTTTATCAACTTCTACTTAAATTAGCGATTTCCTACTGTACATTTCCAAGGATGACCCCATAGAGCATGTGGAGCTGGAAATATCTGGAGTCGATGATGTCATGCCATCTAAGTCTGGCTAGTTATCCCCTGGAGGAAGTAAAAACCATCACCAAGCAACACAACTAAATAATGTTTAAGTGTTTGAGGATGGATTTTCCTTTAGATTCTAAATCATGCTCTATGTCATGCTGCTGAAGTCAGTCTCACTTGTTGAAGCAAGAAAAGGAAGGAAAAAGAAGAAAGATCTGCACGGTGTGTCAATAACTCCCAGTTAATTTCATTTTTTTCCCCCAATCGCACAGAGATCTTCACCAGGCAACAGTTACCTTGAAGATCTCTGAAACTGAAATGTTTCTTTATTAAATATATTTGAATTCATTAGAAGCACCTGACAGAGTGCGCAGATCCTATTCCGGTTTTTGATCCAGCACCTTTACAAAGTTTTTTTATTTATTTATTTATTTATTTAATGTGTGCACACTCTCCTCTATCCTATGTGGAAGCAACAAGAGACCAAACACACCGCTGACCCGGTCCTCAGAGCACCAGGACCCAACACAAAATCCATAATTAAGACTTAAACACACAATCCAAACCCTGTGGGTTCATTCAGTCAAATACATTACTATCTATTCATTATAAAACAATACCCAAGTGAGTTGCTAAAGCATTGAGAGCGCAGGAGGAGTTGAAGGAGCAGCAACAAAAAGGGGTTCCCTATTAAACATGCCTTATACCAGGTGGACATTCAGAGTCTTTAAGACCTCAAGTGAGCAGAATGAATATCACTGTTAGGGCATGTATGAGTGAGAGTGGTGGCGGCGGGGAAAAGGCTAATTAAAGGCTAGCAGAAACACATTCATTTGGACCACATATTCAATGTGGAGGTGCAGTGGGCTGTATAAGGCATGGATGTTAAATGTGCTTAATATATAAATGATTCATGAGCAAGTGAGGCTGAGATAATCAAGCGGTTGGCTTGCCAATCCTTAACTTATTTTAACTACATCAGCTGTGCGATTCAATGACTGAAAAGCCTATCGGGTCAAATTAGACTAATTTATTCAAGTAAGGCTATATGCACATGCACTTTAGCACTGGTGCAGGGTTAGATATAACAACAGGATGCTCCAAGACAATTATTCTGCACACATTTGTCATGGAGCTTCATCCTGTTGTTCAGATCTACCTTTAATTTAGATATCTGACAGCTAAAACTCCAATGGCAGCACAGCAGATGGACATTAAAGTGAGGCTTAACAGGACCAGCTGGGTGGACTGGCTGACAACTACTCTACCGACATGCTGGTTTGGTTGCTGTTTGACATTTTTATTTATTTATTTAATTCATTTTTACCAAGTCTGTCCTCAAATAAAGAGCCGAAGGAAGCGGCCAAGCAGCGTAAAGCTATTCACACCTTCTCCACACCCTAACTCAAGAGCCCGATGACGTCACGACCCCAGGCCCCACAGCGGCCTCCTCAACAGGGAGCGAGAAAGAGAGACAGAGAGAGAGAGCAGGACAGGCAAACAGAGAGTAATTCTGCATAAAACACAATCAACAGGAGTTAGACCTTGTATGTGGTGAGAGTAAAGACAAAGAGCGATGAAGGAGCAGTGCTGTGTGACAAACTGGCCAGAGATACAATTGTGTTGTGCTGACAGTGCTCCTGCAGAGCTGGCTGGAATTCAGTGCCAGTAGTGTGGGTGGGCAGAAGCCTGGGCAGTACCTCCAGATAATGTTTTTGTGGACACACACAGGTACGATGGCCTCGAGAGCCGGCTGTTTTCACCTTCCACGTTCTTGCTGATGCTCTTCCTTTGCCAGTGTGTACACCAGTCTCTTCTCCATGGCAGGCCTCTCAATCTCTCTTTCGGTCTCTGTGCTAATTTCATCCCCCCTCCCCTGCCCTCCCACCCAGTATTATCAACCTCCGTTCCCCTGTCCTCCCTCTCCTTCCCTCCCCAAAGTCTAGTTACTGCACCACTAAGTTTGTATTGTACAGTCAAAAAAACCAATGAGCAGAAATCTTTAAAAAGCAGAGCCCTGGGCAGTTTTATCTTTTTTTTCTTTTCTGCAGTTGTTTCTCACTCTCGCAACTATAAAGACAGGCCTGCATCTGCCTGTTCTCACACACACACAGTGCTCATTTACTCACACACTCGTACAAAGCCATGTTCGCAGGAACACGCATGCTCTCTTTCTTGCACAATCGTTCTCATGCTAGCCCTGCTCATTTCTAGTGGTGGTTCGTTGGACATGCAGGAGTGGGGAATGAGGACAGGGGAGAGAAAAGGTTCCTAACTCATAAAGGGAAAGAGGGTAGGCGTGTGTCTAACTGTGTGAGTGTGTTGAGGGAGAGAGGTCTTAGTTCAGCTGCCATCTCCTCCGATATTTCTTCCCCTCATCACCTGCTGGGCAGAAAAAAAAAATCATTTAGAATACATAACTTGTGCGATCGGTCTAAAGCTGCGAGTTTCTACTGAAGAGAGAGGAAGGCATGAAGAGGTTGGAAATAGAGTACCTTTTAACAGAAGGTGAGATAAAAAGAATTTAGGCTGAATTAGAAATGCAGGAGAGAAAAAAGAGCAGAAGAGACTTGTCAGTAAAATCCGATTTAAACTTCACCGACTTTAACTATTTCAGACTCTTAACACCAGAATTTGTATGGGCTGGTTCATTGGAAAAGTGGGCCAACAGGTATCACCATACCTTCTAGATGGTTCCTGGACATATATTTCAGTGCCTCATCCAGGAGGATGACCGGGATGGAAATCTTCAGGACCATGATCCACTGGCACCAGCGCAAAGGGGTCACCTGGAAGATCAGCTGAAGGGCAGAGGAAATGAAAAAGTCAGAAACCCTTCTAATAATGGATCACATGGAAGACAGAGCTACAGTAGACCCTGTGCAATGAAGCCTTTTCAAAGTAAGAAAACACGACCAAATACAGAAATGTTGCAGTTGCACAGAACACAATGGGAAAGAGACAAAACAACATACATTTCCAGGGGACAAAAAGTGACGAACACACCCGCCATATTTAGTGACCCCTGGAAACTTTGTTGTTTTGTAACTCATTCCCATTGTGTTCTGTGCTGATGGTTTTATCATTGTGTTTTGTCTATTTGCATGTGCTACCATACTTTTCTCTCGAGGTATTTTTTGTCATTAGAAACAACACTCGTGTCAACATTGGCAAGAAGAACGCATTTTAAAAAAAGACTGTCATGCATTTGAACCATGATGTGTATGAGTATTATCAGTATGCATTTTCCCCAACTTCCAAAGTAGGCTCACTGACTGAGTACTCACCGGCAGAGGCTCAACGTAGAGGATTAGGAAGTGGAGGGAGAGGGAGAGGATGATGGCTCCCAGCAGCCAAACATTGACCCAGGGAGGCATCCTGACCAGGGACTGGTTCTCAGACAAACTGGCGGGGAGAAGTTTTAATAGATCACAACATGTTGGCAATTTAGCTGCTCTTGACATTAAGGTCTTAGATGGAAGTTATTCTAGCATGTTGCAAAGATCAAACGAGAGTGCGTGGCAAGCTCACAGACTTTAAGATTCCATACTACATTACAACAAAAGAAATAGGCCGACATTTAATTACAATGTCTTTGCAATTAATCAAATGTAACAATAAAAGCATCGTCAATAAAAGTCTCCTTCCTTAAATGGGTGATAGCAACCATGTAAACATGCGTCCCCTCTGTCAGTTTTACTGACTGTCTTGGCCTGGGATAACATTTTCATTGGTTGAGCAGCTTTTTATTTTAACCTTCCCTTTCTCAGATTCTTTCCTAAATGAGACATTAGCATTTGTTTCTATAGGGAGCTACTGACAGACTTGCTCCATGAGCAATCCTGGCAAAAACATGGGGAGTTTTCCCTTCATACCACTCTTCTTTTTCTTTTCTGCCTCCCTAAATAAGCATTATTCCATTTCTTAAGATGTGTGGCCACGCTTGATTCCTTTGCCACATTCACCAAATGCAGAATCTAAAATATACGGCCATTATAAAACAGCAACATTAAGTCCCTCAGCAGTGAAAAGAGTTGATGTTTGTGATGGATGTGTTTTTCTGGCATGGAAACCATGCTGTTATCCCTCCCACGCCTGCGTAATTCTTTCTCAAAAGGGAGTGCTGTCTTGTTGGATGATGGTGTCTTCTTTTTAATAAATCTCTGACAGCCGTGACATTTGAGGAGTGTTTACCCCGACATCACAACAGAGGATGACTGACCTGTTGAGTGCGTTGAACATTTCGATAGTGACCAGCACAGACAGCGCCATGGTTGTGGGGTAGCGGGATTCAAACACCTCACAGTCTATGTTCTGGAACATAGGGTTCTCCTCCGTACACTGCATGAAGTGTCTCTGTAGAGACAGACAGACAGGAGTTAGTGTGTGTACCTGTGTGTGCGCTTGCATGTGTGTCAGCAGGATGTCAGCAGGACCTCTGCGACCTGGTTTGATTGAGCTCAGATCTGATGGGGGAACAGCTGCAGAACCTTGGCCTCATTCCCACCCTGTGTGCAATCGAACCACATGGGTCTTACTTCCCTTTCTATTTCCGTACACTGCTGGGATCACCAAACATGTCACTGTGTCCAACAGTGGGGAATGTAAAGAAGGCTGGGGGGGGTACACGTCAAAATAGAACAGAAAAAAGACAATATTCTGAGGACGGGACAGTGCTGCCGCAAATACAAGAAGACAGACAGAGCAGAACAATGTTTTGCAACTCACCAGCTGATAGAAAGACACTTGTGGGCCTTCTTCATCAAACAGGTACCACCATGTGGCAGCACCCACTGTTCCAAGACCCACATATCCTACAGGAAAAACAGTCAAAAACATATGTATACACCAGATGTCAGATCTAAAGTGAAAGATTGCTCTAACTATATAAATTGGTGTGGTAGAAAACAAACTAGAATGACTTATGGGGAGATTAACAAGAAAAGTTATTTTTGTGCCTTAAACTGCACGAATCATAATTAGCTATTTGAATGTAGTGATCTGGTCAGAGCCCTGGAATTTAACAAGGTGTTGGATGGTTTTACACAAAAACCAGTGAGAAAGAAACGCTTATTTTAAGGTAAGGCAGCTCACATCGTTACTGCATGTTTATGGCTGTTTAATGATTAGCGCAAAACTTTTTCAGGCTCTGTGATCAATGCTTTGGTGATCAGTTTGATGTGCGTTTAGAGTTTCAGTGTGGGACTTGCGTCAGGTTCCTACGCTTATATTTTAGAGAAAACGAAAATCCCAAACAGGTGTGCTTAGTCTCTTTCATGATCATGTGTGGCTGATAAATAATACTTATTGAACCCTGTATTGACACAGTTTGAGTTAAAAGTTGTTGCTAACATAAGACATCTGGCATGTATCTAGTGTCTGGTATATTTTGATAGTAAATAGCAGGAATATATTTCATGCATATAATTCATATATGCTAACATTAATATTCAGAATGAGGGACATCTGGGCTCTTAATTTATGCAGGAAATAGCAGGAATTTCATATATGCCAACGTTACTTGTATGAGGGAGGGCTTCTGTGCTTTTAACCTGCGGTGTCTGTTCACGGTCTCAGACACACTCACAGTTCATTTCTAGCTAACTGCAGGAGCTAACTTTGTCTTGTCTCACTTATTCTTGCTAGTAGCTGATGTTTTTCACTGGAATTCCATGTGTCATGTTGGCTAGCTAGAGTCGACAGTAAAAAAAATTTTAAAAAAGTTTTGGAAATGCGAGGAAGGAGTGGCACATACAAAATTTACCTCTAAAAAGTAATTTTACTGGTTTCCAGCAGTTTTTTAAATTTTCTAAATGTAGAATATTAACTGTCCAAATATAAGCTACCATGACAACTTTTGTTCAACCCCCTTGCTGCATGCGCATCCTCAATTGTAAACTGGAAACCCGTCTATACTCTGACATAATCACAAATTGATTTACAGAAGTTTGTTCAGGACACAGCTAATACTACCTCCAATGGCCAGGTATCTGAAGAAGAGCCAGCCAGAGATGAGAGGCTCCTTGGGGTTGCGGGGAGGTTTGTCCATGATGTCCAGGTCTGGGGGGTTAAAGCCCAGGGCCGTGGCAGGCAGGCCATCAGTCACCAGATTAACCCACAGCAGCTGGACTGGAATCAAAGCCTCAGGGAGACCCAGGATGGCTGTCAGGAAGATGCTGGAGACGGAGAGTGAGAGGACACACAAACATCAGCTGACTGAGGGTGAAGAGAAGTCCCACTTGGTGGCTGTATCTGAGTATGTTTCCCTTCCTCACCAGACTACTTCTCCCACATTAGAGGAGATGAGGTATCTGATGAACTGCTTCATGTTATTGTAGATGGCTCTGCCCTCCTCCACGGCAGCCACTATGGTTGAGAAGTTATCATCAGACAGAACCATCTCAGAGGCTGACTTGGCCACCGCAGTGCCTGAGCCCATGGCGATGCCAATCTCTGCTTTCTTCAGGGCGGGGGCATCATTCACACCATCTCCTGTCTGTGACGAGGAAAGATTACTTGTGTCATTAACGCATCAGAAAACCTGACTCACAGGATGGCATTTGAGTTCCTGATTATGTGAGCAATCCCAAAACATTACTTATATATGCATAAAAGACTCATACATCAAGACCCATAATTTCAATAAGGCATTTTTTTTCTGAGGCTGCAACATTCGTTTTAAACAGAGGCAGACTTTGTGGACACTGAAACAGTATGAAGAGCTAGTTTTAAGTAAAAGAGGAATATTTTCAGTAGCAGAACGCTGAATGGACCTCTTTGAAGAAAAAAGTTCAAATAACTCATTTGACATGCACAGAAACCAATGTTGTGTGGTGTATTAAATGTGACAGAAAAACTAAATTGAAATTTTTGTCACTACTCTTGCCTCGACGAGCCCGAATGACATTTTTAGGAGAGATTATTCTTTAAACAGAGATGAGTCTAACAAACTAACGATGATTGCATAATGAGATAGTGGTTCATTTTCAAGTCTCATTATCGTTTCTGATCCAGACAGGATTAAGCTAAAGCTGAGCGAGTGAGATATATTAATCCGTCATGGCAGGGCCTAAAGCGGCATTAGACTGCGGTGAATGGAGTTAGTCTGACAGGCAAATGGTGATATTGTTGTCTCCCTCCCTCCCTCCCTCCCACCTCCCCCTCGGATCAACCCCTCTTCTGAGACGTGTCTCAGATAGGAAGCAGCAGAGCGGGCCAGAGATGACAGCTTTTGATAGCAGTGTCTGAGAGAGCAGCCTCAGAGGCGTGAAACATGTCACGCCTCACTGGCCTCTTCTCATGCATTCTCCACAAGTCATTCACATAACGCACAGTTGAAAGAAGGAGGAAAAGGCATTTTTTGCCTCGCAACGGGCAACAAGAATATATGACAGGAAATATACAATGTGCAGATTTGTAGGAAGAAGAGTAAAGTGTAAAAGTTGAAGGGGGGGTGGGTGGGGGGGTGGGGGGGTGCCAGCGTGGGTCAGGAAGAAGAAGTAGAGTTGTACTAACTAGTTAGAGTCATTAGAGCATCATCCCCTCTCCTTACCATGGCAGTAATCTCATCGAATGATTGCAAATATCCGACGATTTTTGACTTGTGAGCTGGCTCGACGCGGGCGAAGCATCGCGCCCGTTTGACGGCTTCTCTCTGGGCCTCCGGCGGGAGATCATCGAACTCACGGCCTGTGTAGGCCTTTCCTGTCACGTCCTCATCCTCGCCGAAGATGCCAATTCGTCTGCAGATGGCCACAGCTGTGCCCTTGTTGTCTCCTGTGATCATGATAACACGTATGCCAGCCTCATTGCACAGTTTCACTGAACCGATGACCTCCTTCCTGGGTGGGTCGAGCATGCCCACACAGCCAACAAACGTGAGACCCAACTGAATGGAAACAGAGAAAAAAAAAAAAGGAAGAGAGAGGGGAATTAGGTTGAACAGGAATATCTGAAAACAAAATCTCACTTCAGTTTCACCAAAATGGAATTCACCTCTTTATATTTCTGCTGAAAACGTCAAACAGATTACTTTCTAAGCAACAAAGGAATTGTCCCAGGGAAGAAGAACACAGTGTAAAAGCGTTATGCTGCTAGTGGACAAAGATTGAATCACTACTGTGGTTCAGAGAGAAGACAGACAGCAGCAAAGATGACATTAAAGGAATAGTTCCACATTTTGGGAAATATGCTTATTTGCTTTCTTGCCAAGAGTTAGATGAGGAGATCGATACCACTCTCATATCAGTCTGTTAAATATGAAGCTACAGCCAGGAGACGGTTGGCATAAAGACTGGAAATGGGGAAACAGTTAGCCTGGCTCTGTCCAAAGGAAAAAGAAAATCTGCCTAACCAGTACCTCTAAAGCTCATTAATTAACATGTTATAGGGAGCCGAAGTGATAGAAAGTAAGAAAACTTCATTCAAAATCACATTGGCATTTGTAATAATGCTGCTTTTAATGAACACCATTTCCCATAAGTCCTATACCATTAAACGTCATGGCTTGACAAAAAAGGCCAAGTTTCAATTTCTATATCAGGCGCTGTAGTGGATGTTGATTTGTCTTAGACCATGGACAGTAAACTCCAGGAACACACTTCATTTTTTCAGAAAAAACGAAAGAAATGCTGAATAAGAGGTTGCACTGAGTAACAGAAGCTAGTACCAGATGTGACATCATGACTTTAGCTCTCTATAGCTCCCTAGTTTCATGTGTATAAACCCCAAAGTGTCAAATGGATAACTTGCAGTTTTCAGCAATACCTTGTTTTTCCACTTCAATTTTAGTAAGGATTAAACAAACAAGTTACAACCGTGTTTTTTTGGGGGGTTTTTTAACCCTTGGACAGAGTCGGGCTAGTGGTTTCCCCGTGCTACCAGTCCTTTATGCTAAGCTAATGTACCTGACTGCTGGCTCTAGCTTCATATTTAGCATACAGATATTAGAGTGGTTTCATTCCTCTCATCTAAAACTTGGCAAGAAAGCAAATCAACATATTTCCCAAAATGTCAAACTATTTCTTTAAATTCTGAAAATGTGAGTCATTATTTATAAAAAAGATATAAATATGAGCCTATTTGAACGACATGGATTCCTAAGCTAAACATCAGATGTTACCACAGTCCTCTACTGTACCTCATACTCTACAAACTTGTTGGAATTCTCCAAGTCCATGTCCTCTTTGCGTGGCGGGGTGTCATGAGTGGCCAGCGCCAGGCAGCGCAGGGTGTCCCTGCCTGTCCCCCAGTCCCTGATCTTGGACATCAGCTGGTCGCGCAGGGCTGGTGTCAGTGTCACCTTCCCTGTTCCCACCCGCAGGTACTGACACCGCTCAATCACACTCTCTGGAGCACCCTGTGAGGAGGAATTTCAGTGACACAAGAGAAGAACATTGATCAACAATGACAACAAATGGAAGTGACGAAAAGTAGGTCCATCTGTGTATTTGTGACTGCATTATTCATTCATGCCTTGATGAACATCTTGCTCTGGGAGCCCGGCTTGACGGGGGTGCAGTAGACAGACATGGATTTGCGGTCGCGAGAGAACTCCAGAGTGAACTCCTTCTTCATCAACTGCCTGATCACCTGATGGATGAAAACGAAGGAGAAAATAGTAGAAATAAGAAGAAGAAAAAGAAGAGAAGAAACAACGAGCCACGAGCCACAGCTTGAGTTAAGTAGCTGTATCCGTGGACAGCTGTCAGGCTGGCAGCCAGTAGGTGACTGAGAGGTTTGGCTGAGCTACTGACAGTTGAGGGATGACACTTCAGACCAAGCACTCAACCACCTTGTCTGGATGCCTGGCTGCTGCCTCAGATGTCTGTGTACAACAGCACACAATGATAATGTAGACCTGGCTGAGGACAGTTAGCAACAACAACTGAAAGTATATGGAAACCAACAGCAAAATGCTAACGAGAAGGCAGATCAAAATACTGTAGGTTTACTGTAGGAGCACAAAATTCAGCCTAAAAACATCCCTATTCCTCACATACTGTATAATCTGCATTTAGTGTCAAGTCTTGTTCTACCAGTAGGTGTCCCTCTAATTCAGAGTCTGTGCTGATCCCAGTACACATGAAAGGCTGAAAGGTTAACACTGATCACGCTCTCTGTCCAGCCAGACGGCTGTGATGTCCACACAGCCTGACAGGGGACTTCAAACATCTGATGGATGTCCTGAAATCTGTCAATGTGACAAACTTCTCCTCTCTATCAAACAGGGAGAGCAATGGGAGTTTCTCTCAGCATGGTATGCTGGGAAATTATTCTCCCTCTCTTTCTTCTGTTTTCTTGCTGCGTACGCCCAGCAGAGATTTGGAAAAGCTAAAATTTCTAAAATTTGCTGAGATAATTGAGATAATTTATCCATGTATGAATTAAGCCGGTGCACTTACTGGGCCTATTCAGAGGTTTGAATTAAAACCAGAAACTATTCAATCAGACTTCTGCTTCTCTACCCTTCTGACTTCTGTCACTACAAGGTTCATCTCATGGGAGACTCCAAAGCGTTTGTCACTGACTGAAGCTTTGTTCTTCCTGGAAGTGAGATCAACAGGGATTTTAATGACCTTTATCTACAGTGAAGCGAAAAGGTTCAGAACCCGAGCTGACGGACTTCAATACAGTGGATGACTGGTCCCTCGGCAATGGAACACCAACATCAGCTTAGTGATCCATTGGTCGTTCAGACACCAAGACATACTCTCATGCACAGGTCAGACTCAACACTTTACAAGTTGATCTTCTTAAAAGGATCAAGCACTTAATTTGTGATAAGCTGCAGCTAGCTTTGTGCAACATTGACCTAAACACAGAGTAATACAGCAGGCTGTCTCTACAGCCGTTGTAAATTACATTTTAAATATTCTTG
>LKNJ01000237.1:191791-204050 GCA_002120245.1 Maccullochella peelii
ATTTAAAAAAAAAAAAAAAAAAAGGAACCAGAGATATTGTCTTTTTTATTTCATGCGTTCTTCCTCCTGGTCAAAGCCTGGCAGCTACATTACTACCCACAATGTAACTGGACCGCCGACAGTTGGGTTGGAGATTCAGGTGTAGCGGCTAATGTAGCCTCATGCTGCTAGCCTCATGAGGAGCTGGCTACAGAGGTCTGGTAAGCTCACTTCTTTCTAAGCCCCAGATTTTTTCATTTTCAAACTTGTAGTCTAAAATTTATCTTCTTCTGGAGACACAAAAGGCTTTTTACAACTTTTTTTCACATATGCAGTAGCACTCCCAAACACCTGTGAACAGACTTTGACGTGTAAAGCAGGTGGAGTTCCCTTTAAATACAGACAAACATCACACTGCAGGGTCACACACGTCTCCACATGTAGCTCACCGAGTTGCAGGAACCGGCACGTTCCACCTTGCTGAGTCCGGACAGGTCAGTCTTGAAGACGTTCATCTTCTCCACCAAGGTGGTGAGAGCTGTCTCTGTGGCTTCACCCACCTTCTCATAAACCCCTTTGGCCTACGAGAGAACAGAATTACCTCAAAACAAACTTCTGTTTCTGGGTTTAGAAAGTATTTTACAGAAGCCAAGTGACTGAGTAAGCATTTGAAGAGTGATTAGGTCATTAAATTCAGAGCCTTGTATAATGACACATTTTAGATCAAATCTGAGGAGAAACAGCCTAACACCCGTACACTGTCTCCATTGTTAAATGTGAACGACCCTCTTCAAAATGACACAAGAATGACTCCAGAGCCAATCTGTAGGTCATTCCCCTATGCTTCCGCAAAAGTTGAGTCATACATGCAAAGAGTTTTTAAGTGTGTGCCATTGCCAGCTGAGATGTGGAGTAGGGGAGATGAAGCAGTAATGGCGTACCACACATCATTTGTTTGTGTGACAGCAATAAAACACCTAGCTCCACTCCAGCACTCGGCTCCTCTGCCCCCACCCCCTCCCCTCTCTCTCTCTCTCTCTCTCCTGGTTTAGCACACTTTGATCTAACATTCAGGCTCTTTATTCAAAAACGTACAAAATTGGTGGCAAAATGACCATTTACGGGAACAGAAACAGTTAGTCTGGGAGGATGCATGGGAGTTGAGAAGTGCCGTATCCCTGGCCTCTCTCCTCAGCATGGTTACCATGATACCATGGTGATGACAAGGAGGTGAGAAAAGCAATCCAAACCAGATAAAAAGATCATACAACAGAGTAAAATTAGCTCAGCTGAAGAAAAGAAGGCTTTCGGTAGTGTGTGTGTGTGTGTGTGTGTGTGTGTGTGTGTTCTAGTTCTACCTTTTATGGAGTCATTGCAGTGTGTATATACATACTGTAAATGCATGAGAATATTTGTAAAGAAACCTAACCTACACAATGCTGATGGTTCTTAAAAATAATGTCAAGTATGAAGGAGGAAACTAATTCTACTATACAATTATCTGTGTGTGTGTGTGTGTGTGTGTGTGCGTGTGTGTGTTAATGACCTCATTGTAGTCCAGTGAGGAGTCATTGCACATAGAGCACACAGTGGCCAACTCCAAAAGTCCATCATAGTCTCCACACTGGATGGGCCGGTCTCCTTTCAGTCTGGAAGGAAAATACACACACACACACACACACACACACACACACACACACACAAATATCAGTCACAACAGCAAAACACAAGGGGAAAACCACTTCACAGTTTGCTACACCTCAGTCGCAGTAACCTCATCAATATGTATGAGTGGGGAAGACTGTCAGTTGTTTAGCATTCCAAAGCGGACTGTAGAAACAGTGGTTGTACAGTAGTAAAAAAGTGTATTTGTGGTTGTGTGTGCATGTGCGTGCGTGCGACGTGCGTGTGACGTGCGTGTGTTCCCGACAAGCAGTGCTGACTGCATGACAACCATGGATCCCTTCCCAGTGGAGACTGCAACCGTTGCTATCGAAGCTCCCACACAATAACCCACACTCTGCTGTTATGAAATCGACAGGTTCGTGCAGAGTCAGAGTGCTGTACTCACCAAAAAAATAAACAACATGTATATATTCTCCTACCTAATGACTAGTCACCTACCTATATTCCTCCACAAACGCTTATTTGCGTTACATTCAGATATGGCAGAGATCAAAATGACCACACAAGTGAAAATCTGACACTTTGTTCAGTTTATCTGCCCAAGGTCACGCTACACTCCAACACTATTATAACCAAGCGGGTGAGTAATGCAATACAGTGCGGCTGAGGCTTAATGGTGTTTTGAGTTTGCATGATTGTTACTATGAATGTATTTTTCTTCAAGTAATATGCCCACATAACAATAAGCAACAGAAGCATCCAGGATTACTAACCATTTCCGTGGTTATCGCAGAAATTGCCATAGCAACACAAAAAGCACAGCTAAAACATTTTTTGGGAATCATTAGCGCTGATCTAACACATCTTGGACCATAGACCACATCACAGTTTGCTTGACTACATCTATTTATATTATATCTTGTTTTGAAAAATCTGAATGTCATCAAAGAGGGTGAGAGAATTAAATTGGAGTTCTTTCATGAGTTCAGTGTAAAATGCTTTGGTAAAATTTGAAAAGCACACAGTTTTTCATATAATGAGGTATTAGGGTGGACAGACTTTGAAAGTAATAAATCTGTGACACTCACATTTGTCCCTCAGGGGCATATGTAGACCCAGTTATAGAGAACTCATGAAGGGTGCAGCTAGAGTCTTCCACCTTGTCTGCAACGAACATCTGGAGAGGAGAAAAGGCAAACACAAACAGTTAGCTAATTAGTCAAAACAGCAGAGCAGATGGTCACAGTAATGACCACCAAAGATTGAAGCAAACCTATGTCTTTTATCCCCCCCCCCCCGACTGAAGCCTTTTCCACCCACTGACAACCAGTCTGTGCATCAGTCGCAGATTCTTTTGTGTTTCTAAACACGCAGGCAACATGGGAGTTGCACTGCTCACATGTCTTGATGTAAAGCTTCAGTCAGTCACTCACACTGCCATACACGCTCCAGTCAACTGCTGGAAAATGAGGCCTAAGTCAGAGAAAGTAGGAGAGAGCGCTGGAGTCCCAGAGCTGTCCAAGGATTTGCTTTGTTGGTTGCTTTGTTGGCAAATCTTTTTCCTGAAATCCCCCTCAGGAAGGGCGGTTCACGATGCACTGGTAATACTAATACATCGTTGAAAACAAGGAGGGAGTATTGTGCCTGGTGGTTTATAAGAATGAGATACAATACCATTCACAGTCCAAGACCTCTCTGTGCATCTAAACTCCTTATCTGAATGGCATAAACACATATACAATATACTAAAAGACTGTCCTATTTGTTTATTAATATTCAGCTTTTTTTAATAACTTGACACTTAAGTTCAGCAAAATAGCAAATACACACACATACGCACAGAGGGAAAACGCCCCCATGACCTAGCTTAACTCTGTTTGAGACTCCATTAAATCTGACTGATTGAGGAATTAATGAAGTAGCTATTTGGTTAAACTTGTCTCAATTCTTCAGTGTGTGTGTGTGTGTGTGTGTGTGTGTGTGTGTGTGTGTGTGTGTGTGTGTGTCGCTGACTTACCAGCACCCTCCAATTTCAAAAGGAACACAAAATCAATGGCAGACTTCAAATGAGAGGTAGTGGTCCCTCTAGCACATGAGCCTTAAAGGTACGTTTTAGCCTTTTAATGGAGTAATTATTCCTTAATAAATCTGCAGCAACAGGGTTACTACATTTAGTCTGATGATGTAGTCTAGTCTGGACAAGATGAAAGTCAGTTATAAATAACTCTCATACTGAATCATGATTATAGCCTCTGTGAGATTATAGCTTTTGTGAGAACATGCAATTTTGCATTTGTAATTTTTGACATCAACAGTGTTGACATTTTTGTATTAAGTTACTAAACTGAAACTGGTAAGGGCCTTAAGGCAATTCCTGCGTTTACCTACAGTCATCTTGTGACCGTGTGTCAAAACCAAGGTTTAATACCTTAAATATTTCTGTTGATGTTATGCTTACATGGTGCATATTCCCACATTTGTGCGTAATCAACTTCTAACCAAACCAACTTTGGGAACACAGCGGACTCAATAGGGGCCCACAGCTCAATTTTTACTGCTAGTTCACATTAAAAACATTCAACTGGTGAAACACTGGGTGGCTTATATTGTGAAGCAGTCACAGAAAACAATGCATTTGTCACCGAAGTGAGCACTGACTGTGATAATTTAAAAATGCATCTACAAAAAGAGACAGAGGTCATTGTCTGTATTTTTTGACAGTGGATCAGTTTTAAATATTGCAGGGAGTAGTGGAGCAGTCAGGAGCAGCCACAGTGAGCTGTTAGATGTAGAGCTGCAGGCCGACAGGCTGCACACCTCCAACTCCTCAGCAAGCTAACCACATCCTTTAACTGAGCCCTGCTATTGTGTGGAAAACTACTCACACTCATGGCATGATGGAAAAAGGCCAATTATTGCCTGACTTTTTTATTAAAACAATGCGAGTTTGTTTGGCTGCACTGTAAACAAATACAACAGTTGCTCTTCTGTTGCATTTCTGACAAAGTAGTTGCTGTTGTATTAAACCGCTCTTGCTGTTACCAGCAATGTGGGTTTCGCCAAATCAACCAGGATTAAATATAATATTATAAAAAGCCACATTGGATACAGTAGGTTAGTTAGATTGTAAACTACTCTCTTTTTTGACTGCTTTATTCTATCTCTGCCTTATAATTAACAGCTAAAACCTGCAGCAGCAAAGAGAGCCTGGGTACAGTACTGAAGTTTAAAAGATATCCTGAAATTACCATCAAACTGCACAGGTCTACCCCATTATTCCCTTTTTTTTCCCACCAATTTTTCCTTTCATTTTGGGTATGTATTGTCCCTTTAAGGAACTTTTAAATAGCTTCACCCTTCTGCTCAATTTGTAAATTTCACAAAAAGGTCATCAGGCTCGTTACTGGCTGTTCCACTAAACTATGTCAAATCAACAATGACTACTCAGGGACACAATAACGTCCACAAAAGCACATACAGCACACACAAAGCAGGGCCTAAGGAATAAAATAAGATTCTTCTTTCATCTGTGGTAAATTTTCCATCACTATCTGATCCGCTGTGGTCTCCAAGGAAACAAGGCACAGTGTGATCCATGTGACTCAGTGGTAGTGGCACAAGTTTGTGTTCTTGTACTCACTTCCTTTGAGCTTGTGTGGGGATGAATGGTGAGATACCCTTTTTATGTGTGCATGTCTCCCTGTGTGTGTGTGTGTGTGTGTGTGTGTGTGTGTGTGTGAGAGAGTGAGTGAGTGAGTGAGTGAGTGAGTGAGTGAGTGAGAGAGAGGAAAGTACGGTGTCAGGATATGGAGGGGAATCCATGGAAATCCTGCGGATATGGGGATACCCCCGAGGCAAGGGAGACACATGGCGCTATCAGGGCCACTGGCTGGAGACCAGTCCAAGAATAAGCTCAGACGGATAAGCCTGGGCAAACATTCATGTGGGCATTTAAATCTTGACGTACAAAAACGATAAAACCAGAGCAGCCGCAGCGGTCCAAGCATACAACGAACATGAGGACAGACGAGTTAAACAACTACGAAAATGACTATCTCCAGGAAACACCATGACCAAAAACACTGCAAAGCGGAAGTTAGATTTTTCTTTGTGAAAGTATGAGTGTGTATGTGCCCCCTTATCTCCCACCGGAGAGCTGAGAGCAGCAGGGCGGGGAGTATAGGTGGAAGCAGAAGGTCAATATTTAACAGCCTGTCTGCTCTTTTTCTGACAGGTAGGGTTTCAGGGTTGTGCTGAGATCACTCCTCCATGTCCCTCCTGCTAGAGGGAACTCCCTGCTGCTACGCATTAATCACACAGACACTACACATCTTCTCGGGGAGCACGAGGGGAGTCAGCTAGATGACTTTGAAAACCACGTTTTAGCATTTAGCATTATCCTGTTATTTGTGGCCACATTGGACACTGTTCAGCAAAAGTTACGTACTGTAGACTCGCTTTAAAGAGTGGTATGGTTGGGGAGAGGGGGAGCGGTTTTTCACTTGATTGACAGGTGTTTCAGGCTATCACATTCAGCCATGTCACTCAGGCCACCTAAGCTCAACCCAGGCTCCATCCCACTGCTCAAATGTGCTTTTCTTCCAGCTTCAAACTATCACTTCTTTTTATAAATGAGTCTTTGAAGCAAATAAACAAATTATTTTCAGAGTTAAGTTTCTATGGCTTTACATTCATTCTTAGGACATTATTATATTACTGCTCTTTTCGACCTTGTTAACTGATAGCACATCATGTTGCTGCCGGTGTTGTTCTCTCTCTGTTAGCACTGCATTTTGAATTGGGTCTAATTATCCTGGTGTCTATTCGAACCGGGTCTCTCCGTTTTGAAAACGTATGCACGTCAGGTTCCACAGTTCCATTTCTGATGGGGTCCAAGATTCTAGACCCTCTCAATACTTTGTGATTAATGAATAACAAAAGCAAGTTCAGATTCTAACAGTAATAAGTCCCTTTTCGGAAATCAATAAACTAATGCATCACATCCAGACTTTCAATTGGAAATCACTGAATGAGCTGCAACACTGTCCAGTGACACTAGTCTTGTCTGGACATGGCTTTAGTGCTGCCCTACTCTTACTGGCCACTGCCTCTGAGGTCATCAGCTGAGGTGAGAGGTGACATGGAGGATGTGAGGACAAGAGGTGTTAACTGAGATTAGGTGTGTGTGTGTGTAGAGCTATAGCATTTAACAGGAGCCAAGACAAACAGTAGCGCTGGCATTTACTCTGTGCTTGGAGCAAAGACGGCTAGCGAGCAACACACACACACACACACACACACACACACACACACACACAGAGACAAAGAAAAGGGTGAGGCTATGTGCTCAGGACAACCCGTGAATAGTTGTGGTTAAGATCGTTAAGTGTTTGTTGTCTAATGTAATTATGTATATAGACCATTTATACACTGAAACAGGACAGTTCAGGATATGGATTACTGTATTGTGTTTATTCAGGCAATGTGACATTTTGGAAACCTTCAGTGTGTATGTGTGAGCTGATCTGGAGATATCCTGTAGCGCTCTGGGTGTTGCTGGGTCTTGCCAGCCTGTACTACTCCACCAGCAGCTATCTCAAAGCTGCCAAATGGAGGTAAACATTACAACACCACTAGGATTTTCCATCCCTTTCTAAGCCCCACTTGCAAAAAAAGAAAAAAAGAAAAAAAACATGGGGGATCTCAAAGACGGATTAACTGCAAAGATTGGGATCAATAATGAACAGCAAACCCGTGTAGAATTCACCTCCATAACACTTTTTCAAAGGAAATTCCCAGGAGATTTTTATGAAGTGTCAATCAAATGACAGGATGCGGAAATTAAATACGTAGGATTAAGTGTTAAAGGAATGCGGTCTGTGGGAAACTGTATGAGCAGCAGTCAAACCCTCACATTCAAACAACTGGTTTCCTGATTGCCACTTACTCTGCACACGGACATCTGGTTGGTGGTGAGGGTGCCCGTCTTGTCGGAGCAGATGACAGAGGTACAGCCCAGGGTCTCTACTGAAGGCAGGCTGCGAACGATGGCGTTCTTCTTGGCCATGCGACGCGTGCCGAGGGCCAGGCAGGTGGTGATGACAGCAGGCAGGCCCTCAGGGATGGCCGCCACAGCCAGGGCCACAGCAATCTTAAAGTAATAGATAGCCCCTCTGACCCAGGAGCCGCCGTGAACGGGGTCTCCGAAGTGGCCAATGTTAATGACCCACACAGCCACGCAGATCAGGGAGATGACCTTGGAGAGCTGCTGGCCGAACTCATCCAGCTTCTGCTGCAGCGGCGTCTTCTCTTGTTCTGTAGATGCCATCTGATTGCGGATCTTGCCGATCTCTGTGGCAACACCAGTAGCGACGACGACACCTATGGCGCGGCCTGCAGCAATGTTTGTGCCCTGAGGGGAAAAAAGAGAGAAATGAGTGTGGGGAAATGAAGTAGAAAAAAAACTGTCCAATTAAATATTGGAGAAGCCTCATTTTCATCTCTCTGAACAAATCGGTTATAAAATAATTTAAAGACATTTCAATGAACGTAAGTGAAGAGAGTTTTCATCGAACTGAGCAATGAATCATAAACAGTGATAACCTTTCTGAGAATTGCATTAACTACGTGTGACTAAAAATCAGGATTGTATAGCTTTGTCTATAAAGACATCAATTTCTGATATAGGCAGAAGATACACATGCAGGGGGATGTGCTTACAGAAAACAGCATGTTCTTTTTGTCTTGGTTGACAGCTCTGGGGTCAGGAACAGGGTCAGTGTGTTTGATGATGGACACAGACTCCCCTAAAGAAAAGATTGTATGAGACAATTGTACAGGATTAGATCTGTAAACGCGACAGGTGATTATTAGACCAACAATGGGATGTTTCGACAGTAACGGAGTCTAACAAAGTTACACTCACAGCCTAAAGGGGTAGAAAGTACTACCACAGACAACACCACAGAGACTAAAATTGTAGAATGCTTATAACCTTAGGTCTTCTAAGTTCACGCAATAAAGGTGCAATTGAGCATATTCTATCTGAATTATGTGAAAACCTTGAAGCAGGATTGTTTGTTGTCTGATGAGAGATGAAAAATACCTGTAAGGATGGACTGGTCCACTCGCAGGGTGGTGGACTTTATAGAGGTCACTCTGATGTCAGCAGGCACCTTGTCACCAACTAACAAAAAACAAAAACAATTCAACAGGCTGGGATTACCAAACATGAAAATATATGTTGAATACATGTTAAAATATTAAAATAAGGCAAGTCTGTTTAAGTTCAACAAGACTAAGTCTACAGCCATGCTAGCAGCTCTGTGAGACAGTACTTCAGGTGATCATCAAGTTATTACAATTTATCCTCCCATCTGTAGCAAATTTCACACCAATCCATCCATCCAGCTCTAGACATTTCACTCAAAGAAAAATCACTACGACACATCATCTGGGAACCACGGAAGTCTGTACAAAATTTTGTGCCAATCCATCAAGTAGATGTCAAGCTATTTCACCGAATAAGTGAAAACCTTGACCTACTGGTGATGCTGGAGGAAAAGTCAGAAGATCACCAAAGTCATTAGAATTTATCCTCTAGAGATCTTAAATATCTGTAACAAATTTTGCAGCAATCCATCCAATAGTTCTCAAGATATGACACTCTGAACCACACATGTCAACCTGCTCGCACTAGAGGAAAGACCAGAGGATCACCAATTATGATATAATTAGACTTCATCCTCTGGGGACCATGAATTTCTGTACAGAATTCCATGGCAATCAATCCAATAGGTGTTGCGATATTTCAGTCTGGACCAAAGTGGCGGACCCACCGAGCAGTTGACAGACCAACATTGTAATAGAGCCACACTGCTACCATGGTTAAAAAAGACCAGAGGACCATCCAACAGGAGCTAACATTAGTATAAAGAAAACAGGACAGTGAAGAGGACAAGATGTACTACTAAGAAGTTTGCCCTCCAAAGGTTTGGCTGGTGTTGGACCCTTCAGGAAACTCCCCTCGCGTCTGTAAGTGTAGCTGCAGGTGAACACTCAGTTATACCCTATCGAATGTCTGTGTTCAAACAATAAATCCTCGAGCAAAGAAACATTGGCGTGTTCAGCCCAAGCTCAGGCTGCAGCCGCAGGTAAACAACGGCTCAATATAACCTTGATGGAGTCGCATTACTGTTTTAAAATGATCGATTATTTCCCCTTCCTTTTGTTCCCTCTTCACTCTCTGCAGCTCTCTCTGTACCTCTGCTGCACCACTTCCTTGTCAGACATAACCTACAGATAAAGCCTGCATTAAGTCATCCAAATGCATTTCATCTTCTCGACCACAGTCTTACAGTCTGCTTATTAAGCCTGCATATTAAACTCGTATTTCATAGCCAGAGCATTATAATGCCCCAAAACAAAATGGTTATTGCTTCCTCTTTGTCAGAGCCCGACAATGAACATTTAATGGAAATATTTTCATAATAGCAGGACAGAGCTAGCTCGCGAAAAATGGATCGTTTGATGTAGTCAATGACAATGATCTTGGAGCAGAGGAGTGGGAAATTGCTTCAAACACTCCAGACAGACTAACATTCTTCACTTGTTTCCTTCCAGCATGACAGACAAGGAAAGGGCCTGATCATTATTTTGTGTAATAAGCGTGTCATTGATGCCAACTCAAGAGTCCTCAGCCATCAGTTGCTTCTCAACGTTAAATCGCAACAAAAACAAGGGCTACAAGTGAATCTACTGTGGCTTTTTAACACGAGTAAGGTTGGTCATCTTTTTGAATTTCTGCTTTTCTTCTCTTACGTTCTGAAAGACACTCAACAGGCAGTATTTCTTAAACTTCACAGTGAAAACTTTTCAAAGAGGTTTCACACTGATAAGTTTCTTGAGTGTTCATTTTTTGATCTTTCTCCATTTCTCTCAGAGCTCCATCATCTCCTGTTGACATTTGCTCAATGTTCTGAGACATGAAGGGAATTTTTCCACAGTCTCTTTCCTGACGGGACAGAGACGGTGAGAGAGATGAAGATGCCGTACTGTGTGCAGCTGAATAGCCTGTACTTCCATGTCCGTATTTCTCTACATTTCTCCGTCTGACACCCATGGGTTTTGAGAGAACAAGAGTGGGAGAGGCGGACGGGGAGAGAAGTGTGTGATGTGTTTGCGTGGGAGATGGCTGGGGGCTACAGGTTCACTGTGGCAGGACTGGCCGAGGGCAGAAAAGACATGAACGTCAGAATTCATGAATAAATTGGAACGTAGGCACATGCATATTTGATCTAAAAAAATGAGGTCATCTGGTTTGGCCAGCCGGAGTTCTCCTTCTATTTGGTAAAACTGGACTCTAAACAAAATCTGAATGTCTTGCATAATATACTGGCAAAGAGGTCTTCATTCACATGCAGGATAACCATGACTCGTTACTGGGAACGGCTCAGTGCAGGTTTCCATCTCTTCAGGTCCTGTGTAAACCCTCTAGGATTTCCTGACAACCTGACCAAAAAAACCCAAAAAAGCAGGAAAGTTCCTTTGGAGGCGCAAATCACAACTGTGTCGTAACCGTGGCTGGCATTGCCGGCAATGTACCTACAAGAAGGCAGGCGGGCAGCAGCGGTGGAAACTTGAGTAAATATATTTATGTTCTTTTCTCTCCTCAAAAGGCACTTGTGGTCAACAGTGTCCTTTTCCGATAGCTCCATACAGTTTATTTTACCCCCTAGCATCAGGTTCCCATGGAACAACCACCGGCTAATATGAAGTACAGGAAAGCCTGGGGAATCAATGGAGGAAAAGAAATATTAATTTGTTTTCTTTGTCACCATATCCCTACGTGTTTCAGTCAGAAGGGTGTGCTTGAAGATCCCTGACACACATTTTCTGTGCAGGGAGTGTGGTGCAGCACCTACCTCGGCTGTTTACCCCTGTTTAAAACTGCTTAGCAACAAGATTATGTCAGACAGAATGAAGCACTTAATATATGACTGTGTATATTTTACAAAAATGCAGCAGGGTTCATAACACCACTACCATACCTCTTCTTAAAGTAAACTTTTGACAGTAAATGCATTCTGTACTTAAAACAAGCAGGATTCCAGCTTTGACTGTCTTCAACAGAGAGTTTCTCACTTATGTATAAATCCAGCCATCTCTACTGGCTGCAAAGGAAAATATCCTCACCTTCTAGGCCATATACAGTACTTACGGACAATGATGAAGTAGGCTACATTAAAAAGAGAATGCACCATAGTTACAATAATCGACAAATTTAACTGTTAAAAAATGCCTTTTCTCATCATCATAAACCTTGCGTAAATATAATAATGCCCACTATAATGTAGACAATGAGTTTAGGTCAGGCTAATAAGGTACTACTATAAAAAGTGGATAAGCTGAGTTTAGGTGGCTTTACTCCCCATCATGTCTAAACTACAGTTTAAGGTCCATTTCTAAGCTCTTTTTAATGTATTTTATCTGTATTTTACCAGTTTATTTGTCAGTGGTCATCTATCAATAGAAAAAGAGTTAGCCTTAAAATCTAATTTTTATCCATTGTCCATGGCCAGTTGTTTAAAAGGCACCCTAATAAAAAGAATAAAAACAACACAGAACATAAAAAAGTAGTCCGTGTAGTTGCATG
>LKNJ01000238.1:0-146087 GCA_002120245.1 Maccullochella peelii
TATATATATGGCGTTTGAAATCACTGTTAATAAGTGCCAGTGGATGCTAGCATAGCAAACGACATGTTTCTCTCCTCAGCACTGAGGTCCATTACACAATCAGCAAAATGCATTTGCTTCAAACAAAAAAAAGTTGAGTGTGAAATATCGGATAAAACAGAAGCAAAGGAGTAAATCTGTGGATATAAACGACATATCTGACCGGCTCTGAACAATATAAATACTATATTAAGCCTTATTTTATGCATGTTTTTTGTGTGGGAGTGGGTGTGCGTATGTTGCTATTTTTTCTGTATCAATTCCAGTGCGTTTGTCCTCATTTGCAGCTCAAAAGACGACACTTTGTCAGTGTTGTCAGTATTGACAGAGGTATGACTTTATGGGCACACAGTACCCAGCAACAATATTGCAGTTAACAAACAAAAAAAGTATCTAAATATATATATAAATAAAGATTAAAAAAAAATAACATCTCTTTGAGAGCAGATCTCTCTGCCGGCTGGAGATGTGAATGTTTTACAGTTCATGCTTGTCTACTGTATGTTTTTAGATGAGCATGTTAATCATGAGCCTCAATTTATATTGTATTTTCGACACAAATTAACATTACAAAGTGGGAAATATCATGTTCGTATTACAAGTCTGTTGATTTCTGTTTAGTTTCCTTTTCTGTTGATTTCAGTTTAGTTCAGTTTCATTTTCTACAGCCTTGTTTCTGTTTCTGTTCAGTGTGTCCACTACAGTTTGAGAACGAGAACAAGAGGTTTGCAACAGAACATTTCAGTGGGATAAAACGAATCGACAGTTGCTATTTTGTTAATTGTTCGCCTGCAGATGAACTGCTTTGCTGTAACTTTTCAATTCCACGTAGTTTTGCATCACAGTATAATACGTGTGAAAGCATGTTTTTATCTTTTATTCTTGCATTCAGTGCCTATCAAAGTCAGGAGACAAGAGGTAGTCTGAACAATTGCTGCTCCATCATTTAAGTTATTCATGCCACAGAATAACATAATAAATAATATTGAAATATGACATGGACTGCAAAACTCTTCAAATCAGACAAATGATTCTTTGGTTCTTTACTTGCAGTGAATTCTAGTTAGTATAGTGGGCATGTTATTCCATCCGAGCTCCAGCACAATACTAACATTGTTAGTATGTCCACTGTTAGTTAGCGTCTGGACTTGATCTTTAAATCGATTAATCTCTTAAAAGCTGCATTCATTACCATTTTAAAGTTTAATGATGGCTAAATGGTGATACAGCACTTTTTTTCCAGTCAGTACTGGATAGTTTATGTCCTAAAGAGATGTAACTTTTGCAACTCGCTGACTTTTCGAAGCACAATTGATTGATTGAATTTTAAAAAATGCCCAAAGCAAAGATCAACTCTACCCCCTTTTTAAAGCACAAGTTTTAAGGTTTCATTTCACTTTTTTTCCTGCATCCATTATGAAACCACTGCCACACTTGCTTCTCAGACATGTTGGAGAAAGAAAAACCTTTCAGATTTGAGTCGACATTCTGTATACTGGTAGATATAAACATTGTCTTCATGTTGTCGGGGTGTTATGAGTTTCTATTTTGTAATACTGACTGTAACTTCATTCCATCCTAATCTACTTTTTGTATTCAGTATGTTCAACATTCCACTGTAAATACTGTACATAAGGTTGAGATTATAGTCGGGATTTATTTAGGGACGTCTGCGTAGGGGCCCTGTTATGTAAAATATACCTATTTTGACTGCAAACATAGAGACTCGATGATGAATAGATGAAGTTGATGCATAGCTTATTTCCAAAGTCCAACATAAAAATGCTCCTCCAGTATGTTTTTAATATGCCACTAGTGGCTTCACTGTCATACAAAGGGGTGACGCATACAGTTTGTCGATTTAATGTTATTGAAAGAAAATCAAAAGAGAGAAATTGTCTGTATGCAGCCATGTGAATGTATATTTCTGAGGGTGTTACAAATATGAAAAAAAAATCTCTTGTTCAATTGTGATGACCCAGTGAAGTAACTTGTATTTGTTTTAAGCATTAAATGAGTTCAATAGTCAACAATGTTCTGTCCCAGTTCACTGTTTGGATAGATGTGTGTCATCTGATTGAATATGGTTCATGTCTGCAACACATATCACTCTTATCGCTGTATATTGATTCAGGTAACTGCAGCTCTTTCCCAATAGCTCTGATCGGTAATGTATCCCTGTCGCCTCATGCAGGTGCTGATTTGGATTTATTTTTCAGCTCTATCACTACCTGTGAGCCTTAAGTATAAGACATAAAAGGTTTGTTCTGCAAATAAACTTTTCTTTTTAGATTTGTAGACCTTGTAAGGACAATATTTAAATCCAGATGTTGCTCTGCTCCCAGAACAAATTTCTGTTCTGGTCAAATCTTCAAAAGCACAGAGTGTTCAGGCATCCAATATTCAGCTCTTCGTTGCCGTTCCAGTTTTCAGAATTAAAAGGCTACAGAGGTGGCTGCAGTGCTAATGCAGGCTGATTCTCTTTGGATGCATCCGTGGTTCCCTCCATTGTTCATTCTCGTTTTCATGTCTGAGCATGAGACGAATGTGATAATAAAAATTAAAGCAATACAATCAAACGGGATTAGGAAAGGTCTTATAATTCAGACACAGTGTATCTTACAGGCGTGGAAGTTCATTTACAACCTTTACAACATGTTTTGTTGCCAAAACAGTTTCCATCACTGAGAAAAGGTCATTTAAAAAAGGGTCACGGTGTAGTATACTGATAATCATTTTATGTGAGGTGAGGCTAACACAAGATATATAAGGATACATACAGTATATAGTAAGGGTCTAAAATGGTTATTACTATAGCTTTTAGGTTGTTTCCTTTAATTGGAGAGCAAAAACTGTCAGGCAGATGTTGGTATTGAGTTCAGTGCTTAATGAAGCTACAGTGATATGATGAGAGAGGCCCAGTGTAGAGCCAGACAGATCTGTCTCAGACTGTGGGACTCAAGTGCAGACATCTGCACCATGCACATTAAGAACAGCCCAGAGTTTGCAGCTGTTGCCATCCATTTACTAAAAGAGCCCTTTGTAGCCCAAGGGGCTTTGATGGCACATAGGCTTTTAACATGCATGGCCATCTAGTTTTTTCCCCTCCTCACAGAGCCGCAAGAGGAATTCTACAGCATTTCCTCCATCAAAGTACTCTTAGGATGAAATATTGCTGGATTTTTGTTATAAAATATGTTCCTCGTGGGCCATAAATTCAAAAGCAAGTTTGTTAAAGCACCTCATATGTGATGTCACTCCATTCAACACAGTGTAAAATCAGAGAATACAAATTACAGCTGCATAGTATTAAAGAGTACAATCTCTGTGGAGAAAAATGAAACATGATCTGACTGTGCCTGCTACAGCTTTTTGTAGATCAGTATGTTTTTTTGGCTTATAATTCTCATATTTTATGGCGCTAATAAGTTAAGACGAGCATTGTATTTGAAGTTGAATACTAATAATCACAATGCAGGCCCATGAGTTGATGGGTTTCTTAGCACTTTTCTTGTGAATCACATTGCCATTCAAATACAAGTTTCTTTTAGAAGTCAGCTTGATTTTATAGGTCACAATTGCTCACTAAACTCTGGATTGAACTCTTTAATCTGTTAGGTAGCTTGCGTTGGAAGTCTACTGTGAATTGTTGAGCTATCGATAAGCTAAGAATTGGAAAGATGTATCAATCCAAGTTGCTTCAGGAAAGTGCACAGGCAGCCAATACCACGAGTCGTTAAACTACAGTGATTAAATGGTTAATGAACATACTGTATATGCATGAGCACTTCACTGGGCTGGATCCAGGAGGAGCATTTTACTCATTGATCAGTGAGGCGGCTTTTAGCTTTGAGGCTAGTTTGTATACAGATCCACATACTGATATAAAAGAGGGGGAAATATTTGATTTATTCAAATGACTGGTGTTTCAATTTAAGATCTATATTCCGTGGACTGTCGCGTGTCGTGTGTGTTACATTATGAAATGTTCTCTCAGTAAGTATTGTTGTTGATATCAAAAGACCCAGCTACCTGACCTGTGTCACAGCCTGTAAAAAAAGTAAAAAGTGCTTTGTTTTGTCACCATGGTATGTTTATGCATCGTTCTTTCTAATAACCTTTTTTTTTTTGGATAAACAGATTGTTCAAGGCTTCTAGAAATATGTTTTTTTCGCTCTTGTTTTCTTCCTGTTTTCAGTGTGTACAGTTTGAGGACATATGGGGTTGTCCGTAATAAAAAATGTCTCAAAGTAAATGATGCTCTTACTCTCATGTTAAAACATTCTCAAAGGTTTAATGGCAAAGCCTTTCATTGTACACTCCAGACGAATACAGTCACTCACACAACCTTCAGCCTTGGAAAGTATAAAATATGCATTTTATCAGTTCAGGTTAATCCACACTACACCATTAAAAAAAAAAAAAAAAAACCTTTTAAAGGTTTATTATTACATTTTTACAAGTGGTCTCAAATGTGAATGTACCGTAGATATGTTAAAAGATAGAATATGTTTTTTAGGAATAAGGTAAAAGATAAATCACTCCTAGGTGTCATTATACAACAAGACTAAGACACAACAACCACGCTAGCTGCTCTGTGAGGCTGTATTTAGGTCCAGCGGTGCTGTGAGCTAAATGCTAACATCAGCACACAAACATGCTCCGAATGACAATGCTAACTTGCTGATGTTTAGCAGGTAATGTTTACCATGTTGAGTGTGTGTACCAAATTTCATGGCAATTTCCGATAGTCGTTGAGATATTTTACTCTGGACCAAAGTGGTGGACCGACAGACTGAAGCTACGCTGCTAGTGCACCTACAAATAAACAGATAGATAGATAGATAGATGTACTATCCCGTGAGGGATATTGTTTTGTTACAGCAGCAGCCCAATCAACAATAAAAATAACCATAAAAAATTAAAAGCACAATTGCAGATCTGCAGAACAAGACTGAATATAATAATAATAAGAGGAAATAAAAGTAAAAGGAAATAAGAAAAGAGCAATAAGAACAGGTGTGCAAAAATGGCAGTGAATATTATATATAATATATGTATGATATAAACAGTATGTACAGATGATAGTGCAGCAGTGTGTTCACCTGTCACACAGAGGTGAGCAGAGTTAAATAATGGGCTAAGCAAACAAGATGTCTGTAATTTTCTATATAACGACAATTCAGAGTGTAACCTCACTCACTGACCACGGTGTGAGCGTGCTCTAATCATCCTCCATTTTTAGAAACTTTTTTGTAGACAAAAAGGTGGTTTGTTCATAGCTTTTCTCACCAGTGAGAATCAACTGGTAACGTTAGACAGAGCAGGAGTGTTGTTGATATTGTCAACTACAGTTTAATCTAACCTGTGGCCTGATTTATACTGGTGTCTAAACAGCTGTCTGAGGTGTCCTGTTATATGATTTTAATGGACTGCAAGCAACAACGCATCAGAAACAAGTATTTTCTGCATCTATGGTATAATGTTGCTTTAGCTACTGCATCAATTTATGCAGTAATATATTATCATAGTACACAACGTATATATATGAATAAACTGCAGGAAGCATGGAAAGGATTTTCTCAAATGCAGCAAGAACAAAAAATAGATACAAAAATATTGGATCAAGTACTTTCACCTTTACCTTTATGTATAATGCCAAACAAACTCAACTGTATGCATATAAACTTTCTTTCTAATGTGAGTTCATTTTGGAAGTTTTGCTGGATTGACCACAAACCTAACATTTACTAGCCAAGACATAACTTTTAAGTATTTTTATTGTCAGGTTTTCAGCCACTGCTGGAACACAATTGTGTGTTTCAGTTGACACTCTGTGTCTTAGGAGTATGCAACTGTGAGTCTTGCACATGAAAAGTTTCACCATTCAATTAAATATGCAACACACATCATCCTCTCACTTAAAAATGTTATGCCAACTATTCCATACTGCTACTTTGTCCCGAGTCTTGATGTTACTCCAAATAAAACTGTAGCTCCATGATAATGATCAGGAAAGACACTGCCTACTTTAGCTGCTGATATTTTCCCCTGCACTTGTGGTATTTTCATTGGTCATCTGATCAAAGATGTCCTGAGATGACTTGCGTCATCTCCAACTCCATTTTCTGCATTTTGACTTAGTTTGTTTTTTGTCTCTTCAGATTTTGTCTCTCAGGCAACGAGTGGCGCGACTAAACTTGACATGTGTTTCACTTGGAGCGCCATCCAAAACGCAAGGCACATAATTTGGAGAAAATATTCCTGCCATGACCAAACCAATGAAATGAACTAAGAACAAGGCACAGTCACGTCTCTGAGACTGTGATCATGCTGTTTTTGCTCCACAATGCTACAGCTGACAGACTGTTCACATTGAAACAAACACTATTGGAAGTGTTGTTTCTAAAACCACTAACTCTGACTATAGTGTTCTTGCCATGTTCAGAGATGATAAGGTATTTGCCATCCGTTTGGCTTTTTCAGTGCCCGTGTAGCTGCTTTACTTAAAAAAAATAAAAACCTGCAGTTTGTGAATACAGCTGTGTACACCTGACACATTGAGCTTGTAGACTGCTCAGAAAATGAATGAAATGATACAAGTCATTTTAAAATGTCTCTCTTTTTTTTGCATTTTTCTCTCTTTCTTCATGCACTGTTCTTGCTAACCCTCTGCTGGCTTTGTGGAGGATCTTAACTACCACGTGTCTCTGATGCTCATGAAGTCTCCATAGCTTCTTTTGAAGTATTTTCACAGGAGAACATAATGCATATGGAAGTTCATACCGTCTGAACTGACCTACCAGCGGACTTCAGCAATAAGGACATCATCCCGCTCCCCTTCCTCCTCTTGAACTCTCTGCTGCTGGGATTTAACCCAGGTCCCAGGAGTATTTTACCTCTATGGTCTCCACTGTGATGCACCTTCAACCGGGAACTTAAAATAAAAATGTAAGCAGCTTTTAAACCACTCCTGACTTGAAACAAAAAACTGAATCAAAGGCTGTTAAAACAAAGATCTTCAGTGTTTTGATGATAATCCAGTGGGCATTAACCTTTACAATACATTACTCTCTCTCCCTTTTTGCATTGTAGCCAGTAACCAACACCATTATCATAATGACCGACCGGGTACAAACCTGAAACAAATGACTGATTTCAAAGCCATTGACAGCTCTACATGTCAACAAAACCACCATATTTATTACTGTATTCAGTGCAAACCAAACATTCACTGTTTTATGGAAGACATCTATAACAGTAGGACTATGAAAATACATTAAAAGATAGAGTCTGAGTGTTTTCTTCCTGCTGTGGCTTCCTATGAAAAATAGAGGCAAACAGTATCTATGATCAGCACATATTCTTTGTATTTCAAAACTTTTATGCAATTATAGAAACGTAAGCATAGATCAGTGAATTGTTTTTCTCTTCTGTGAATTCGTCAGAACTGAGCACATCCTCATTTCTTTGATATTTGGTCCAGAAAATAGTTAAATCCGTCATAAAGCACAAATCTAAAACTCACCAGACGCCATTGATCATCTACAAAACTGAAAGAAGGTTGTTTATGGAAAAATAACAACCCAAAAATGATTTGTTCCCAGATAAGGCTTTTATGTTGTATATCGACTCATCCTGACACACTGTTATTTATACCATTTTAATTCTTTAGAGGCCTCTCTCCGCATTTAAATGTGTCACAATCATGCAGTGAAGTAGTAACACGTTTTCCAATTTGTTTTCCATTGTGCAAAAGATTTTCTGACATTGTTTGTTCAGTTTTGCCTTTGTTTGATAAAACATGTGTTGCATGTAACCTGATCGATTGGGCATGCAGTTTACACCCCACTGATAGACAGAACAAGTCAATTCTATTTCCAGAAAATGTGAAATTATAATGAATTGGCAATTATTTGGATTAACCCAGGATCAATCTGCTGAAATTATTATTGCCTATTATTTTGTAAATGAGACTGCTCATAAACAAACTGCTCAGATCCCATGAATAAATTTGTTGGCATCTTGAGGGATGCCTGCAGTAGCTGCTGTAGACACACACACACACACACACACACCCACCCTGCTTTCACGTCCTCCCATTTTCAGAGCCAGTCATGGCATGAGCAGCTCTGCTATCCAGCTGCGCATTAGCGTTCTCCAATTAAACTCAGCCATCCCAGAGCAGAACGAAAGGCCTAAACCCTCTGGTGAGAAAAGTGCTGACAACCCTCATCTACAAAGTCCTGCTGGGAATACTCTGTCCCTGTGACCATTTACCCAGCGTCAAAGAAGTTGTGTGTGTGTGTGGGTTTAAGAGGGGCAGAGAGGGAGTTAGTGTGCATACCCTTCATCCCTTTATTGACCGATGCTTTTTCTGCACTGAGCCTGGTCACTGAGTGACCTTAGACACACAATAACTCTTACTACAGTATGACCACACATTTTTGCATTCAGTGAGAGAATGTGTGAAGGAATTTGTAGTATTTGCTGTTGATATTTGTGGTGAAAGGCTGCTGAATTTATTTATTTTTTTTGCCGAAGGCCAAGTTGCAATAATCAGTTTGTTGGCATTTTCTTTGATTTCATGCATCATACAAGTCGTGTCTCATCACAGGCTAAAATTAAAATCTCTTTGAATAATACCTCCTCAAGGAGTGGGATGATAAAACAGATTGTGACTGAAATTCTCCCTGAAATCCTCAATTACACAGAGATTGGGCGTGGTTGCAGGAACAGACGGATTTCAAGGACATGACTTAACCCTCTAAATATAGTGCACATGATGTTAATGCATATAGGCAGAATAAACATCTCCCATGCCCAGTTATAATAAAGTACAGTTTGTTCCTTGACTGATTTTTGATTTTGGATGCAAATTCAGAACTTTGGTGTCCAGATGTTAATAAAAACATGCACACACATTTCTTTTCTCCCATACAATAATTTACTGTGCTGATTTATTTAATTAGCCTAATTTAAAGTAAAACATAATTGGGGTGAAATATTAAGGTGATTACTACTTTTTACTTATTGGATTTATTATTTGTTAAAAACATTCACAGAATTTCGTAAATTTACAATACCATATCACACATCTATCACCAAGGGCTGCTGCCCTGCAATATGGTAGTCTCCAACATATTTGGTCAAAATGCAAGACCACACTGACCCAGGGGCGCTTCAGATGGGGGCATGACCAGGTCCTGAGGAAGCTGGCTGAAATATTGGAAGCCTGTAGGCAGGTCGCGAACAACAACCATCCCACAGCTGATAAACACGTAATCCAGTTGGCTTGGAGAGAGAACCAGAGACACCAGTTCACAAGGCTTATCAAGACTCCTTTCTCCAGGCAAGAACATGAGGGTCGACCTCAGTACACAGCTGCAGTTCCCTTCAGAGATCATCACCACATCACTCTGGCCAGACATAATGCTCTCGTCTGCTGCTGCCTCTCATCGAGCTCACCATGCTTCGGGAGGAGGGAGTCCTGGCTGCCCTCGAACGTAAGTTGATGAAACATTCTGAGCTGGCGGCTGAGTGCAGGCTGGACCACCATCATCTACCCAGTGGAAGTAGGGGCTGTAGGGGCTTCATCAGCACATCAACACCACGGCTACTTCCACGAAGCTTGGTTGAGCAACCAAAGACCTCGCTGGGGAAGCAGAGCATGGCAGGTTTTGGCTATGGCTGAGGCAGGAAGGACAGGAATTGGGGTTCATCAAACAAGGAGGGCAGCTGCAGGGGGTGGTAGGGAGACATCCTTGCCACTGCTCCACCACCAGGCAATGTACCGGGGTTAAAGGAGCGAAACATCAATGAGCAGTGCTCCCTGGCTGATGACCCTGCAGCTGGACGTGCGACAGGCAGAAATGTGCAGCAGGTAGTAACACACACCTGTACAGTCCTACTGTTTTTTTTCTTTAACAAAGGACCAATTAGGTCTCTGCACAATGTGTATTGACATGTATATGTGAATACTGTCCCCCACATCTTAGCCAGTGTCCTTGGTGATCACAATGCATGAATCCGCTGCTCTCACTGGGAGAGAAAATGCATCACAGGATCAGTCAACTCTCGCTCAGCATCATTATGTCAGTTGAAATCAAAATTTCCCTGGCCCCCAGACATGAAGCATGCCATAAAATGGACCTTCACCTGTTAAGAATCACTGAACCCGCTGACTGTAGGGAGAGCTCTCCCGTCCACATTCAGAATGATTCATCAACCCAGTTACCACCAAGTTCCAGCATCTGACAAATAGGACAAATGGGGTAAATTAAGAATCCAGTGTCTTCCACCCCCACACTCTCTTCCCTGACTATTGACTCTCACAGCTTTATCAGTGTACATTAGTGTCAGTGCCAGTCTACATTTAGACTAACTGTGCCAGAGGAGGCAGCCCATCAGCACATACAGGCATGTCTGTCGTCATGCAGAGCCAATGACCCTTTGTCAGAAACAATCCTCATCAGCAGAGCCACCAGGCCGAGGCTGTACTATCCAGTCGTTACAGAAGTGAGACTGTCTTCGCCTCAAAACAAATAATGCTAGAGGGCAGTATATATAATTCAAACTGTAAAACAGCACTCGGCAGGATTTTTATGTCTGAACACACCTGCGTTATCAGTCCAATTCATGGAAAAGTGTCCTCCCTGGCATTGAGATACCACAGAATTGACCTAAATGTCCAAATTAAATTGGGAGTTGGGGAGACATATTTACCAACGACAGGGAGAGATTAATCAAAACTAAAAAGTCTAAACTAAAGAATATAAATTATCTACTTAACAGCAGAGATAGAAAAAAACTTGACACATCAGTGTTAGATCTCTTGCCTCACTCGTACTTTTGGTATTCTTTATAATAATGCACCACACAATGCTGTGTGCACTTCACACGATTTCTCACTTTTGATGTTTGCAAAATTCACTGTCACCTCTGGCTGACAATGTTTCACACTGCGGGCTAAACCCAAAAAAAGTGGAGTGTGCCAATTAAAATTGAAATGTGATTAGCAGTTTTTAGAATGGATCTTTTTTTTTCCATAGTTGGAAATGAGACTGGCAGACAGAGATGTGGAGGCAGTGGAGAAAAAGAAGCAGTGGGATCTGATTATACGCCAGGAGGGACACACACAGGTAGCTGCAGCAGCGGCTGACTTAACCACTCAATTATCTTTGGGCACCAGAGGTCATCAGAGAATATTTAATTGAGTCCAAAGTTCTACATATTACACCACTTCATGTCTCAGGGAATCTGTAGCTGTGGACTTTGAAGCTCTGGTCTTTGAAGGTTCAGAATTACTGCTAACAAAAATAAATCTCCTAATCAGCTACAAATGCATATGCAGAGCCAGCCATTGATTAGATTACAGTGCTATTTGCAACTCCATCTTTGAAAAGCTGATCCATGCAAAAATGCAAACAAACGAACTGATCCTCACAACACAGCCAGTCAGGACTAATTCCCCTGAAGTTTCCAAGTTTCCACTTGCCACAACGAGTCACAACCAATTAGTTACCTCAGGAGGACTGGCTTTCTCCAGCAGCATGTTCCAATACCCAAACCTGAGGTCAGTGACTGAGTCTACATCAGCTGAGCTGATAATACTTTCTTCTGTGAATGTGTCAGTGGTATTTAATTCTATATTTGAGAAAGTAAGCCTAAGGACTGGATCTATTTCAGATGTTGGAAAAGGATGGCGGAAAGATGCATTTCTGCAAATGCAAATCATAATAATAAACCACGTGATCAAACCACCTCATTTTTGACATTATCTGGTTTGCTCAGATGTCCCCAGAGACATCGCTCAAGTCCTCATACCTAATTGACAAAATTGCCAGCTTGTCCATATCTTCCAAAACAACCCATTTGACCGTTACAAAAACAACTCGTATTAGCGTTTTCTGATGTGCCACGTCTATGGTTATGGTCTGGTTGAGTTTAGGCAACAAAAATTACAGGGTTACAGTTAGTGAAGAATCATGGTCGTGGTTAAGGTTAGAAAAACATCACTGTCACGGTAAAAAGAAACCAATGTTAACTATTGGTACAAGGCGGGACATGAACTGTGTTGAGGTCATGTTCTTTGTTAAAAAATGTCAATTAAAAGTGAAACCCTGCATTGTTATTGAACACTTTACAAGTGATATTACCACCATTGTAATGGTGGTGGCTTGTTTGCTTCTGCACACTTATCCAGATTCGTCTATACTGCTTTTTCCTAAACAGACACAACTTGGTGCACACAAGCGGAACAGCTGACAGCTGCGGAATCTAAGAGGTGGCCGCACTGTCCAAAGCTCAATATTATACAGGTTAGCTGCAAGCTAACCATCTAGTGAACAAGTGGTTTTCAGCCTCAATGCAAGCCTATTGGATGTCACAATCAACAAGTGCCTTTTTCTTGACGTTGGAGACTGAGCCCTCAGTGCGGGTTGTTCTGTGATTTGGTCACATAGCGTCCCCAAGGCCATGTCTGTAATGGAACAGAAAAAAAAACACAGTCAGTAGGAATATTGTATTTAAATGTTGGTTTTTGCCCCGGGCAACATTTTATCATTTTGAGCAGACTGTAGAATCTGTGAGAAATAAAAGTACCTTTGCAGGATAACAGGTTAAAATGATGATATTTAGATTTTTCCTCTTATGTTTTTGTTGGGAATGCGACCAAATCAGTGCTATCACAGAAGGAGCTAACTTTCTGAATTTCTGCCATTGGCTGTTGAAAAATGTATGATTTTTTTTAACCTCGCCAGCAGCTTCTGCTGAACTTAATCATGCTTGTTTCCGGAGTTTTGCTACTGTATCAGAAACCAGTTTGACTTAAGGAAGAAGTAATTTTAGAAAACATGAATAATTACCAGGCACACACTGAACTTAAGTAAATCTGTGTTTTCTGGTTGATGTGCCATGAGATTTTAACATATTTTCGAGCTTTAATTTGCTAATCAAAGTTGGAAATGTATTAGCATAAATGAATGCTCACTATGACTGATGACATGTTTATTTATGTCTCTCCCTGAGGATGATGAAGGCGTGCAAGCTGATAATCACTCTGGCCTTTTTTTTAAAGTGCTTTGTCATCTTGTTTTGCTGAGAAGTTGGCAGAAGCCGTGGCCTTCTGAGGCATTTCTGATTACTTTTACTACTTGTTGATCTTTATTCATTACGTGTTTATTGTGGTGTTTGCTTTGCATTAGTCACCCTCTGTGTGTACATGATCATCAAATCACTTTTATTGCTGTTGTGCTTTGCCAAGACATGAACATTTTTAGACAATAACAACGCGTAGGGTTTGAAGTCGACTAATTCAAATCTCTTTCTGCAAGACTGGTTTCCACCAGTTTGATTGTTTACATCTGTGACATGACATAGAGAGAATACTCAACAGCTTGTATGATTACAGTAGATCATACAGTAACTTGTTAGCAGAATAATGTTTGGAAACGTTTAATGCTTTCACTTACACATCCGTCTTGGGGCCCTGATGGTACTTCAAAGCAGGACAAAAAGCGAAGAATAACTCAACAGAGGACTTCCTGCCATGAAGCATCTTGTCAAAGGGAAACGTGATACACTAGTGTTGATTTAACAGGTTTCCCTTCTTCTCATGAATAGCCTTGTGAGGTAGAAGCTTCCTGTTTGAAGAGAAGGTATTCAGCGACGGCAAGTGGATGCCTGGCTGATTGCTTTATGAGTAACTTGGCATAATGTGGCTCTTGACAAGAAAATACATGATAAAACAAAGCTCCACTTTAAACCTCAAATTAAACAGCACTGCCACAAAGCTTTACACACATTCAGGAGATCCGGTTGCTTCATGCCACTGCCAACTGTGTCAGATTTATTTGTCCTGTCTTCTTTTTCTGGTTCTAATAATAAAGATGATATTTTTTAGAAAATAAGACTGTACTCTGCTCACTGTAAATAGTTGCATGTCTATTTGTAAGTATTTGTGGCCTTGAGTCATTCACAAAGAGGTTTTAGTGTACACAGTACATAGCTGTGTGCTGTTTTTACCATTCCAGTGACAGAGCTGAAGGATGTTTTCTTGGGAGTGGTCCTGGGGGCTCAAACTGCAGCACTACATGTACTCATGCCAGTGGAAAAAAAATCTAAAGTACAGCCCCAACAAAACACATCTATCAGCTAGCTGCAGTGTATGAGAAGCATGTTGAAATATAATTCAGGTGCCCTTTTTTTTTATGTCAGAATAACAGTTGAATGATGAGTGCTGTCGTCAGAGGACATCTGAACTCAGTGTTTTATCTGGAGGGACTATTGTGCTATTACACATAGTGGCTGGTGGGCTATTACAGAATATGTACCATCACAGGGTTTCAATAAAACCTTAGCACAAAAGATGAAAGTAAAACAGCAATTTAGTTCAAGTTATTGCCCCCTTCTATTAAAGCATACTGATAATTCATTAAATATTCAAATATAAGGAGAAGAATATTTATATTATTGTCACAGAAAAAAAGTAGAATTTCACCGAAATGAAAGGACGTCCTGTTTAATTTTACCTCACACCACTTCAAACATCCTCTTGGTCAAATAAAAAAAAGGAATATTTCCACATTCTGGGAAATATGCTTATTTATTTGCGTTCTTGCTGAGAGTTAGATGAGAAGATTGATACCACTCCTGTGTGTGTATGGTAAATATGAAGCTGCTACAGCCAACAGCCAGTTAGCTTAGCTTAGCAAGACTGGAAACTGAGGAAACTGCCTCTGTCCAAAGATAAAACAATCCACCTACGTGTCAATCTTCTCATCTAACTTATGACAAGAAAGCAAAAAGTGTATTTTCCCAAAATGTCAAACTCTCCCTGAAAAAACAGGGTGAAATGGTCTAGATTGCAACTCCCAGCAATGAGAGAAAGACAGTTCAATAAACCTTACGAATCCCCACAGGCCCAAAAACAACAAACACATGCTACAGTATACAATGCTGCATCAGCTGTACACACTATTCACAGATACAGATGCTGGTAGATAGAAACTATACCCTCCAGTGCAGTAAACACGATATCATGGGATGTAACTGAACTCAAGAAATTGAGCTCAGTTACAGTTATTGTTGTTAAATGGAGTTTCAGCACTTGGGAGTGATGCTATATTACAATACATGAGGCAAAGTCTGTTTCTTTTAGTGTTGGGTAAATTGCTAAATCTGAGTAAATTCTGCTGTGTTACATGTTTTAGTGCAGAAAAACAGGGGAAGTGGTATTTTTTTCTACTTTTATATTCAAGGACATATTTCAACTGTAGTGCTTTTAATGTGTGTGTGTGTGTGTGTGTGTGTATGTGTGTGTGTATGCTTTGAAGAATGGGCAAGTTCTAATAATAAGTTGTTAAAAAGCCGATTTCACTGCTTATTAACAACATTTATCTCAATGGGATTGGTGTTGTCTGTCCAGATAACCACAGACAGGCCTGTAACTGTTGGTCTCGCCCTGAAATGATGCTGTTTTGGGACATCATCAATGTCCCTTATCTGTCATGATTGACAGAAGTCAAACCTACGTACTTAGCTTTTTGTTTTTCCAAATACTTCACAAGCTTTTAACTGGCTCAAAGGTCAAACAATTCAACCAAGTAGCTTCGCTGTAGAGCTACCCAAAGGTCAATTAACAAAAGTAAAGAGCTTTGCCATTACCAGGATGAGTAACGTGACAGCAACACTGTAGGGGCAGCACAATAGGTTTTGGTAATATTTTTGGTAATAAAAAAAATCAAGTCAAATATAATCAAATTTGAGATGAAGTGTTAAATATTTATTATTTTTTGCCAGTTATAACATTGGACCTTTTGCTCGACACAAATGGGTTTTTGGCTACCTGACTACAGAGCAGCTAATTTAGTCTTCAACACTTGTTTCTAACAGGAGCTTGTGAAATGTGTTTCCTAAAGCTTGGGTGACATGCTTTTCAGTAATTAAAATAAAAACCATGCTGCTTTATTCAGCTTATAAAATAATAACAATGCAAACTACAGTGAGAGCTCATGGACAGAGCTGCAGGGCAGGCTGACAATACCTGCAGGGCTCACAAAGAAAAGCTCCACAAGAGAGATGAACAAAAAAACAGCTGGATGAAATGAAATGAAATGAAATGAAAGACAGAAAGAAAGAAAGAGCATTCACACATATCTTAGATGTGATTTCAGAGGCAAACTTCCAATCTGATCTGGTAGCCTATTCAATTTTTTTCAATCCACTATTCCAGTTTTTGGTTATGAAATGAATTCTGGCCTTGGCATCTTCTCAGTAAAGTGACATCAGTTTCAGAAGTGGCTCTTGTGTCTGAGCTGTTAATGTGATCGTTGGGAGAAAACAGATCATCGGAAACTGGGAAAAAAGGGGAATTTCAAACTGGAAAATGATATATATTTTTGATATGAAAAACCTGTCACTAAGCGTGTGGATACTGTAAAACAACAATCACATGTTTTAATGCCAAACAGTGTTGGAAATGTCGTTTTCCAATGAATTAACAATATACACAATGCCTCATTAAGAAAAGGTGAGAGTAAGAACTAAACGCAGTTTAACACCTCTCTGAAACAGCCTCAACAGAATTGAACTTGATGAGCTTCATATACTTTAGGTAGTTTTTGTTACTGTGCTATTGTATTTGATTGCATAATTGTGTACATTACATTATATCATTGTGTCCACCCTCTGTAATATGCAATTATTTATCTAAATGAGAAAGACCTACACTGGAGCAGATGTGCTTTTTTAAATGACGACAGCTCTCAGAATGTTTTTGAGCAGCTTCATTGTAGACGAGCTTGATATGATTTTGCGTACCTCATAATTAAGTGCCTGTTCATCCATCAGGTGATGTCTTTTATTTTTGCGGGCCGTGCTACCGTTGGTGTTATAGCAGTGCTCTCCTGTCATCTATTTTCAGGCCAGAATGAATCAGCTTCTCCTCGCTTTTTTGTTCATTTTGACACCCGACAAAACTCATCGCCTCTAAGGGAATTGGAGTAGAGGGTCTTGTTTTGTTCTGGCAGTTCTTTCAGGAATGGCCATCAATCAGGTGATCTATTGTGTTAGAGAGGGACCTTTCTCTATTGAATTCATGACTTGCTGCAAAAAGCAGATGCTACAAAGGTATTGAAAGTTTGCAGGGTACATTATAATCAGACGTGAAAGAGCCACAGTGAAAGACGAGGGGCAGTGCTTCGTAATGATTTCACTGCCAGTTTATATGTCAAGATGAGGTGACCCCATTGGACCCCCTCGGCTTTGACAGAATTTGTATTATATCGACATTCTCTCATGATTATTCTCCACGGAACATGTTCTGGTACAGTGATTCCCACAAAACAAAGGGGCAGCTCAGATTATTCTGCATTTTCCACTAACGGAAAATAAAGCCAAGATTGTGATGAAGCACCGCAATGAAAAACGAACTTGAACTTCATTAAAAAAACAGTACAATAATCTTTTGGATTTCAGCTGTTTAATCAGCCTAACATTGGGGTTTTTGAGTATGTTTGTTTCATGACAGACTGTTGAAAAATGAGCAATATTTTTCCATGCAGCAGCCAAATGTTGATAGATGTGGTAGAATGTCAGCAGGCTGGAACAAAGAAAGAAAAAACAGAGGGCAGGAGTTGGTTTGGATTTGTCCATTTCGCCTGACGCTCCAGCTGATCGATGAGAGGGGTCTGTGGTGAGCTATCGTGAACACATTTACTTCTTGTTTCAAAGAGTGCAGAGTAGTTTGTAAGTCTTAATTTGCTGGCATTGTCAGTCATTGCCTGTGTTCTACAGGCTGGAACTGCCCAGACGAAGGATAAACAGTGTAGGCTCTGTTTAGAGAGCCAACGGTGGAGGGGAACCAGAAATAAAACAAGGATCCAGGTGAAATTCTGACTTTGTGTACCATTTCTTTAGGAACAAAGCATGTTTGTTTTGGGCTAATAAAAAAATATGGTATTATTCTGAGGAGCCTCTAGGTTGGTGATCCCCAAAACCATTTCTCTGAATACCCCACTGATGTCAGAGCTTGTTTCTCAGCATTTGCAACACCATTTTGGGATCCAGCAGAGCTAATGTTGCCTATTCAGACACTCATATATAATGGTTTATCACTAAAACTTGCTAATGCCCACCAAAGCAACAACAGCTACTTTTTTATTATGGATCCAAAGACAGAGAATGAACTTTGTATTGAATTACTTTCCCCTTACCTGAACATACACATACACCTATTTTTGTTCGTTCGTTTTGAGAGATTCATTGTCTTTTTTGCAGATTTGATGGTGTAGTAGTAGTTATACAGTGTCTTCATTTGCAAACATGCCTTTAAAAGAGATGTTTCAGTATCATATGGCTCTTGGGATGCCAATGAGAAACACTCCAGGTAGCATTTTACAGAAAATATTGCAAACAGCTTTTAGGCTCCGTGAATTAATCATCTCTCTCACATGAAGTTATTGATTCTTCAATCTGCATTTCTTTCTTTCTATTTGTTTGATCATGCTTATCTCTTTCTCAGGTTTTCTTTCTGTTGAAATTCTATTGGAGTTCACTGCCTCGTGGTGTTCACACTGCACCGTAATTATCCCGGGCCCTCATAATGACGGCAGCCCGTGTCTCCTGTGGCATGGTGCTTGTTAGGCTGACATTCAAATATGGCTCAGGCTCAGTCTTTCTCAGATACTTCGGTGTGGCTTTCGATTATTACTGAGTGAAAGTTTAAAAAAATAATGTGGCGTTCCCACCCCCCTGCCAGCCCAAGCCAACATGGCTCCCACACAGTGTCTGCTCTGAGGTCTCCTGTGGAACAGTTTTGTCAGCTGTGTGGTGTAGGAGTAGGTAATGACATGCTTACTACAGATGTCTCTAATGAGTCATGACAGGCAAACATTGGAACCCAGCCGTGGTTATTAATTTCACTGGACAAGGCTTGATTTGAATACTTGTACCCCGGATGACATGGTGAACGTGGGTTTCAATAATAATAGAAAAAATGGTGGTTGTAAGTGCAGAGTGATTACTGCAACATCATAAAAAAGACCACAGACCCGTTCGATTTGACTTTACAATCACACATTAGCAGTCCTTTAGAAATATTAGTTTGTAATTTTTGCCAAATCTATAGGACATCTCTTATTTCCTTTCAGTAGCTGTCACAGACACTGAATCAACTTATGTGAAATTCAGCACATTATTGAAATATAATTTAACTCACTTTTTCTCTTAAAAACCTCGCACCTAAATAGAAAATGTCCTTGCAATCTGTAAAATGCTGAAAAATAGTAACTTTTAAGTATCATTCAAAAACTCTGAACCCAAACACTCACAGCACAATTGCAACAGAATGTTGATATTAGACTATTCTGCAAAACCCTGCATACATTCAATGATAATGTTGTGTAAAGGAATAGTTGACATTTGGGGAAATACACTAATTATTCGCTTTCTGCCGTAGATGAAAAAATCGATACCAATCTCATATCTGTCTGTTAAATATAAGTCAACAGCCAGCAGCTGGTTAGCTTAGCTTAGCACAAAGTCTAGAAACAAGGGGAAACAGTTAGCCTGGCTCTGTCCAGCGGTAACAATATACGCCTACCAGCAAGATATTAACAAGTTAATATCTTGTTTGTTTAATCTCTATAAAAAATGAAGAAAAACGACAATTTGCCAATTTATGTGCTGGACTATAGCTGAGCTGTTGCCATGCAACCAGTGGACACTCCCGGAAGTTACTGGTCCCAGCAAAGAAAGAATACTGGACTGAAACCTGAAACCAAAAAGTCAAGTGGAAGTGCCTCAGTTTCTCAGTACTGCTTCCAAAAAACTCTCTGACTCCATTGATTTCTGTTTGAATGGATGCAACTCATTTCTCTAATTTAAAGGTGAATCAATTGCCACACAAAGTTTGGATATGAGTAGTTAATTCCCCTTAATAATGTGTGTCTCAGTGCTGAATTAAGGCGATATAAAGGCTTGAAGAGAAACATGCTTTGGGGCGTGTTTGTGTGATAGACAGGTGTCTCAACCAATCACAATCAGCTGCTTGCTTGTCTCACCTCAGCTCAACTTGCGCTTCCTCTTCCTTGACAAAATTTAGATTTTTCAGTTGCTTCAGCGACCGCCAAGATGTCAGCGGAACGTAAAATTGAACCTTCAAAACATTTCTCCATCAATCTGTGGTTGACGTCAGAGACACTGCTGCCATGCTTTTCTATAGTCGGGGAGAAATACTTGATGGACTAAAAAGAGGAAGATTGGTGGCCATCATTATAATGTCCTTCTCTTTGAGTCCAGGGTGAGATTAAGGGAAAGGTTCTCCTTTGAGACTTGCGAGATAAAGAGTTTTTCACTCTGCCCTCGAGAGGCTCTGCAGAAATTATTAGGTTCATGTGCCACTCAATTATCTGTTCCCTTAAAGCATTCTCTTTAAGGATGCAATTATACAGGATGGATGTGAATGAGAATGTTGGACGCTGTGATGTGGGGCTGGCCACTGGTGGAGCTTTAAATTTGATCAGCTTAATAGATCACACATGTCTTGGCAATGTTCATATTTTCATTCACTAGACAAGAGTCATATTTTTTATGGAAAAAAAAATGAAAAAAAAGCATGCAGAGAGAATGACGTTTCCCTTTTCCATCTGTTCTATTAATTTGCCATGAAAAGTGCTCCTGATGCTTCTAAACTTTTTGTTTTTTTTCTGCCACTTTCTTCTGATTCAATGCTGCTGACCAAAAACAAGTCGGACCCTGTTGTTTTTCTGGTAAAACTATCATGATGGTGTTGTTATGGCCTGGCTCTGGGGTCTTCATGGAGAGGTTTAACTGTATGCTGCCTGCCTCACCAGATCAGGTTTCTACTGTTCCCCCACTGAATCTCCCTCAGGCCCAGCTGCCTGGCAAAACATTCATGATTAAATGTGAGACACGAGCCATCCTGCCAAGAGAAAGCTGGAGGAGGGGCTGCTGGCTTAGGACAACCACAGTTTGGAATTTCTTTGCTGTTTGTCATACACACAGAGAAAAATGAAAGCAGATGTAGGAGCAGGGGGAGAGGGGAGAGGAAGGGAGAGAAGCAATCATCAAAGACAAGAGGTCTCTCAGGCAATAGATACTGTAGAAATAAATCTAAAGAAATATTTATAAAGCAATATACGCTGTATACAGAACAACCAGCCAAATGGGATTTTAATTATACAAACATTTCTCATGAGGCACAACAATCTTATTGGCTGGGCTAAACCACAGTGGGCAGAGCCGAAGAACCACAGTTTTTTCTGGCTAACATGCTAAGTTACGTTAAAGCTCCACTAATTTTATAATTATATGGGAAGAGGATATTAGCAATGAATGACTGTGGGTAATGTGAGATAGATCTCTTGCATTATGATCCCACAGAGAATTATCTTTCAATGTTGCAGCCCTGTGAAACTTTTTAGCCTCTTTTAGCTCATTTAGTTTTTTTGCTTTTGTTCTACAGACTTCAAATTTAACTGTCTGGTTCACCACTCTCACAAATGGGTCTGTGTGTACCGTGTTTACGGGAAGAGTTCATATGAACGCCTCGGAAGCAGAAATTTTCTGAAAGCTCCCAGTTCACGAGTTGTGACATTTTCGCTGACATTTTGAGAAATGGCGGAGGCCATGGAAGTTTATTTTTCTGTGGATATTAAGTTAATATATTGTAAATTTAGTCGTATAAAGTTTTTTTTCAGAATTTCATATGTCTGAGGAAAATGTTGATGAATAGAAAATAAGTCAACATTTCAAGAACATTTTCTACCTCTCGAGCTGTCTCTAATAAATGTAGCAATTAAACAGCTAACTAACTAAAACTACCTGCAGGAGCCTGGAGGGTGGAGTTGAGGGTCGTTAAGGAAAATTTGTCTCACCTGGTCGGACTTCCCACTACACTGTTTAGTTAGTGTCACTCAGGCACTCTCTGTCTTCCTCCTTTGGCTTTCATTGTTTGTTTGGTTTCTTTTTCTGCACCAACAACTACAAATGCAAACTAAACTCTGCTTGGGACTCCTCACACATTTACTTTATTTTTGAGGCAACTATCACATGAAAACTTGGTTGGGAAATGGTAAGTTCTCTCACGTTTGTCCCAATTAACATAAATCAGTTGCAGCTGTGTTGGCTCAGTCCCTGTGAGTGAACATGCAGAGATAGAAAACATTTAATTTGATAAGCAGTATGAAGTCAAATGTAAAGGTGCACACATAGGCGGTGCTAGGGCATCAGGTATGGGGAGCTAAATTGGGGGGGGGCAGTCCGACTCTCAACCCCAACAGCTATGGCACTTACAAATAAGAAAGTCCTCATCTTGCTAAAATACGATTCAATAAACCTTATTCAGCGCATTTATTGTGAGCATTTGATTACAATCAATGTTTGCGTGCGTCTACAAGCTGTGGCTGGTAGACAGAGGATCTCAAAACCGTACTTATTATAACTTTTTTTTATTTTACCAACACATTAGACATACTTCATAGTGAGTTGAAAATATATCTTAATATAGTAGTGAGTTTTAACGTTTGCCAGTGGTATACTGCCCCAAAAAACTTTTTATGAATGTAAAAAAAAATTTTTAAATGTTCAGCGCTAATTTTGAGGAAGCTAAGCTTCCCCTAGTCTCTTAATAGCGCCGCCTATGGGCGCACACCAGATTGGTCACTTGGGAAAAAATGGGATCAGTGGAGTGTGAATGTTAACGTGGGCAACACTCATCCACCTTTAATTTGTTGCTGTATGATGGGACACTGTGAGATTCCATTATACTTTAGAGGAACATCAATGATTTATCTTCCACTCTGCTCAATTTAATGCAATTGAGGATTATTTTGAGTTATCGAATACTTACTTAAATCTTATGTCACTGGTTGGTTTAGTCACAGGTGATGTTTTTCACCAAGATGTCTAGACAGTAATCTGTATGAAAATCTATGGCCTTATGCAAATGACCTGCTAGAATATTTCAAGTTTTGTATCTCTGCTAAATGATTGCAGATGTGAACTTATGGTTTGATGTTCTGTCTTTGAAATAAAAGCATGAATTTTGAGCATGAATTATGCCATTTTATTATTAATAACATGTTATTCTGTGTCTTGTGTGACCTGGAACATCTGATGTCACTGTTGTCAAGACTGGGTGGAAGAGAAAGACTGAGAGGAGAGAGAATTGTTAGAGAGACAAAGAGAGCAGCAACAAGCAGAGGTGTCTGATTGAGGTGTTTGATCCAGGTCATGCTGTGGTCTAATCATTGTAGCTGTGGATAGCCACTGCTGGTGGGTTGTTTTATAAAGGAGAAATGGTTGTGCAGGCCTTCTCTCTAGGACCTAATTCAATTGAAGAATAAATGAGTTCTGTTGGTAATTTAGAGATAACCTGTGCAGTGGCCGAACTTGAAGGAAGATAAGAAACGACACAGAAATGAAGACAAGAAAACGAGACAATTTTTCATCCTGCCTTTGCTAAATTAAACTTTTCCCAGTCCTCCTCAAACTTTAATTAAAACACACACTTGCATGCACATTGCGCACGCAGGTTCACACAGTCGTGCTCATGTGGTCGCACATCCACCAGATAATCCAAGAGGAGCAATCAAGTTGTTTGAAAGAGATCAGTAGACAGTGAGCGGTGAGCCTAACTGGAACATGCCGTAGCTTCTCTATCGGTCCCTCTGTTGTTAAGATTAAAGTCAATGGTCCTTTGAGTCGTGAAACACAGACATGTAGTGGGGCTTTTTAAAGGGTCAGTTCAACCAAAGCACAAAAAACTCACTCCTAACGATATCTTTCCAAGAAGATAGTGTTGGTTTTATTTGTGCAGGTTTTGAAGTATCAAAAAAAGTATCTTTTAGAGATTACTGCTGCTAACCCATTGCAATGGAAGTGAATAGAAGCTTTGAATGGTTACCTACCAAAGAAATAAATAACCCATAATAACAGGGACACTGCAAAAGTACTACAGTGGTCAAATTGGAAAGGCAATGACGAAAGACCACACTAAAATTGAGAAACACAGCATTCCTTCATGTTTAACAACAGTATTTTTACAGCCATTACTATTTTCAAGAACAAAACCTCAACTTTTAAAACCAAATATTCATCTAGACTGAATGGATCATCTGTGCCTCAAGTTTCCCACCGAGGTCCTCGCTTCCAATCCTCCTTGAAATAACACTGTTGCAGCTCTACTGAAACTGATAAAGAAACATTTGGTTGTAAATGGGGCTGCGAACCTCCACATGGTAGCACTTTGTGGATGGGACCATTTAGCGACTCGTCTCCAAAGCAGTTCCCCCTCATTTCAACATGATTACCAGTCAAAGACCCACTTTGCAGTTGTGTTTATCATCATCTCTCACAGAGTCGATGCTTGGTGGCAACACTCTGATCTGTAATTAATGCAATGTAGAGGCATAACAAGTTCTGAGACATGTACAAACCAGCACACAAAGTAGGGCTCTTCGTTCTGTGTCAGCTTTGAGTTCAGCCGTTGTCTTTAGTCTCTGAGGTGTTTCATTGCATATAATTCAATAATTTATGCCGTTATCAAATAAGACTAACCATTGTTTTCTGTTGTCACACACTCTGACGATGTTGCGATTTGAAACACGGCATGAATTTCGAGTGACAGTACATACAGCATCATCAAAACTTGCTTATTCAAGTGGCACATTTTTGAATCTGCAGAAGCAGCAGGAAAAAAATTACTCCTTTTCCTTGAAATTAAATATGAAGCTGTGATGTGAGGAATCATCACAGGTCTAAATTTTTATTCAGTCTTGATTGACTTAACTGAACTGTGTCGCTGCTGTCAAGGTAGGGTTAAGGTTAGATGTGTTTGCTTTGGATTCTGGAAGGAACAGTGTGTGTGTGTGTTTCCTGGGCTCTTGGAGAATAATAAAGTATGTTTTTACTGCGTCGTATTGACATTTTCCGTTTTTCTTCTCCTTCTTTTTCTTTTGCCACAACTGAGCGGTTTCCAAAAGTAACAAACTGAGCCCAAAGAAGGCAAATGTGTAAATGTTTAAACCTGGTAGCTTTTCGCTGTCCTGCACAATGGGAGAGATTCTTGTTTTTAACACTCTGTGAGTGCATGTTGGTGCACATTTTTGAGAGTTAAATACATTCGTATCAAAACAAGGACAAATCCATTCTCTATAAGGCACTCAAATTTCTCCTCAACTAGAGGTAATTGCAGCAGTGAAAATGCATTTTTCTTCAACTGCACTGATTTTGTTTCCAAGGACTTGCATATCTTTAATTTCTTTGGAGGGTCTTTTTTTCTTCCTCTTCTCCTCGTGCTTTTTCTCCTCACAGATTTCCCACCACAGATAATTTTCAGTGACCGCAACAGAGTCTTGAGATTCCCCGGCAATATTTAGCGGTGGAAGTAAGTAGCTTCAGCAGCTCGATGAAATGCCTTTGAAAGTCTGGTGTCTGTCTAAGCAGTGTGCGCTCAGAGCGGAGCTGCACTCGGCTGGGGTGAGGGGGTGATGGTATGCGTGCAGAATCACAATAGTCACCCCTGTTACGTGGTCTGAAGTAGATCTGAGTTCAGGCAGCTACTGTGACTGAGAAGAGAGATTTTTCTCTTGTCTGTCGTTAGGAGGACACAGCTTCTTCTTTTAACTTTAAACCCTGACACAAACTTCAGAGGGCAGGTATGGTTTATATTAGCCCACTGCCCGTAAAAAAATCACTGTCAATCAAAAATATGCGTGTGTACTGGCAGACCAGTGCATAATAGTGCATCAGGGTGATGTAAAATATTCTAAAACACTCAACTTTGTGGACTAAATACCATCTCATTTTCAATATGAATATAAGGAGACTTAAATCCTCTGTTGAGATTGCTCAATGATTTTGTTGGCTGACCTTCATGGCAAAAACCTTAAATAGCTCTCCTTCTCATTGACTGTAATAGCCATGAAATTGCGGTTTGTGGTGATGGGTCAGATATGTCCCAGTGGTCAATCTGTGCTGCGTCAGCACAGTTTTAAATGACTGTAACCAACTCTTCTTGGGTATTATAACCTGTCAGATACACGTGGGTTCCCTTTCTCATATCAGAGTACAGATTTCAGCTTCGTGTGGGGATTTGACTTTTGAAACAATAACAGATTGGCGGCATAAATATATTTTCTTAGCAGTGGAGGTGGGGACTGTTGAGATCCAGAGAGTCCCCTGTGTGAATTTTAAGGTGTTTATTTCCACTTGGAAAATTCACTATGCACCCATACTGTGTTATTCTCTTTAGCATCCTCCTCTGTGGGAGCAAGGAATCCAGGATGAAAGCATTTTATCCATCCATCGATTGCTCCCTCCACCATGAGTGCCGCATCATGTTTTTACTGAAGTGTTTACCTGAAATCTCAAGCACTGTGGAAACAGCCAATTGTGGAGTCCTTATAGCAACCTGGCTTTCCATAAACCACAATGAACTGCACATTAGTGCCAGTCTGTGGAATCTGCATTCCAGTCAAGCAGCAGGGAGGCTGTGTCTACCAGTGTAATGTTCTGGCTCACTTACAGCCATTATATTCACTGCATATTTGTTTTTCCATGTGCAGGTCTAAATAAATATGGATAGGATGTCTCAAGCTTCAGTTTTCTTTAAAACCCACCAGGTGAGAAGTCTGACAGAAGTTTTCCCTTCATTTAGTCTAATCAGCGTACAGTATGTGAGCATGAACACGTCTCCCCTACAGACAGAGACAGGAAACTCCCACATGTGATCGTCATCTAACAGCCTCGTACTGATTCATCAACAGTGAAGAACATGTTGATTTTGTTGGCGGTGAGCATATTTTTAGATTGTGTTTCCCTGTAACTCAGTAACACAGAGTTGAATTCTATGTGGATTATTTATTTTATACCTCAGATGTTTGGAAACACAACCACATGACTTATATCAGGCTGTAAAATGTCTCTGTCTTGCATAAGCAACAGGTCAACACTGACCTGAAATTAGCTTTGTAAGTCATAATGGACCATATTAATCAGGTATTAAGTGTGAAATTCATGAGGTTATTGTCATTCCTACTCATCACCCAAAAAATAGAGGGTTAGATATGTAAACTTTTGTGGTATCTACTCACTTTATCTATTCTATTTCCACTAAACAGTCTGTAGATTTGTTTCCACGTGTAGGCTAATAATACAGCAACAACAATACTATATTGTCTTAAGCTGCAATCATGATTCTAGAGCAGTACAACTCTGAATCACCTATAGGTAACCATTTCTGTTTTGCTAAGTGGCTAACTACCCAGCAGTAAAACCCTGCAATTCGCATGATTACACATAATTACTATAGCCACTACTAGATATGCTAGCTGTGCAAATGAAATCTATTTTACGTCTTTTAAGATAGTAATGGTTACTTTACATGTTAGTTAGCTATTAAATGGATATCCGAACTCCACCTATTTTCCTGTTTTTTCCTGAGTACACTATGTCCTCTGTAAGACTTTCTGCACTACTGTTGAATCTGTATTGAAATAAGCTTCTGAACAGATAACAGCTAATGTAAAATTCTAAAAATATAACTGGGGTGAAGTAAGGGTTCTTCTAGTACAACATCATTAATCGGTTAGATTGCAGTCAGCCTATGAATTATTTTAGGAAATGTGCTGCCGCTTCCGGATCCTTTATGAGTTTCTGTGACAATGCTACTCTTGTTCCTAAATTGGGGATGAGACATCCATTTGGATGAATGGTTCACAGTTATTAACTCATTACTTTTTATGTACTTATGTCCAAAGATTTTCATATTTTAAAGATTTTCTAACTTCCAAACCAACCTTGGAAAAGTATCAGCAGACAGGTCTTGTCATGTTGGAGGACATGTTTGTTTACGTCCGTCTCTGGTCTAAACTGATAAGGACAGACAAGATATCTCTGAGATGGTCATCTCTTGAGTCTTTTTGTCTGTTTTGTCTTATTTTCCAACAGTAGGAAGAAGTCATGGCCTTAGTTAGGACATGCTTTGTTGGTACGTTGCAGTGAGTTATGGATATCATTTAGAACAGCGATCATCTCTTCACCCTAACTTATGTTGTTTTCTCTTGAAGTATTTATGTTGCATGAAAATACAACAGAAAACAACAACAGTAATCAACATGTTCAAGATGAGGAAATAAAAGTCTTCCTGACAGACTAATCCTATTTTGAATTAAATATATCATACTGCAATAAAAATACTTTTCACCTTTGGCAACATTAATTTTCTTCCTTAAGTATATAATGAACCTACACAGGTAGTTAGAGAGTAATACCTGGAAACAAGGTTGATTCATTGATGTGAATGTTTGTCACCAACTTTTGATTCAACTTTTTAACATATTGTGTGATACGCTTGTGTGTGATCAATCACAACATTTAGGTGATTTCTAATTAAGACTTGGATAATGCAATTTTTGAGTGATGAACTTGATGACTTTATGTGTCTGTCGATGACAATAGCCCTGTCGACGATTCATCTACCAGTGTTATAAAGCGTGCCAGAGTAACATCATCTGTATGACAAAGTATTCTTAATCACCAGATCTTATTAGAATATAATCTTCATCAGGAGATTCTGAGTCATTATTTGACATCTAGGTAGAATATGCGTATGTGTATGCAACCTATTTCAACAAACATTTTGACTCTTAGCTGATGTTCAGTCTTCTTTGTATCATCTCAGGCGGCAGCCACATGGCTACAGTGACCATATGTAAATCATACATTTTATTCAATTCCATTTTTGGCACATAAAGCCAAAAATGTCAGGCCCACACAGATGGAGGGAGGCTTTATATGTGGAATCTCACAGAGCACTCTGCGAACTACTAAACCAGAATTCATGTAGATGTCTTCACACCATTATTTGAAAGCTGATACCATTCTTGTGATGTACAGGTAGTCTTATTTACTGTAGGTGTTATGGGCTCCTTGTTAATTGGGTTAATTAATAGGTGAATCCAAAATGCAAAGCGTAAAAGCAAATAATAACCTATTAAAAGGTAAACAGAGCAGCTGATGACGGATACCCTGAGACAAAGACAAAATCAAAATGTCAGACAGAAGAGAGGTGCTTTGCAAATTAATATTGAAGAGTGAATTCATATTCCTGCTCTTAAATCCAGCGGTCTGCCAGCATGTATAAAGGAATCAATGGTAATTTTCCAGAGAGAACACAAACAGTCCAGTCCAGGAATACAAATATATTGTATTTCAGATCTAATACTCAACCCCACAAAGGTTATTTGAATACATTTGAGTGTGTGTGGTGCTTGAGATGACACACTTGCTTAGCAGCAGGGGCAATAAAAGGGGCCAGCCTTGGGGAGGGGATCTGCAGACTCACCAGCCCAAGTGTTGCTAAATTGAAAACCTGCTCTCGAACATATCCAGACTGACTGGGTCCGTTACTCTGTCAGCTTTTAACCAGGCAAAGGAAATTACAGCCATGACCTCACGACGCTTGCCAGAGAGAGACACTGGGAAGTAATTTTGCTTACACGAAGAAGAAGGTAGGAGAGGGAGGACAAGGTGGAGACGAGGGTGCAGATCTGTATAAGCACTGCGGTTCCTCCAGTTCAGAGCTGGGAGCAGCCATTAAATTAACATTCAACACATAGAGGAGTTCAGCTGGGGCATGAAAGGGCTCGAGAGCGAGAGAGTGCTTGCTAAAGCAGACCGGGTGCCCTATCACCAAGCCTGCTTGGCTCTCTTTTTAGCTCTTTTTATGGAGCCAAAGCTAGTTTTTCGATTAGGGTTACTACACTTCAAATCTCCCCGTCATAAAACAGAAAAACAGCAGCCTATTGGACAATCTACTGTATATAATACAGGTATATATTTATATTTTTTTCTAATTAAAGGGCTGGAGTGAACGGGCCAGTGGGCAGAATGGATAGAAAGTTATGTCGCTTTTAAAATAAGCTATTACATCTTGACAGCAGCTACCAGCTTCCTGAAGTTAATAAATGAGTGCAATTCAGTTCCTGGAGCGATGTTGCGGTTTATTCCCCCATTAGGAGGCAGTGGTCCACCCATTCCAATCATTCCTTAATTAGAACTGTTGTTATTTAGGCTGTCATGGGAGGTAATACCTCATGACAGCATCAGCATCAGCCTGGCAGCCTGCAATCTCATGTTCATTGACAGGGGGCTTTGGTGCTGCTTGTCGCCGCTTCATCTACCCCGCCGGACTCAGCGGTGCACCAGACACTTCCAGCCGATGTGTACGTGGTTGCATGGAGATCTCCAGCTCGCCATGCTGACATTGAGTGCCGTCTGTTTAAGCGTGGAAACATGCTAAGTGTCTTTTTTATTATTGAAGGCTCGTGATTACTTCCCCAGATTGCCTTAACCCACCACCGAGTCACAAAATGTTTACACAGCAATGGAAGAGGCTATAAAGTGAAACAGAATGGCCCAGCAGGCATTTATTCATCCATGCAGTGACAGTCATCTGTTAGTTTAGATTTGGTCCTTAACTGCAGGTGGTCTGAAAAAAATAAAAATGTAAATAAAACAAAATAACCAATATGATAAAACAAAATAAAAAATCCTATTATGATATTATGTTACACTCTAGGCTCAGGTGTTTTTCATGGTGGCCCAGCAGGTCCAAGGTAGTTAAGTTCATAATGGGCTTGGTTTCATCTTAATAAACACATCCCACGTGTTAGCAATTTGTGTTTAATGAAGTGCTGCCCTCTGTGGAGTGATGTAGAACAGCAATCACAGACTATCACAATCCCCCTGCCCCCAACACCTCTGGCCCCCATCTTTGTTTTGACACATCAGGTCTGAGAGGTGGTGCTGAAACACACCATCAGTGTGAATCTAGGTGAAATAGGATGCAGACCTCTCCAGAGGGTAAACTACTGTGGAAAAGAGGATGACACCAGGAACCCCAGCTCCCAGAGGAGACAGCTCTGGAAACAGTGAACGTTAACAAGATTACCAACTTGGGGAGAGGTGGGAGAAGGAGACGAAACAGCATGTGCCGCTTGAAGTTGGCAGCATGAAATACAGATTTATGAACTCCATTAAACCACATTTCTTTCTCTTTATTGGGGCCTGCAGCCTTTACCCAATGTGGAAAAAGGGTAGAAAAAAAATCTCCTCCAGATAAATTACTAACAGGCTGGGCATTTACTTCCACATAAGGTAGCTGTACAACTCATGAATAGAGAGATAAAAGCAACTAGACACCTTGACTGTTTCACTCTGCTGGTCGACTGGTGACTTGTGCAAGCTGAGATAGAAAACCAGTCATTGTGGTCTTTGGAACAGGTGGCCATCTCAGACTGGCATTGGTGGTGTGGAGCTGGCGTGGGTTTGTAGCCAGACTCTCAATCTGTCCACTTGAAAACTCCCCAGTATTGCTGGAAAGTACTATGGCCCCTGTGGAGGAGATAGCAATTACAATTTCTGATGGGAGAGAGGGAGAGCGCCAGGAGCCACATCCATTCTTGGAATATGATCAGACTTATGACTGGAACATTTTTACAAAGCGCCACTACACAAATGTCCTCTTAATACCATCAGTGTGATGCCTTATAGTTTCAGGCTTTCTATACACGTCTTTTTGTCAGATTGCCAGGGGTGACTGTACATTTAAAGACATCATTAAGCTGTGAATTGTCTTCCCTATGCCAGTGTTTGATGAACCACACCAGGCCTCAGCAGGTACATGGCAGTGATCTGCTGAGAAAAACCTGCTACCATTTAAATCCTGCATTGCTGCATTCTGTGACAGATTGCATTTGGAGTGGGCTATGCCCACTCCAGCTGGAGACTGCTCACCCTTTGGCCTCTCACCTGAACTCTTCCTGCTCTGGTATGTGTGACTAACATGTTCTATGGGAGACTGGTAACACTAGAGCCCACATGTTTTGGCTATTGAGTACAGCTGGCACTTGAGATTATACTGTTTTCACACATTTGAACAGTCCAGACGCTGAATTGCTGTGTCGCTCTGCATGTAGTTCACATTTATTCTAAAAGGGCAACAAGCAGCAGTGAGGAAGTAATCAATTTTCAGGCCACAGCTTCAGCTGATCAGTTGCTTTTGCTCCATAAAAGTGTTGCCAGATCTTCTCTACGTAGTAACCACCCCTTGTTGGGAGCATGCATATAAATCTGTAGCTCTTCCTGAGGAATGAATAAGTAATAATCACATGCAAAGCACTTATTCACTCTGTCCCCCGAATCCCATGAGACCTCTGGCTGGCTGCACATCTGAACTCTGCAGCAAACAGAACAACCTGCTGGGTAGAAGTCGCACTCAGCCAATGATGCCTTCTTGATGGATTGTCAGGGAAATGTGATTCTCCGTGGGCTACCAGCTGACATAAACGTAATGCCACAAAGCCTATCAAAGCTGACGGAGGACTGTGTGCAGGCCTGTGACTGTACTCTATGTTTGGATGTTCTGTGCAGCAGAGGAAAACAACAATAGCTCATACATCTGGTGCAGCTCAATGAACACTGGGGAGTAGATGTGGCAAGAATGAAGATTGCCGCCACCTCAGAGAGAGCTGCAGCCACAAAAAGCCAAGGTCAAGTCTGTCAGTTTAAATGTGCCACAGTGGTGGACTGACAGCACAGAGAGAGCCGCTGCATGGATGGGTGCGTTACACTTATTGAAAATCAATAGCAATCTTTCAGTGGCAGCTACAAGACATATTTGAACAACAGCCTTTACTCAGTAGAGTTTGGTCAGATTTTATGCAGGTTTTCCACAGGTGAAAAATCAGAGGTCAAAGGGTTATTTGGTTTTATTTACAGGTGTTCTATAGGATTCTTGTTCTTGGGTTCTTGATTTTGGTGACACCTTTATGATAAGAGCCTGATGTTTTGTTTTAAATGTTGGTCCTACATACTGGAGATGTCTTGCTCTCTGCGGCTTTTTATCTTTGCTTTGCCGTCTTATCAGTGGTGGAAGAAGTATACAGATCCTTTACTTAATTCATAATTCATGTATTTGTTGTTAATATAGTCAAATTACTCTATTTAGCACCCAATCACAGGGAATTGACACCATTGATTTTGCTGCTCTACTCAGCTTGTTAGCCTGTTTTTGCTTAGAATTACGGTTTCGGTTTTATCACCTGCATATTTACTATACAGTACGGCTGAGTCCGACATTCTCTTATCAACCTCAGTAAACAGAAGCATCCAGCAAAAAACCCTGATAAGCCTCTGTACGCTAGCTGCTCAGCACCAAATGACGGACAAAGTTAGCGACTAGCTAGGTAAAGAATCTAGCAGCTAGAGCTACATATTCTCTGGAGATGATGGGAGCCAAAACAGACCTAAAAGGTGAGCGAATATAGCACTTACATTCATCAGGTGGCCGGAAACACAACTCCAATGGGATGATAATGTTGTTCTGTATCTGCTGGATGTGAAATTAGAACAACTTTCTAAGGAGATGAAATTGTAGGGCTGTTGTGTTTTCAAGTGTGTTGCTCTGCCCACTAGTGGTCAAAATCAATTATTTGTAGCTCACAAAGTATAAATACTCTATTACAGGTGAAAATCTTGCATTTCAATATTTACTTAAGTAAAACACATACATAGGTTATTATCAGCAAAATACTAATATGTCAAAATAAAAAGTACCAAGTTTGGCATTATTTTTACATTCCCTCTGATATGTAGTGTCATAGAAGTAAGTATAGCATAAAATGGAAATACTACAGCAAAGTACAAGTACAGCAAAATTGTATTTAAGTTCACTACACCACCTCTTACAATAGCTATAGTACATATTCAAAACAAACTGCAGTTGCTGCTTTCGTGAACAGAAAATGCATAATTTCTTGTGGAACAGAAGATCTTTCCTGGAAAAGAGCATTTACTGTATGTAACATTACTACATGCAGTATAGCTAGGGTATTTAAATATATGGGAGTTGTTGTTATTGCTTTAACCACTTTATATGTTCCACACCTTGCTGTGTAGTGAGTTGGGAGACAGATTTTTCTCTTCCTGCTAATAGTAGTTTATAGTGTTTATAGTGTTTATCTTCTCGTGTTTTATGACGACACTGAAGGTGAAGATAATGATGGTGCCGGTGTTGGTACTGGCACTGTTGGTGGCTGTGAAAGCAGCCAGTAGTGAACTGCTGCATACAGTAACTCAGTCCCCATGCCTATTACTGTTGGCAATCCACTGTTTATTCTACAACAAAGACAAAGCCCTCTTCATGTAGTTCTACCTGTTGTGTGCAGCACAGGGGGAATTTCCAAACTTTCACAGGACTAAGTCATGGGCATCAGAGAATACTGACAGACAGAAATTTGAGTCTCTCTGCTAAAGATTAGAGCCACAGTACAGAAGCTGAGCACAACCCAAAGTTAGGCATAAATATTTGTCAGTGAGTGATTTGACTATCATGCACGCCAGATCGCCTAATTTCTCCTCAACTCTTGTGGCATGTGGACACTTGAAATCCACATTTCCTGCAGTAATTGAACCATCAGGCACCAGTTATCTGGTATAGTACACTATCTTACTTGGACTAATTGAATTTGAAGGCGTGTTGCTGGCTGCACATGCTGTAGAACGGCTTGACTTCTGCAGAGGGTAGCTCTCGCTTTTGTGATAAAATGATCCCAGCTCAACATTATCGTACACAGTGTTGGAGGAACGGCGCATGCTCGCAAATCATTTCACTACACCATCCACAGCATTCACCGCTATCCACACTAGCCACATTAACATTTTGCAAAATCATTTTTCGCCAATCAGCTTTAATTTTTGATGATTCTCCACCTTATAAGAAGCAGACAAAGCACTCAGACTGTGAGCCAGATGGCTCACCCTACCTTTATGTGTTAGGAGGTGACAGTCTAAATCCTGTGTGCTGAGTGCCTAAGGCTCCACAACAGGGAAATTGCATTCTGATCCAGTCCACTCCTCTGTGTGTTAGTGTTATACAACAGACTATTGTGTCTGGCATTTGCATTACAGCCATGAAATTCAGCCCACTGGCTTTCACTATGTAGCGCGATGAGACAACAGTAGGAGTTCTAGCTTATCTGTTGCCATGCTACAGCAAGATCACATTTACATCCTGTCTTCAAAGCTGCTCCACAGCCTTTTTATTGAAATGCATCAAGAAGTGTATGTGGTCACAAGGAAACCTATTTGCTTTCCTTTGGTGTGTAAATTTGACATGACTTGACTTTTAAGTCAAGACAATCTGATGGACACGATATGTGAACACTGACTTTGAGACAGCAGGTGTTGGGTACAAGGTGGCCTGCTATTGTGTGGCTGTATGTGAAGTAGTCCTCTGTGTATCCATCATTATGGGCAGTGAATCAAGTAAGCAGACAGAGGCTGTTGAGAAGAGGCCCCCTGGGAGCAAGGCCTTGTCCTGTCACTACCGGGAGGGACGACCAGATAATAATAGAGACATCATGAGGGCAGGAGATAGGCTTTCCTTTTCAAAGTGGAAGGTGGTGAGAATTTGCAGTATCCCATCACAACAGGCTTACAGCCATTGATTGGTCCCTGGCCTGTCTTAAAAAGGACAGCTTTAACTGCTCTTGTCGAAGAAAACAGATGCCAGAGCTGTTTGCCTTCAGAAAAAAAGCTTAATTATGCTTCTGAAAAGAGATGACTGTCCTATTTTAGTAATACATCAGTTGGGACACAGTGGAAGAGGTTCACATGGGACCTGCAGTAATTTAGCTTTTTATCTGCACTGTAACAGATTACATTTTGATGTATTTTGATCTCATACAGAATGATTTATTGTTGATATTAGATGTAAAAGCATAAAATCAGCGGGCTCTTATGCAAAGAAAAGGCGATGGTTTCAAAGCTTGTCCCAATTACCTTGCAATGTATCGAGCTAAAACAACTATATGCTGGCATCAAAAAGTATTTATTTTCCAGTATTTCTTCCAGCTTTCAAATGTTCTCTGGCCACAGATTGCTTTTGACAGTCACTTCAAAAACTCTCAAAGACACTTCCAAAAATTTGGTATAGGAGATGATCGTAGCCCGGTGCAGCTCTTAAAAAAATAGGTTACATCACTGTCTTGAATCTTCTCAAGTCCCTGCACCTTTTTAAAGTTAATAGCCTTGGCTTTTTCAACAGAGGGGGGGACTGGAGTTTTGAACACAGAGCAGAGAGGGTAACATCAACAATCTGCAATGTTTACTGACTTAGACCGTCGTGTATGTTGACCAACTTTTCCATGTTTTGCTCTCAACAGAATTAGGTAAATTGTTTTACTTTGGAAACACATTCTTTCTCTGCAATGCTGGAAATATATTTTTTCATTCATTGCCCCTGCTGGCAATGACTCTGAAATATAATAGCTTTGTCATGCTCTTAAGAGTGCATTTGGGTTCACTTTCAAATCCGAGCCAATTTAGGCTCCTTTTGAACATTTGATGGAGTACACATCAGAAATGCAGCAGCAGCTGCTGAGTGACCACAACAGTGTGGTATTTATGCAGTGCCAGGGCGAGCAGGACAATGGTCTCATCCTGAAATATGTCTCTGAAAATAGGGTTTGGATGTGTTTTATGACAGAAAGCCTCAAGCCTGGCAAATGCTATGTCAAATGGATTTTCTTTTTACAAAAGTCTATTGTTTTTGTCTTATTTTTGGATGCATTGCTGCTTTCATTTAGAAATATTTTTAACCAATGGCTGAAGTGTGTCTCGAATGTTTGTGATTTATTGCAAATAGTTTTCCTGCCATGGACGTGGAAAACCTCATGTTGCTTCGAGAAGAGATGTAATATTAGTGTTTCTGTTGTATATTTTTTCAAGTTCAAACCAGCAGCATCAATTATTCAAAGAGCACCTATCCTGACACTGTTATTTCTCCTCTTGTCTGCAGAGAAGCCAATGCCGCAGGGCCCCCCAGGTGGTATTATCGGGATCCTTGGAGGTGTCGTTGCCATTGGACTCATCATTGGCGTGGCTGTTACTGTTTTCATGGTCCATCGGCGGCAGCAGAAGACCCGCACTGAGACAGATAATGACCTGTGAGTACCGAGCCTCTGCCAGAGAATATTGCAGGGGGCTGGACAGGTGGTAAGATTAGGTGTGCACTCTTGTCAGCCCACGAGAGAGAAACACTTTCAAAAGGACAAAACACTTTTTTTCTGAGAGCTAATGTGTACAGAGACAGACATGTCGCTGCCTCCTTGTTGAGCCGATAATCTCCTTTCCTATAGGTCACTTTATAAAAAATAATCTAATTGCACAGAGACTTGAAAAAAGCAACTTTATCTTCGTTTACTTTTACAGATAGAATCGATGATTGTCATTAAAGTGGTAGCTATTAAGTGGTTGCTTGATTGTAATGTGGGCTATAGTGAGCCCATTTCCCATTAAGACACTATTCTTTTAATCAGGGCTGATTGCAGGAGCGTGTGCTACAGTTTCTTCTTGGGAAAGCTTCACCACCAAATATGATTCAAATATTGATCTACTTCTATCAAATCCAAGGCTTAGGTGGTAGTTCAAGTCTGCAAAATGCCCTGCAAAAGCAATGTTTGTTGGTCATTTAAGTTGAAAAAAATGAATCAGAATAAATAATTCTTCTTTCGTTGCAAGCCAGGCAGAGTGCTGTTAAAGATCAACCAGGTAATTTTGTTCTGCCTGCAAACCAGGGGCCATGACAGTTTTGAACATTGCCAGCTGCTGCCCATACACAGAGGGGAAAAACAGAAGTTGCAGAGGATGCAGCTGAGAGAACCACAAGCAACGGAGCTGTGAAAATCTAAAATATATTCTTGTGTTATTCCAAAGGTGCTAAAAGTCTCACAGCAGTCTCAAAGTGCCATCTGTTTAGTAAGAATTGTTTTCAACAAAGAAAGAAACAAGCATTCAAGTTGAATCCCGCTAATTGCCTTTGTCTAAAACACCTGGCCACGACAGATAGCTCAGTGGTTGTCAGGGTTTCCATGATGCTCTTGGCTATACTGGATATACCGATGCAAGCCATATCCCCATGGGAATGGTGCTACTGTGCGCAGGGGTTGGCTATCTTCCTCCCTGGGAATATTACCAAAACAACTGGGGTTGGGGGTGTACAGAAGCTGGCTGAGGGTGCACATGAGCCTTTAATCAACTCACATGATGAGATTACAATGCTTATTTTAGAGGTCCCCCTCCAGAATCTTGTAATTGATTTGATATTCAAAGCAGCGATGCTAACATCAAGCATCGGCGAGACGCTGTGCCAGATTTTTGGCCTCCTCCGCGACTCCGCCGGCTCCTTGTCTCTGCTGCTGCTGCGGGTCCACCGCTAAGCCCGCGGAGACCCAGAAACCGCACTGCTTCTACCTCTCAGGAATGCTTTTTAAGACAAATGAAGCACACACACTCTTACCTCTCCCACTGCTGTATGTCTCTTTCTCCCTCCCTGCTAATCTATCTTTCTTTCTCATTCTGATGCCAAAGTAACTGCTCTCTGTTTCCCACTCCCCTCCCTCAGCATTGCTGTTGCTGCTGTTGCTGATAGTTGTGTGACACAGGCTCCAGAGAAGCCAGAGTCCCCCACAAGGAAAGTAGAGGCACCTGACCCCAGTCTATCCCCCACTGAACCCTGTCCTCCTGGATCCTCTATTTTGTTGCCTGCATGTAATGGTGGCCTGCAAGTGACATACTTGAGCACACCATTGTGAGTGCTGAAAGCAGCAAACGTTCATTGACACGATCATTTACTAGACACTCACACTGGACTTGACATCTGAAAAACTTTGAATTTAAGAAATTTCTTCTTTGGATTTTTCTTTTTTTCTTTTGATAATACTCAACAAACTGAGACGCTTGAAGTGAAATTCAAACGTCTCTATTTGGTGCATGACAAAAGACAAAACAAAAACAAACATCCAGCCAGCTCCATCAAATAATGGCGATGCAGTTTGATAAACAACTATGAATGAAAATTAAGCTCGATGGAAACAGTGCCAAGATAAATCAAACTCAATTAAAAGTCTTAAGATAAAGTATCTAGCTCCCAATTAGAGTTTATCAGATCTGGGGAGCTTGGATGGAACAGAACACTTTTTGACGAGATTGAACGTACATATCAAATTGTTAATCGCAATGTTTTGCATAAGCTAAAACTCACTGATAATGTCTTTGTTAACAGACCACATTGTGCAACCTCCCTCCTCCGGCTCTTGCTCTTTCCTCTCCTTTTGTGTGCATGATTGTCGTCAAATATGCATGACAAGAGTTATAGTCGTGTGTCAGTGCTGTGTAACTGTTGTTACTGTTTCCTACTTGTAGCTCGGCACATAGGCTCAATGTAGTGAAATGTGATTCAAAGCTTTAATTGTCCAGATGAATATTTGTGTCCATTTTCTTGTGGTAAACATGTTCAGTGTCTTATGAAGAAACTGTTTACTTTTTTTTTTTGAAATGTCTAATTATGGTAATGCAGATAAGTTGCAGGTGAATGTGTGGGGTTTCTTTTAATGTAGAGAACCACTGCACGAGAGTCATAGTTTTATATGAGTGTCTGATGTCAGGGTAAAGGGGAAGCATTTAGCCAGACTGTTTAATTCTGCATGTTGATGAGCCGTTAATCAAGCCTGGGCATTTGATAACATGCCTGACTGCACCGCCAGTCACGCCTCTGTTTGCCCTCACAAAGCAGCACATGATGTGACTCAAAATTGGTCAATCCTAATAAATCACTGGCCCTTTAGAGGCTGCACTGGCACAATAGTCAACTGATTATCAAAATAGATGGGCATTGTCAAAAGCGATGTTCTCAGAATAATGTGTTCATCGCTCTGTCTTTTGCCCAAGCGTGATGTATGACCTCCAAAATGTCGAAAAGCACTGCCAATCGTGGCGCGGTTCCCCCTGCAAAATGAATTCACTCGCTAGTGTTCCTGACGTGCAGCTGGTGTTGACACAGTTACAAACACTCGCTGGTATAAATCACTTTGGTGCCAACTTCCTGGCCATATTTACCACAATATCTGAAAAGAATCACGTGCAGAATGTAAAATATAATGAATTATTATAATGTTATGCTTGATGTCAGTGTCACCAAACATCAAGACTTTTTTTTTCTTCTCAAGCGTAGGTACAAATTTATTGTGCTATTGGGGGACACATAAAAATACTGGTACACTCTACAGAGAAGTCAAAGTGAAAAGATGGGATGTTGCAGTGATAAGAATAGATGTCTTGGGGAGAAGACATGCATAGAGATATGATTTGTGCTTGTGTACCCTTTGATTTATAAACCGGTCACCAGTGCTTTTCACCATTGCTGTGTGGAGACCTTTAAAATGTGATAAATGGTCATTCATTGTTGGACACCTTCTAGCTTTAAGCTGTAACCAAAGTAGGATTGTCTTGCTTGTCTTTCTGAGTCATTCAACATGGACTGTTATTGTACTAGGTGTGAATTCGAATCTTTCACTGTTGTTGTTTATGAGTAAATATGGTGCTTGGTTTCTCTGTACAGAATGTTATACATGCAGCAACTGTCTATAACAGTCATCCTTATTTTCATGTTCTTTTGTATAGCAGTGTATGTAATCTAGTATCAATGCCTGAGGTGTTGACAAAGGTTTGGAAACTGGTCGTATGTGTATAATTGTAAAGTTAAATGTCCTAAGAAGCAAAACCTTCCCCCGACAACAGAAATAGTTTTTGATAAACTTGTCAAAGAACAAAAACAGAAGTCATTTTGTTTCATTCTTTGTTTTGTTCTTTCTTCTCTTGTGAGAAAAGAAAAAAAAAAGCTGAGCTGCAGAGTAATTGTTGTCCGCCTTTTGAAAAGATCGGAGCAAGACAAAGCATGAAAGTAATTGCCTCCTAAAGATCAAATCACATTTATCCCGTCTTGCAATTAAAAGTATCATTAGCATTTAAATTGCCAAATAAGATTGAGATCAACAGAAATCAATGAGAGCAGCAAGGATCAGCTCAAACACTTCATATTGTTTTCCACATGCAGGGCTGTGGTCATATAGCGGCTTTATAATCCGAACGCTTCTGGGGATGCGACACTTCAATTTCTTTCACATGCAGCGGACAGGAAGACTGTTTTTTTTTACTGTCACACTGAGAGACGTCTTAACTCTGATTATCTGCAGCTCAAAAACTGCCTCATTGTTTGCGAACATTTCTAATAGAAAGGTGCATTGTAAAAGTCATTTTCTTTGCTGTAAATCTACCCTCACAGATTACTCTTCTCAGTTTAAGGATTAGTTATGTTTTCTCCTCGCTATCCCCCTTAAATCTCCCCCTAAGCTGCCCTGAGCCTTTTGTAGCCAACAGAGCGAGGAGGAGCGAGGTCTTCAAGGTGGATGTCTAAGAAGGAAACAGTGCAAACTTGAATGTAGCTTATGGTTCCCTGCCCAGTGCTTTCTGCTCCCCACAGGCTTGTGGTGCTTGTCAGCTTTCATTAGTGTCTGCATCTCCCAAAGCCAACGCCCACATGCTGCCTGCATCACATTGGGCTCTGAGGAAGCCTCTGTGTGTAATCGCACAACTGAGATGCATATGAGGTGGTCAAGCTGAGATGAACATCATCGTGCTGCATCTGACTAATGACAGATCGTGCAAATATTGAGAGTAAACCGCAAAATGAGTTTGATTGTAATGCACCAGGGGAGAAAATGCAGAATTATTATACATGAATTTGAAGTGCTGAATATTTTACTCACCATATGGCAAAGTATACATCATAGCAGAAAACAACCTTAATAAATATTTAATGTTACACAGCCCATTAACCCTCACTTTAACTATTACTTACTCTTTATTTGGGTTGATACTGTCTTGTACTTAACATCTTTTTTGTCCCCAGTGGTAATTTCGGCCGGTGAAAAGGTTACATCTCCACAGTTGGTCGCTCAGAAATGTTAGCACAAGAAAGTCTGCATATTTTAATCAACAACGTTCGCAAGAAGAAGGAAAAGAATAGAAGATCAAAGGCTAATTTTATTTATCTTGAAAGCAAGCTTCGAATGGGAAAGAAGTCATTAAATTATTTAGCTGGAGCTTGCCGTACAGTATTGTGAAGAAAAATGCATTCACCTGTCAAGCTGAGTGACGCCACAGCTGCCACTGTAATGAATTATTCAAACAATTGAAACTATTTATATGTCATCCACCTTCAGTTAGTTTGTCACATGCATCCCAAATGCTACATGCTAATTCTAAGCTAGGTCTGAGCACGTGCTCACGCTGGAAAAGTGGCAAAACGAGTCTACTCAAAGATGTCCTCGTGACTACTAAAGATGCAAAATTTTTGAGTGATTTACCAAACTGTCTATTGTAAACATTCATCACAGTTTACAGACTGACTTCCTGGTTCAGTTTTGACTTACTGTACCTGCCATTGTAGTGATAACATACACATTTCCCATAAAATGAGAGATTAGTGACAATATTTAAGGTATGTTCACTTAAACTAAACCTTTGGCTTGTTTAAAATCTGTCTGATCATCTGACCACTTGTTTCAAATCAGACCCACGTTGGAATAAACTGGAATTATCCTCCTGTGGGTCCACTCAAAGATGTCAGCATGCTAAATGAATTTGCTTGGTTTCTGAATGTGAGCAACTTCTCACAGCTGGGAAAATGAAAACAAACTGTGGATAGAAAAAAAACCATTTAGCTTTCCCTTTTATAAATTTAATTAGTACTAGTTTTCCAACATCACAGATTAACGTTGCCGCATGTCTTCTTTTTTTACTTCCTGTCAGACAGTAAAGTACATTAATGTCCTGTATTCTAACAGAAACAGTATATTTTAAAGGTCAGTACTTTATAGTATTAGTCTGTGGAATGAAATTGGAACACAGCTTGAGTGACTGAGCACACACACACACACACACACACACACACACACTGTATGTTTGTACACACACACACTGTATCAAACCCTGATGCTATTTTTCGCTCTGCCTTCCTGCTGTTGTGTCAACCAGTAGTGACAGTCTATACACTGACTGTCTCCCGAGGCTGCTGCTTGTGCATAACGTGATTACAAATGTAGCTGAATTCAATCAAGAAAGGGAGGTATGACAGGGAGAAAGTGGTTGCTGTGGGGCGGCAGTCATGAGACAAGAGAGTTTCTTCATGTTTGGTCAGATTTAATAAACCCGCTCTGTATATGGGGCCCCAACACACTACCTATTTGAATAGGCTCCTTCACATAATATGCAATGAAATGCAGTGATCAGGGGTCCTATGGGATCAAATGTAAGTTGAAAAATACAGCAGGATCTGAATGCAAATGCTGCATCATACATAAACATGGTCTGATTTCAACCTGCTTGAATCCATCCGTTCCAGCATGAAGACGTGCAACTGATCTGTCGTAAAAACACAGTAAATATTGTTTCAAATGTTGGGTGATGCCGCATTTCTTTTTAATGAAATGTCAATTATGTCAGTGCATGAGGTATTCATCAACTTTTTGTTGAAGAAATGTCACGATTTGGTGTCTCAGCGTACACACAGGGCAGACAGAGGCTGAAAATTACATTTTGTCTCATACAGTTCTTGAAAGCAAATGATCTTGTCGGCTGTCACAGCTTCTTTTCAAAGTTCTCACCTGTATCAGAATCCAGTCAATCATAAGCAACGGATTACAATACTTTATAATGAGCACGCCGCTGTACTTGCGGAAACTGCATTTCCACAAGACTCATAATTATCTGTCTCAGAGGAAATGGATGCTTCCCCTCTGAAGGCTCTGCGATGGAAGAGGTTATTGTAGAGGAGGAAGAGTGCTGCATGCTGCCTTTCTGTGCGTTTGCTGTGCCTCTGTGCTGCAGGCAGGCAGAAGAGGGTGCCACATGAATCTGGCAGTGGCACGGCAGCCCTGTCTGGAGACAAGGTGATACGGACTGGAAATAATGAGCGTGAAAGAAAGAGTTAAGAGGTGCACTCATGCACAAATTTTCTGCACATTAAAACGCCGGCTTGGCCTTGCGGAAAGGTCATGTTATTCAATAAGGACGTGAACCAGTGCGAATGGGAGGCGGGAGGAGCTGCAGATAATGCATGTAGGTACACAGCTCAGTGTCTGTGCTCCACTTCATTATCTTTGATCATTCCTGATATCATGTCAGAATACGGCAGATGACATCTGACTGCCAGCATGTTTGAGGCAAGGGGTTTTCTTTGTAGCGATTTCGTAGCAACAACCCTTCTGCTTCCTTGTCTGAAATAATTATCCAGATGCACTTCAAACAATTTCAACATCAAGCTTTCAATTACTGCTGTCTTTCCTGTTCACCATTTAATTTTCCTTTTCATTATCATATCAACGACTGTGTGCCGGAGTGGCCTTTATCGCCAGTGAAAATTTCTTTGTTGATTTGAAGACAATAGTAGTTTGCTGTTCTGTTAATGGCGGCCTGCAAATGAGCACAGGTGTTCGGTTGTTGAAGCTTTGTTCTTCCCCAGGTGTGTCAACAGAGGGGCGGGGTGAGTGCCATGGGATTAGGGGATGTTAGTACCAGGGATCCAGGGAAAGGTGGAGAGCTGCCTGCTGAGCTCTCTGAGTCACAGCTCAGGACGACATGTCAAACAAACAGTTGCTGCACAGTAGGCAGGGTGTTTGTCCGCCTGGCACTCTGGCTGAGGCTCAATCCACCCTGAGGACTTGACTCACACATGCCCTTCTCCCTGCCCCCTATACCCCCTCCATCCCCATCTCCTCACCTCAGTGTCCAATTACAGCCCACTCTCATTAGCACTGTGTCTCTCCAGCGAGAGCCTTTGAAAGGGCAGGTGGAATGGCTGCCGCCGCAACAAAGCCACCAACACGAGATCTATCAAAATCCAAGGAAAGAGTGGAAAAAGGCAAGTGCAGGCAGGACTTCTCATTATAGAGTGCTGTAGAAGGTGAGGGACGTAAAGAGTGGCGATCCCTTACTGTGCTGAGTGTCATGTTATCTTTTCACTCTCTTAACAGGACCGACCTCCCACCCGCCCACAAACCAGCCCCTCCCCCGCCCAAAAAGAAGAACAGTGACATGAAGGGACACTTGACATCCGATGACATCCAGGTAAGATTCCCCTTCTCCTCCTCATCCTCCTCCTCTTCTTCTCTTATTCTTGTCCTCTCTGGCTGATCTGACACAAACTCTGTGAACTTTCCAGATTTCTGTCTCAACTTTCTGCCACTTTGTCACATTTATTTCAGCGAAATGTGAAATTGCCAATTCAAGCCCAAATATATTTAAAAAGTGTACAAAAACCAAGTAAGAATGTGCACAGTTACACTCATAACACAAAGCCATTCAACACTAATGTGTCAGAGATTTCTTCTTCTTAATTTTACACGGTATCAGTTGGACATCATGGTCGGTGTTTGAATGGTATTCATGGGAATACAGTGAAATGTCAATTTAGTGGCAGGAGGCTATTGTGTCTAGTATTTCTCAGTGTTGCACATCCTCTTCTCTGGACTGTCACAGAGTTCCTTTAACAATCCAGTTACAGTACAATTAGCTGAGAGAATATCTGAATATAGAAATGTTTCATTCTCCAAGTGAAGCCACTAACGTAGCGTAATTACCAATCTGACACTAATTAATTTCCCTCTTAATAAGTAAAGTAATTGTAAGTGGGTCATTTTTGACACATAAATACTGACCTCGAACTGCAGCATAAATATTAAAAAGTACCTTGCTGTTTGTGCTGGGAAGCAGTTTTTAATTTCTGGATTAAATACATGTGTGCAGGTGGCATTATAATCAGCCCCTGTGTTTCTGATTTGAGACATGTATTTCTATTACATTTGGACATTATTAGATGAGTGGTATATATTATAAAGTACCATTCAAGGCTGATAAACAGCTTCATTTCTCAGCAGTGTTTGTTTTTTTTAACCCTGAGACATGTTTTCATAATTCGAATGAGCAGTTTTCTTATTAATCAGAGACAAACTGAAATGTCAACATTGAGTGGATTAGTGAGAAGGAGAACAACTTTCTCACATCACTGATCTGGGCCGAAGAGGCAAAACACTCACTGCCACGGCAAAGATCTGTGTTCAATCCTCATCAGTGGTGCCGCTTTGATATACAAACATGCAGAGGTTGGGACGGTTGCATGAAATCCATGTTATGCCCTCCTGGTGAAGTTCATTCCTGGCAGGTTGAAAGAAGCAGGAAACGCTGTCCCAAAGCCCATACTACATACTAATTCTAAGCAGGTTTGAGTATGTTTACCATGGAAAAGTGACATAACTGAGTATACTCAAAGCAGACAGCATATATACTAAATATGGTTGCTTTTGAGTTTGCTCACAGCTGGCAAAAATGAAAACTAATTGTGGATGGTGGTGAAACAGCTCTGGGAACACCTCTGAAAGTACGAAATAACAGCTGCATTTTTGGAACCAAACGTTTTGCTGTCTCTTTGCTCCGTTTGATTGGCAGTGTCATTCTAAAGTCGCCTTTGCATGGCGGGTGTATGAAATAATTTCCCTGTTAGTATCAAACAGTCACACATTGTGCTCTACAGTGGAGTTAAGGCAGCTGCATTCCTTTTGCACCAGTCTACTTGTGCACCACCACAACTACAGAAGTGCAGCTTAACCGCAAACCGGACACACGCCTCTTGAATTGGGTCAAAAGATACTCCAAAGCCCCTCTCTCAAAATTTGAAACATCACTTTCCATGGTCTCACCAGCTCCTTTGATGATTGGCTCCTGGTCTGTGTCACCAACAGTTTTAATCAGCTGGTGGCCACACAGAATAATATTGTTTTGTCAAGCTTACATGAGAACACAGTCTTTGTATTGCATCAGGATATTTAAATAGCACCAAATGTGTTGTAGATTTGTCCATAGCACAAACATCAATCACTGGGACAGTGCACATGAGTCCACAGAGGTTGCAGTGAGTTTGCTGAGACCTTTAGTGTTGTCAAGGACTGTGGTACAAAATAATTGGCCATTCCAAATTTGGGAGATAAAGCGGAAAAAGGAATTATTAGAATCTGAATAATTGAAGATTCACCTTAACGCCGAGTTGGCCACGGCGTATCAGCACTGCTGCGATGTTAAATCCAACTTTATGATACTCCTTATAGCTCCAAGGTCAAACTCCTGGACATCTGGGCAAAGAAAGTAATGGAGAGAAGGGAAACTAATGTGCTCTCCTCCTTACACAAGTCCTGCAGAGGAGTAAGGCACCTAATGACACACTCACTGGTGATTAGTAGAAAGATGAGGCTGTAATAGACACTAAACAGGATTTAATGTATTTCATTTTATGGCTGTAGTTGCTTTAAAAGAAGCTGCATGCTCAGCAAGCTTGCATCTAGAAATACAAAAGTAAGCAAAATAAAAAAAATATATCACAGCAGGTTCATGACATGATGGGTAAAGTATGCATGAATAAACAACCATCACTGATGCATGAACAATAAGCATCACTGTAGGCATGTGCAGAACAAAATATATGTATTATATTAAAACCAAAACATTTGTACGGTTCAAACTTTCAGGTTTTTCAGTATTTATGGCTGTGATTCATTCTGCACAGCAGGCCATGATGTAACAATGGCTGTACCTTCAACATCCATTCATCATCTGTTTCAATGACAGAACAGTTTCCAAATGATCCAAAGCAAAGATAAGTCGTTATGAGGCAATCTGAGCCATAAACCAGAAAACAGTGTCTTTAGTCTCGCCTTCCTCCATTCAGTTGGACAAGTTCCTGCGACAAAACCTGTCAATCATCTTGATGAGCTGTTTCTTTAAATGACACCGAGATAATCAGCATCTGTGGAGCCGCCAGGCAATTTGTAATAATAACACAGTTCTATTTATTGTTCACTATGTTTTGTGAACTGCTGCGGGTTTAGCTTTGACTAGACTTCATTTTCTTAAGACTAAGAAGGCACGCAGTTGCAGTACCTGGTTTGCTCAATCACTTGAGCGTCTTTCATAAGGAATAATTATTTGTTTAAAATGAAGAAATAGCAACAAGGATTATTCATTTAAATTATAGAAAAGACTAAATAATATTTTCTGCCTGTTTTCTGATAAGTTTGTTATTACTGTTGCTGCCAGACCCTCAGCTCGGCTCTGACCACAGCCCTCAGTCCAAAACACACTGAACATCAATGAAACCCCAATTTTAGTCAAAAGTTTGGATTACAAATAAAGGGCCACACAGACACACATAGGTAATAGCTAATGCAGTATATCATCAGTATATTACTGATATTGGAACCTGAAAAAGTTTTACATCAGGACAGGTTGCTAGGTGACTCGGCTGGCCTGAAGAAATTGGCAGCATTATGGTTTTATCATTGCCCAATGCACAGAGCAAAACTGGCAACGCAGCCACAGTATCAACATCTGCGCTCGCAAACACTCGGTGTATGCTGCTGTGAGATGGACATCCGAGAGCCAAACAGGCGACAACCATCCAGGAGGCGGATGTCTTTATGCTCCGAGCAAACGTTTCCTCCAGCTAACTGCATATGAAGTCTGGTGCTCAGCTCGCCGTTCAACCACTCAGCTGTTAAATTCTTCGCCTTTTGATATAATATAAATGGAAAAGCGCACACCAACCAAGTGCATATTGACTGGCATTCAACAGCTATTTTGAGTGTAAGAAAAATGGGGATCAAACAGCATTTGGCAGTTTTTTGATCCCTTAAATTGAACAGCACAGAGGTGTAAACGGGCAAAGCATTGTTCCACATCTATTATATGAATCTCACATCTATTACATTGAAAACTTCATTGTTCCGGACGACTTTGATTTCTTTTCATTGTGCAATGCGCAGGTCTAACAAATGTTGTAATGAGTGAATGTTCATTTGCCATTTGAAAATTAATCAATTCCTTCGTGCCGTGAAAGGTACCTAGAGCCTGTTGTGAATATCCCACCTTAAAAAGCCTTAAAAGGGAACTTTGCTGTCAGCGGCGTCAAACTTTGCATTGTGATCATGACAGAGTTTGACAGATCAATTAAGAAGCGGGGAAACTTTAAAACCGACCTGTTGAAGGAGATCTATAGAGGGGCACTTTGCCCCCCCCCCACTCCGCTCTTCTTATACGCTGCTTCCATAATGCTGCAGAAAACCTAATAGCTGCAACCTTGAATTTTAGAGTGAGCTTCATGCTGTGACTCATGTTGTTTTGAGATATAAATAAAATAAGATTGGTTCCATCATCTTCGCCCTTCATTTCTTTTCAAATGTGCCCTGCTCTCTTTTAACACGAATGACGCCCTAATTTCCTGCTGAATATACGTTGTTTTTTTTAAAAGATAAGACGTCCTTCTATCATCACTGTAGGAATAACATGTTTAGCTGTAAGGTAGACATTCATACAGAATAATATGCAATAACCTCTTCATTACAATTCAAGTTATTCAAACTGTGGTTTGAATACTACAATGCACCAAAAAGTCCATTAAATAATGTAGCAACATTAAATTATAATGTATTATATTTTATATCTTTGAACATTATTCTCTAACCTAATGTGGTATAAAGTTGACTTGAATTCACAATGTTTTCTAAATATACACATAAAGTTTGTTGTAATGGTTTTACTGAAATAGTAGCCCATGTATCTTTTATAAGCATATCTTTAGTTTTTTAGAGTAAATAACAAACATTTGACACATTCAAAACTCAAGAGTCTTTTTTGCTTTTGAACGTTTAAATTTCTACCTCTCTCTGCAGTCCAGTTTCAAATTCTTGAACACTGAGTAGATATTCCTCTGGAATATGACAAAGCCAAAGCACAGTTGGAGAAAGTCTCCATTCAAAGGCGTCTTTGCTGGTGGATGAGTTAAAATTTCATTTCAACCATTTAAAAGAAACACCAAACAGGCATTGTACATCAAGTCCAGTTTGTGATGTTGCTGCAAATAGTTGTGAAAGTTGTCAAAATGTTTTGTTTTTATTGTAAATTGGAAGAAGCCAGATATTATTTCACATATAACATTAACATAAGAAGGTGGTTTCAAGGAGCTTCATCCATATAATGACAACCTGTGTTTGCCGAGCTGTAATTAATCCGCAGCGTATCTGTTTTGTGATCACGTCACCTTCATGTATGAATTAAACTCCCTGCAGTTCTTCCTTTCAGTGTGTAGCACAGCTAGCTTTTGCAGCTTTACAGTTGCTTTAGTTCTGCTATTTCAGAAGTTTGCATCATACCTTTGTGTGTAATATGCAATTAATTTGACAAAATAACTTTGATGCACATATGGAGTTCAGCAGAGCGGCTAAAGTTCAAACTGCCGTCAAGCCGTATTCCTTGTCAGATTTCAGATCTTGTTTCTGCCCACGCTGAAAAACAAATGTGAGCAAATGAAGTCAAAAAAACTTTCAATGTAATATTCTGCTGCTGAAGTGATGCAGCTCTGAACTAATGTGTATGCAACAAATGTAGTAGTTTTCAGTGATGGGCTAATTGCAAAGTTAACCTTGGTGAGGATTGTAGAGCAGCTCCAGCATAAACTGGTTGACCTGCCTGGTTTGTGGAGTTGTGGAGCTCATTATGAGTCTTGCTGAGCTCTCGGTGTTTCCTGTAGGTGGTTCATCTCGACAAGGAGGAGGAAATGCAGAAGCTTCCTCTTCAGCCTCCTTATTACGACATGGCGCCCTCTGAGTCGACCCCCTTCACTGATAAGCCGGTGAGTAGCGACGCCACGAGCGGGTTCAAAGGAGCTTCTTTATGAAGGGGTCATCCACAGCCGCTGCCTTTGGCCAGTAGTAATTGCTGGTGAAAGGGCGAACTTTCGGTGCCATTGTGCTCGGAGCTATTTGAGAATTGATTTACAAATGAAATGCAGCGCTGTGATGCTTCCTGAATGTCACCGAGGAACGTAATGTAGCTGCTTCCTTCTTTGCTTGTGTGGTGTTAAAAGTGGACCGGAGCCTCTCTAACAAGCTAACCAGTAAATCCACTGGGTGCTTTGACTAAGCTCCTTATCTCATCATTTACATCAGCACCACTCACCATCTATCTAAACCTGGGCCGGCCGACGTCCTCTCTCTCTCTGTATGTGTGTGTGTGTGTGTGGACTATTTCACGTTCTGACCCCAACAGCCCCCACCCACTCTGCCCTCTGCCTCGCCTCACCTCCACTTCCTCTAATCTATCGTAATTACTTGTGTGTTTGCATGGCAACCGTGTGCAGATAAATTGCAGTGTGATGCTCTACAGTACATCATCGCTCCTGAGTGTTAACTGTTGAGTATGAAGTATTTGCCTTGTTGAATCAGATGCCTCTCCTAACTGTGGTGAGCCTCCCTCAGTGGCACAAATGCTTGAGTGTTTTGAAGTCTTTTTGCTTTTGGCTGGAGTCTCAGCTTTGAGTTAAAGAAAATAAAACTTTTGGACTTTTAAGGCAATGTGTGTGCATGCGTAAGCCTGTGTGTGATGTGTGTGTGTGCGCGCAGAAACGGATCCTTCACAGTGGTAAATGTGAACGCTTGCTGAAGCAGCCGTACCGTACGGGAACGATCTGCTTTAAATTAGCATTACCATTGCTACCTGCATTGCTAATGAAGGTAAGAAGTGTCATGCTGCCTGAAACAAACAAACATCTGCTGTTGGTGTATACGTGAAAGTGAAACTTGTAAGCTGATGTGCAGAAACTGATGACAATAACATATGGGTGTCAATCTGGATTCCAGCATTTGCTATCAACACCTTGTACCTCCATACACTGAAAAATCTCGTGATCCGTTTAGTAAAATCAACTTGTCTTTTATTAGTCAGTCATTGTATTTCGATACATTTTGTCAGTTTAACGTCAAATCAAATTAAATTTTCTAAATAACGCATTCAAAACCGTCTGAGGAGTTACAATCATGAGTTCAAGTCTTACAGGATAAGTCTGGTAATATTCTATGTTTTACATATTGTCAAAAGAATTCCACGAAAAGGCCAAAACCAGCAATGAATTGATTACTAACAAGTTTGGTTTGTGTATCCACAGTGAGATGTTACATCAATCTTAATTCCTTCACTAATGTCCAGGAACTATTCCAAACACATCAATGAGCCACACTGCTGCACTGTGTGACATGTTCCAAACATGACTGAGTCAGTCCCACATACAGTACACTGTCCTGCTGCCGGAAATACTCATTAGAGCACCAAATGTGTATTCATCCACCACTGAAAATTGTCCCCAACAATTTCCTCCTGTTTGAGTAACATTAACTAAAAACTACAGTGTCCACCTGTTTGTGGAATTAACGTATGAAACTATGTATTTTTGACGCATTATTAAAGATTTACATCTTCAGTAGCAACCAATGGACCTGGGGCTGAGAGGCACAGACAGGGTTGGGAAGTCAGAGGGTATTGAGAGACGGACTAACACATGTTGGTTTCAGTCTCTTCATGGGATTTGTTGACAATAGGAGAAATATAGAATATCACCAGCCTTGTCCTTTAAGTGTATCAAACTTATTTTCTCAACCTCTGTTAAGTAAATGTTACATGAGAGCAAGCGATCAGAAGAGAGAACAAAATTGCTTTTGTGATAGGATTGACATCACAGTGTTTAGTGTGTTTCATACTTGTCTGTAGAATAACTAAACTGGCTTAATGCTAACTGCTGTCTGCTGTGTTTAGTAAAAGTCACTTTTCTTTAATATGAAATTGATGCACAGAACTCCGGCTAAACTTCCTCTTAAACATCACCTAAAATGGAAAAACTATGCTCCATAACTGTTGTGCTTTACCGATGCTCTTGAATAACCATGTGCTTTGAGTTTTCATATATTAGCAGCCAAGCCTTTTAAAACTGCTGCTTCGCATTTACAGTGTGCTTTTTAAATAACTCATCTTTTCTGGCCAAACTTGCAGGGATAACTCAATTACCATCACTCTTTCCCCTGGACGAATTGATTTAGATTTTCTGTGTAGTTATTCAAGGATATTAAACTATCATCTTCAATTCTACGCTCAAAGGAACCGGATGTTTAATTCTGATAATCCTTGGACACAGAGGGTAGATTTTTCTTAGATGTATTTCTTATCTCTGATAACATTCAACTTAAATTGAAGTTTAGGGCTGTTCTTAAGATGAATAGGGTATCAAGGAGGTTTTCAAAACACTATTTGTGAGAGACATGCATTGACTGCTGAGCGTCGAGTGTTACTAATGATGATTCTCTAGGGGCAAAACACTATCTGCCAATTTTGAATGCGATGTGGCTGTAATTTTCCCCCTGATTGCACTCTGGTCATGACAAATATTTAAATACCAGATATTTAAATACCCAGCGAGTGCAGGGTGTGAGCGGTGGGGAAATATGCAATGGCGGAGAGATTGCACAGTAGATATAAATTATTTATGTGAAATTCTGTAAAAGATTCAATCATTTCTATGTAATCCTTTCTCAGGCGGAAATAAGGTACACTGATGCAATGGGGGGACAACAGGTATCATCCCATTGCATTTCCTCCCTCACACCCCCCCACAGTCCATCCTGAGATGCTGTTTATACGGGAGTTTTTTTTTACTTTTTTACTCTGTTGATTTCTTTACCAGGAACAAGCAGACAGACTAAAAGGAGGGACACTCCCATTTATGCAGTCGGTTTTACTCTCGGAATAGAAAGATACCTGCAGCAAAGTAGATTTTGATTCCTGTCATCATTCATCTCTAAATCTAGTTGGTCTGTAAGACAAACATCAGTGCAGTCTGATTCCCATTCATCCTTCTCTGTGCTGAAAGAATCACTTTCTTTAACCTTTCATAAAATAACATGTTACTCCATCACCATGTTAACATCCATGTTTGGTCAGTTTATTCAAAATGTATAAACACCGAATTTTTCAGACGTTTGACTAAATAAAAAATGTCAATCATTATCACCTTTAAGGAGAGAAGGGGCAGAGGAAATCAAAACCTTAAATGTTGTCCTGTTTCCTTGTTGTCTATTTCATTATATCTTTCAAGCCCCGTCAATATTTCCTTTTTAGTTATTACAGCAAATACATTACAGTGTATTTTTTCCACAGTCTATACAGACTTGTCTTGTCAGTGAGTGTCTAAATTAAATTTTTTCAGATTATTATTGACCTCCTCTTTAGAGCAGAAGACAACATTTGAGAAGTATTTTTGGAATTGGATAAACAGTGCCAAAAGCTTTCATTGTCATTTATTGATTACCCCATTAATGTCATTTACTCAGTCATCCACTTAGCCAATTGCTCATCAAGTCAGATGCTGCTTAAATGAAGGTCTTCGTCTGTGTTTGCATGCATGCTGATATTCCAGTAACCTTTCCAGCATCTCTGTGAGCGTGCTCACGGGTTGTGTAAATACCGCCATGTGCTGCACAGTAACTGCGGTTACAGCCATATTCAGTGAATTCATACCGAATCAGAACACATAAATTACTGTCTTCATAGTTTAAGTTTTTTTAAATGATTCAGCATAATCCAAGCATGAGAGTTGCAACACATGCCCAATGTGTGCTTGGTTTGTTTAGTTACAGCGATTGTTTTTGTTTAAATCCAGTTTTCATGCCCATCAACTCTGAGCGTTGCATAATTTCTGAGAAATGCACACATGAGAACCGAATCATAAAAACAAATGTAAAATAAATGCACTGAGACTGAATAAAAGCATCTTTCTGTTGCACATAAACACTGAAGCATTTGCTGAATCAAAATAATAGAGCAATGTCATTATGTGCATGTAAACAAAGTCTGAAGCCCTTCTTCATCTCTAACCTTTTATTTTTGGTCTTATATTAATTTCTGTCTGACTGTTTTGGTTTTCTGTGTAACATCTCCATCTTTTTATCTGCTCCTCACATTCAGTCTTAATCTGACATTTTATTTACATTTACTTACAGTTCCATGCTTTCACATTTTTCTTTGCCGTCATGTCGAACTCCACTGCTCACAAACTCAAAATGCCCCCATGACCATCAAATCTTCAGTCAATATCTTTTCTCATCTGTCTCTGCCTCTCTCTCTCTCCCACTCTCTCTCTGTCAGTCTGTCAATCTGTCCTTCTCACTCTCTCTCATATTTTTTGGCTGCCTCACTCCTCACACACCTTTCGCCTCTCTTGTCTCCAGAACTCTGGCCACAAGGACTGTGATGTCCAGTATGCGGAGCTGGATACTGCAGCTTTGGCCTCCTCTCCCAGCCCACGAAGCTCTGCTCACACTGGCCCTGGGGATCTTGTCGAGTATGCAACCATCCAGCCTAGCTCACACTAGCGCATGCCATTATAGGCCTTTCCCCTCAGACTTTGGCCTCAAGGTACACAGACTGATGCACTCCTTCCCCTCCATTCATCCCCCTTTTCACATGCACTGGCCTTCCTTTATATGCTCCACGTGGTTCCCTTGTCTACCTTCCTCTTAAGTCTTGGCCGTCTTTTGATTTCCCCCTCGCTGCTCTGCAGAAAGTTTGATTGAGGCGGAGATATTTTCAGGCTATTATTGTCTACACAATGTAGCACTCGTGGCAGAGACGTGCAGCACTTTGGCGCAGCAGAGACACAATGAAACCTAAATCTAGCCTGCACATTATTGCGAGCGAACATAAGATCAGCCATATAAGTGCTCTATTATTTGTATAAAATGTCATATAAAATATGACTCACTGGCAAACAAAACAAGGATTTTAAGTTCTTTTCTTGTAACACTCCATCCTTTTCTCGTCTTTCAGTCTTTGTATGCATGAGTCCTGATCGTAAAGAAATCTATGAGATAGTGTCTGCCATGTAAACATTTAACATCCCCTACTGACGTCAATAATATGGGAGATTTAGCTGCATGAGTCTTTGCATGAACATCGTGGAGGAATAATGAATCCTAGAAGATTTAACTGTGCTTCAGGGTGATTTTAATTTATGCTGATTCTGAACAACAATGACAGTGTAAAATATTGAAGATATCTCGTGTAAAGTATTTTTCACAAGCATAATGTGTTTCTCAAGTGATTATGCCACAGTTGACAGCCCTGATTGGTAGTGGGGCAAAACAAGCTCTCATCTACAAGATGCTGCTCCGATATCTGAACCTCACAGGAGAGAGCCGGGAGAGAAATCCTTCCATCACACACAAATACAGTCCTCTGCACCACTTCACCAAATCTTCATTATACAGATACACAAAATGGGATATAAGGGGACATAAATCACCATGTTGCTAGACTGGTTGGACTGGTTTCTATGGCAATTCCTAAGGCAGGTAATTCTCCAGGCAATTCAAGAGGCAATTGTTGAGACATGCTGAGGCGTACAGTGCAAAGTGTTTGTTATTGAAATACTGTAGCAGCAATTCTCTTCTCATTTAGAGACAATTTCATCCAGGGGAAGTAAATGTAGATGTAAAATACATTATTGCACATAAAACCTTCAAAAATCGAATCTGCAACTGGAATGAGTTGTTTGCAAGTATGATACACAATCGTGTGCAGCTTTAACTGATGGATGGAAGAACACATTATTACTATTTGTCATCTTGAACTGCAGTTTTGGATTCAGTATTGAGGTGATTCGCAGGTGTAACACCACCAGGCAGCCAGAATTTAAAGCTACAATAGATATTTACTCGTTGGCAGTCCCAGATGGCAGCAGGAGACACTGTTTGAATTTTTGACCAGCTAAGTAGCCAGAAATCATGGGACGTGATGTCAGTAAACACATCGATCAACCCAGCTAACTCTGTGACGCTTTGCAGATGTCACTGCCCGATCCGTACCGGAAACCGGTATCTGTGCATGTGCGACTTCCTATCACCACTTATATTTTTCTTAAATGCAGAAATTTGTTAAGGAAAGCTTCAATTGAAGTCAGACTTTATGTTAATAAGTGGAACATATCTTTAGAAATACGTATTGATAAAATATGTTCAGTGTGACTTTTACAATTCCACCAAAATCTAGTGGTCCGCTTAAATTTGATATATAAAAAAACATCTTAGGTTAAAATGTATCATAATAAATATACATTCATATATATTTCATTTTTCATAATTGAATGAATTTAACAATTACTTTATTCAAGCAATGCAAGTGTTTTCTGTCAGTGAAATTAGCTCCATAAATTAGACATTCTTTACCAAAACAGGGGAAAAAAAGTATTTATTTAATAACGTAAAATGGAACCTTCTATTTCATTAGCGCCATATATTAGACATGACCGAACATAACATTGTTGTATTTAAATCCCAGAAACTGCCCTAAATTTCTTCGACATACTCCTGACAGGACGTAACCATATTTTAACAAATCAGCTTTCCGGGACAGATCGGACAGTGACAACAAAGACAAAGCACCTGGTTTCCAGGAGACAGTTTGTGCTCTGCTTAGTTTTAACAGCTTAAATACGCCGCCTCATTGCAAGAGTGAACTGAATATATCGTGCAGCAAGGAGACAATCTCATGCACGTCAATTTGTCAGTGAACATCAGTTTTATAAGTCAAGCCGTACATTCAGCCTGATTATTGAGACAAATGCTCAAAATTTAGGACTGTCCTGATTTAATCAAGACATTAATCTGCTCACTTTGTACAGCATTTCAATCATAGAGGGAGAGGCTTGTTTCTACTGCCTACCCTTGTGATTTAGGCTGAAGAAATGAGCAGATTTTAATATTATTGCATACAGTAACATAGCTTTAATACAAAACCATGTGCATACAGTCAATTCCAGAATCATCTTTGGTATTAAATCTTTGGCAGCTGCATGTGGGAGGAAGCTCCTCAAAGTCTTCCAAAAATATCCATAGTAAAACATAATTTAGTCTGGCTTTGGGTCTTAAAAATCTTTAAAAAATCATTACACTATCTTAATTTTTCTTGAAACAAGAATAAAAGTGAACATTATCTTTAGTGGAGCGAAGAAGGGCCTCGTTTCAAAATATCGTGATGTTTTTAGGACATCACTGAAACACGTAAAAGTGAATTACAAGAGATATAATCCACGTTTATTGGCAGTTTTAAAACCATTTTACACATTTTTGGGATTGAATAGGGATGAGATAGAGAAATAATGATGCTTTTCAACAAGTATGTAAGGCACTGACTTATCTAATACACTGGATATGTAAATCTACATGAAAAAATATTTCTATAATAAATATTTTCAAGATTTGCTAATCTAAATCTAAATACATTTTTTTCCCCAACAAGGTATGTTTGAAATCTGATATCTGATTTGAAAACATGTTCAACCATCAGATTACACAGTTCTGAGACGGTGCAGACAAATTAATGAATATTTATTCAGTTCTTATGTCAGCTTTCAAGGTGAAACAAAGAGTACATAAAAAAAGCTTGCATTAAAAGTCTTCCTGGGAATGGCCTGTTGACATTCCCTATTTGTAATAAGGCGTTAAGCCTCATCTTCACTGGCTCCAGTCATGAGGTTACACCATTCAATAAAATCTTTGTTTGCTGAGCCAAAGACTGAACTGCTACTTCATATCCAGGGTGACAAAATCCTTATTCTCTGAGAAGAATAAAGGCTTTTAAGTTCACCTTTGATCAGTGACTTAAAGGTAATTTTGTTAATCACAGCCTGATTGTATTTTTCTTGCATCCATTTGCTTTGACAGAGTTTTTTTTACATTATCAGATATGAAAAAGTTATTTGAGCCATACCTCCCCAAGGTTATGCTATCTACCCAACATACTGGTGCTTAAAAATGACTTCAAGGTGAGCCAGATTTCATTTAGATTAACCCTCAGACTTAAATGTATGCATTTGAGAAGATACTTTTTGTCCTCTTTTGCTCTAAATTTGTACAAGGTTGTAAAAAAATCCCAAAGCTTTTATTCCAGTGAGAAAGAGGAAGTCTGACCTGAAAGAAAGTGACCCAGAATCAGCTTGGTAAAGAGTTGCTGAACTTCGATGTTGGGCCTTGACATCTTGACCATGGCGACTTACATTGTAGAAAAGGCACAAGTACTGTTGTGTGTTGTGATAAAATGATACTACTTCTCCAGATAACTCAAAGCGAAGCACCTGTAGCCTTCTGTTGCATCTGCTGTTTGAATAATGGTTGAATCTTCATAAAACAGTTTTGAAGCTGGTCTCCCATTTCTGTTCTGGCTGTGTAAGCAGCTGGGAAAGGCTTAATGGACAGCTGAAGCATGTTTTGTCTCGTGTTTGACTCTTGATGTTTGCAGAATGTTGTTTGGCAGAATAAACAGCATGACTGGAGACAGACATTAGCTAGTGAAATGGTATCAAAGTGAAGCCATCCGTCAGTCTTGGGTAGAACTTTCTGTTTTCACATTCACACCTTTTTCATTTCCTGTTACAGTTTTTATTCATTAGGTCGAAACAGACTTGGATAGAATACAAGATGCTGTCTTCTTTGATTGTTTTTGAGCACACAAAGATGTGAACATGTGAGGAAAAGTGGGCAAAAGCAGGCATGCTGTGATGTCCATTAATTTGCACAACATTATCATTTGCTCTCCGATGTAAATAAATCCAAATAAATTCAGAGTATTACTGGAGGAAAACAAGATCATATTATAACCAAATAAAGGGATTTTAAAATTCTGTACTTTTTGACATATCTTTTGATGATTGTTGGGCGGTTATGCTGTGCCCAACAGGGTCAATGAGCATTACTGTTCAACTAAATGTTGGAACAAGTAACACACACTGGATCAGTGGTGATCAATGGTGGCATATGCAGCAGTCTCCGAAGCAAAGCATGTGGATTTTTCATGTAAAACAGCTTCCTAAGAATAGTGCAAAAAAGCAAAACACATTCACTCAGCTACAAGTCTCTTTGGGGGAAAAAAGCCTTTGTGTTGAGAAGTCAGGATGTTCATCAAGCTAAAAGGAAGTGCAGGTGCAAGTGTGGATATAGCAACAATAATGATGTTCAGATACCACAGAACAGAACATTTTCAAAACAAAAAGCTCCTGTCGGCTCGAAACATAAATTACAACCAAATGTAGATTTTAAGAGAGGAAATGCACTGCCTTATCCAATGAGTGTTGGTTTCTTCTATGAGTTGAACACAACAACAGCAGTAGATCTGTCATCCCTTCAACGACACATGTTACTCTACAGAAATAAATTTGGGTTATTACAGAATGGTGGTGTAATGAAACAATGAACGTTACATTATCACACCTGATGCTGTGCAAGGTCCATCTAATAAAGTACAAGAACAAGATTGGTAAAAGTAGTGAACATATTATGAATAACTTTGTTTATTATAAATTATTAATATTGTATTAATTATAATACAATATATAATATATGGAAAAAAGTGGGGGGGGGGGGACTCCCCCGAGGCCATCAGACATGGATGCCAGGACACGATCTCAGTTCATGATAACATCCTGTAAAGGGAAAGCTAAATTTTTGCTCCAGATGTTACTGAACATCTCAGCAGATGTTGCATCTGTTTCTGCCTAAAGTTAAACAACAGGCAAGAATTAGAGTGAGGGCTGTAGAGTTAACAGTCGATGTTTTCAGTCAACTTGTGTCGGCCCTTTTCAGTTTATATTCGGTTTCACTGTTTGAACCAGGCAGTCAATGTATAAGAGCCTTCTGGTAACTTCTGGTAGAGCTGGTTAAGGTTTCTCTGAACAGACGGCTCAATCACTCGTTACTCTTTGGGAGTTTTGGTTCTTCGCTTCCTGTGGGCAGACATTATTTAAAACTTTAACTTAAACATAAGGGTCTATCCAGAGGGATGGGACACTCCTATCTTTGTTTCACTGATTTTGTGATTTAGGCTGCTAAGATGTCTATAATTCCTGCCTTGTGCTGCTTTAATTCTAAGTGTTTTTCCATTAATTACCTTCTATGCTTTAAATTTACCTTTAAAAGTAAGTATGCATCTTCAGTTAGGCCATTATCCTAAATCATCCGAATCCTTGGTCCACTGCCCAGAGTTTAATGTTAAAACTCTGGAAATGCTTAGAAACAGGAAAAAGTCATATTCTTGATTTCTTGCGAAGATCAGCCTCAGGTGAAATAAACTACAGTCATAAAAAATGTATATGTATATATTGATAAACAAAAACTATAGGCCAAACTCCAGCAGTTGCCAATTGGCACACAAGCGTCTGGATGCATCCGATTTTAATGAAATTTGTGAATAAAAACTGATTTTCAAATTCTTTTTGTATAAGAAGTCAAAACATTCAAATAACAAACAGAATTACAGACAGTCATTTAACACCAAAGACACGGTTGGATAATTTTAAAGCCCCAATGTGTTGGATTTGAAAAGGTCTGACTTTGATGCTCCGAGTGGTAGAATGAACAAAGACACAAAAGCAGCACAGAAATGGTTTTTAATCTGACAGCAGGCTGTTATTTGTGAATATTATTTATTTTGGAAACTTATAGGTTTGTGAATGTAGACCTGAGTGTAGGTGTTCTGTCAGTGTAGCAGATATTTTGCTTACAGCAGGTGTAGAAATATGTGATTCTCTGCAGCTCAGACTGCACTGTGGTGCCTCCTGGAAATGTATTTGACCTTCTCCACTTCTCTGATGGAAGGAACCCACCCTAAATAGCCCCCCACGCTTCCCATTATAGCCACGTAAGTTTGACACATACAGTATACAGCAGGTACTTAATAATAAATAAGGCAACCTAATAAATTTTATATCATGAAGTGAAGAAATAATTTTCTGTGGAAAGTCAGTGTGTTTGTTTGCTCTATCTATCTATCTATCTATCTATCTATCTATCTATCTATCTATCTATCTATCTATCTATCTGTCTGTCTGTCTATAAGAGAATTGATACCCCTCTCTTATCTGTCCAGTAAATACAGCTACAGCTAGCAGCAGCCGGTTAGCTTAGCTTAGCATTAGACGGGAAACAGGGGAAATAGCTAGCTTGCACTGTCAAAAAATAACAAAATCTGCCTACCAGCACCTTTAAAGATCATAAAAAAATAGCCAGGCACAAAACATCCGTAAAACCACAACATGTCATTTTTACCCTTCATTTTTTGAACCGATTAAACAAAGGAGATGTAATGTGATAATTAGTGAGCTTTAAATGTCTTGATAGGCAGATTTTGTTATTGTTAGAAGAGCCAGGCTTGTGCTAAGCTAAGCTAAGCTAACTGTCTGCAGGCTCGAGCTTCATATATAACAGACAGATACACTCAGCAAGAAAGCAAGTAAATATATTTTCCTACATGTCAAACTATTGCTTTGAGTAAGCGGTTTAGATTTATAAAATGACCAAACTTGATGAATGGTTTTCTGAGAGTAGCTTAGTTTTTTCTCACATGTAGGGTTGACTGTGTTTTTCTTCATAATGGCACTATATATCCCTAACATGGAGTCAGACTTTTATCTATTAAGTTTCAGGTCTGAATTCATGTCTTGAGACAAACCTATAAGTTGGGAAAACTGCACCTCAGACTGTTGGTTTTAATTTTGCTTGAAACCACCAAAGTCTTCTCAGCAAGCAAAGAAATGAATAACCTGACAAAGTAAGAAAGTTTTCTTCAGCTGCATGAGCGGTCCTTGATACTGACCTGAGGCAAATAATCTTTTCAGACGCTTCTGTCAGTGTCTCCAGCATGTGTGTCAGGAGAGGTTTACTTGCATGTCTTCTGCTGTGAAAACACCATTTCACCTTCACACAAGATCAACGCTCACCCCCTTGTCTTCTCGAGATCCACCGTGCTTGTCTTACCATTCATCCCTCACAGTGCCATTTTAAATTACAGCCTCTTCTTTTGGGTATTGTTTCAATCTTTTTATCACTTAATAGTAGAAGTACATGTTGTTAATATCCTGGTTAATTGAAATAAAGATAGAATTTCAGTTCAGACTACATAATTTGAGCTTTATCTATAAGTTACAACACACATGTTGGGCTTGTATAAGATGAATTTCGGTCTGTTTACGGCCTGCTTATTAAAAATCCCTTGTTTTTTTCCCCATGTTTTACCCATTAAATATATATTTGTGCCATGACAACTTCATTGTGTAATGGAAACATTCCCATTTTTATATTTTGTCTAACACATGCAACAGTTTGCAGTCAGATTTAAGTTGAGTTTGTGGTTTTGTTGCCCCACCAAAACATTTTCAGAGTTGGGATCATCGTTTTCGTAGATGTAGAGATGCTTGAGGAATATTCGTAAGTTCCATTTTCACTCTCATCCTTTTTTTTCTGCATGTCTGCTAATCATTACTGTCATTTCATAATCATGTTTCACTCATACTCCTTTTCCTTTGAAATGATCAAACACATTCAAGCTTATAGAGAAATTCTACGTTTAGAGCTGCCTAGGGCCTTGTGGCCACCGGTGGGCACACAGACAAGCATTATTATTATTATTATTATTATTATCTATTTATTTTTATTATTATTATCTTGTCCTATTTTCCCACTAATTTGCTATTTCCATAAGATGGAAACTGATGGAAAAAGTATTGGATGAACGAGGCTAATCAGTTTTCTTTTAGTAATTTTAACTTGGGGGGGATGGGAGATTTAAATCTGGTCAAATTTGGTCCCAAACATTCTGGCAGACCCTGCAACTAATTCGAAATAAACCCCAATGTCCCTCATTCAGAGCAGCCATTGTTTGTTCTTCTTTAGACTGTAATGTTTTGAAAAAGCCAGAATCTTAATTTTTCCAAAAAAGCCAAAAACTGAAATCGACAAATAAAATAGTTTAGGACTGAAGGCACTATACTCACATTTGTGCAGATCAAGATCAGTAACCTTACACTCCTGCTGACCTGTATTTTTGTGGTGCTTTCATGGCCTGCAATGATTGTGCTATAATATCACTTCTGTTGGAATGAGCAGGGAGCATTCTGGATAGCAATGTCGATACAAATTTAATAGCAAAATACAATTGTGGAACTTGACTCTCCACCCACCCAAATCATATGTTGGTGCATAATTTTAATTCAGTAAAGGCATTAATGTCAGTAAAACAGGGAATTCATTAAGTCAAATCTAACCAGTATATGTTACCCACAAGTGGGATGTATGATTGCCTTTTCTCTCAGTAGATTCGATCTGTGTAGCTATTTGAGTGTTATGTGCACTCACAGAGCACTACACAATTTTACATTCCTCATCCAGTGCCAGTACCTTGATTAAAAACTTGCACAGCTAGTACAGAATGATGCTAAATAAATACATAAACCTACGCACTTTTCCATCGACTTGTTGACTGACTCAGAACTGAAAGTTACAGCTGCATAACCAGATTCCAAGTTTACACAGGGACATCAGCATGATGGGTGACATCCCGGAAGCACAGCGTACACAGCTCCATGAAAGATCTTAAAGCCATTATAAATGTTCAAGTAGCACTGGAAGCATTGTGGTTTGCATTCTAATAGATAAACAGTCAAACAATGGATGCTTCAAACAACATGATGTAACACACACAGCAGAATAATGGCTGCAGTTGATTTGGTTCAATTTGATAGTGACAGGAAAGAAAACAAGTACATTTTACTGCTGTTTTTCAGTTTCTCACAATTCTGTCTGGATATTCAATCAAGTAAATATGGTAATTACCGGGTGGCATTACTTTATGAAATCATATAAACAGCTTAAAGGTACACTTCAGCTGTTTTATACATAGAGATCATGTTTACTTGTCCTAAGAAGTTCTACTCAGCCTGTGAAAACAGTTATACAATGTCTTCTGTGGCTCTGGAGTGAGCTTTTTATAGCCTGAAAAAATGCCCCAGATGATGTCATCAGGGTTTATTAATCTGTCTCCTGTGAGTAACTGTAGCAGAAGACACTGTTTTACTCCAAGTATTGACCTTTGGCATCGTGTAAGTGTAACCAAACTGAATGCAATAATTGTATTTTTTTTTTGACAAAGTTAGATCCTGATTTGATTCATGATAACTGGCAAAACCCCAAACCAAACACCTCCACTATTTTCTGTATTTGTATTTTCAACCACTCTGACAACTGCCAAGTCACATGACCAAAGCTCCAGTTAGCCTAAACCAGTTTGCACCATCTGTATTTGCACCTTTCTGATTCATGAAAATAGGGCCCTCGGTGTAAAACGTTAGTGGCACATATGGCATATTTAATGCCACATCTGGCGCTGTAATGAATGGATTGCTCTTACAATTTACCTTAACTGTAAGCATTAAAGTAAAAGATTGTTATATAAATCACACTTTTTTTTACAAGTTGACAAGTTAATACAGATGAACAGACAAAACAATATAATTTGAAGAACTCAAAGCAGTATAAAAAAGCATGAGTGCAGTAGATATTAGTTTATCCAACCATTTTGGCATCATGGTTGCTCAGCGTAGAGGAACATGTGCATAAATATGTATTAAAATTATGGTTAAATTTTTGTTAATTTTAAAGATTGTAAAGATTGAAAATACTAGTGTGACATTGCCAAGTACTGTTTATAATGTCTGTTTAGTAAACCACTTAGTGTTCTGCTGTGCACTGTAATGTACTGATGTGACGACGCTCCGTTTCGGGTTCAGTCAATGTTCCTCAGATAAAGGAAACCCTGTGACCTTGCAGTATTGTCTTCTTTCTTCTTCTTCTGTCTTTTCCTTGCAGGACTCTGGGAGGCGCCCAGAAGAGCTGTTGAACCCAGCTGAATACATGAGCTACCAGCGCGTCTGCAACATGGACAACTTCCCTGAGTCTCTGCCTGCCCCGGCCTACCCTCCTGTTACTTTCCTTCCTCAGCAGCCCTACACGCAGCACCCACCCAACGAGCCCATGTACTCCAACACGAGCTTCCCCGCCCCCGGCCCCCGCGTTCCGCTCACATTCCCGAAGGAGCAATCCGTGTGACATGCCACATAACTTTTAGCTCTGCAGGAGGCAACATGATAGTGCCACAAACGCTTCATGGAAAACAAAGCTCTGCTGAACGGATGTGCATCCATTCCCACCTTGCTTCTGTTTATTCTATAAGCTTAAAACACGTGTGGGCTTCCCCCTGACGTAATGAAAATGTCTGTAATTTGTGGCCCTGAATCCCCTGTGTATTGTGCACTGCTTGATCCACTGAGGCTGTCTATAGGACCCAGCTCACCTTGTGATGTTAGTGTAGCTGACACCAACTACCCCCTTCCACCACTCTGCACTTCACCCCTCACGTGCCCATGCACCCATGTTTGTTTTCAGTCGCTTCCTCACCTTTGAATATTTTGCTTTTTTTAACCATCTAAACTGTGTACAGAATATGCCATTGTATCAAGATGTTCTTTTTTTCTTCTTCTTTTTTTTTGACATTTCCCACAGTGGTAGTGACCTTTTATAGCAACGTGCTTCTTTTGTTTGTTTTCTGTTTGTCTGTCAGTCATATGCTTGCTTCTTTGAAAGTCATATACTATACTGTATGTGTGATGGAGTGTGTTCTGGTGGGAAAAAAAAAGCCATTTGATTTGTAAAACTAATTATCAATCTATAATGACATGGACTACCCCCTTTAATGACAGTTAATGACAGGGTTGTTATGTGAAGATGTGAATTGGCAGTCTCTCAACTGAATCCTTCATTACTTTTCCTAATGGCTTTGCTGTTATGGAGTTTGACTGGAGATTTCGGACTATTAGAAGCGAATGTTATCCTCATTAGCTACAAAGAAAAACAAAGGGCTTGCGATCCAACAGTATCTGGTTTCTTCTATTTCTCCATGTATAATTATCCATCCATCCAGGATATCATTATTCTTCTTATTATTCTTATTCTTATTCTTATTCTTATTATTATTATTGTTATTATTATTATTATTATTATTATATACCAGTAGTTGCCAAAGACATATAGCTTCATTCTGTTTTTCTCCATTTGCTTTCATGCCAGAGTTTACATTAAAACTACCTTGATTGATGGGAAATAAGCATAGTTGATTGGCAATGTGTTACACTTTATCAGTTTACATTATCGCTTGCCATACGCTGTATTTTCCATATCTGTATCTGAAAACTTAAGTTCCTCATGGAGGTTGGTTCGAAGCTCACTGCATTGTGGGTCCTTTGTGTTTGTGCAGAGTTATCAACCAACAGGAGTTGTTCTTTATGCAGGTGCAATAGGTGAAGACAATCACATAACCTGGGTTGTCCTGGGAAAAATACAGTTAAAATAATTTGCTCTACTCGTACTTAAAGGGAAAGGCTTTTTCAAGGACAGCCCACACTTTTAACATATAAAAAAAAAAGTCAATATGATTTGTACTAATATAGCCTAAAGAGTTTCAAATCAGTCTAAGAAACACTGAAGAGAAAAGCTTGCAACTGTATTTTTTTAAGAGAATGCTTAGTTATATACAATAGCACTCCACTTATAGAGTCCATTTTACACTGTGACTGTTCATTTCAGACCATACATAAGCTAATGTACTTGACAAGCCAATTTCAGGATACTGCCTCCTACACACAAGCCCTCTAGACAGCAAATTTGCATAAACTGAAAGTTCACATTTTTTGCCATGTCAGATGTATGTTTGAGGGGGAAAAAAAGAAGAAAAGAAAATACTTGTGTTTGTGCTCAATGTGAAAAAAAAAATCCTTGAGGTGTTGAAGGTAATTTCGTGTTTACTATTAATGGTGGTGGTTAATGAGATAGAGTAAAACTTGTGAGACTTTCTCCTGTGCTCACCTTGTTGTCTTGCAATGGCTCGATATGTGTGCTAGCATTTAGTTTAAGCAGTGGTCTCTGGTCCGAACTGCTGAAAGAGTTTGATATTGCTGTACCTGCTGTGTGAAAAAACACTGACACACTACTTTGTCTTTTTGTGACACATTTACTATTCATGAGATCCTTCCTTTTTATTATTTCATTATTATTATTATAATGTGTAAGTGCTACTACTTGCTGCAAAGTATGCTTAAAATGGCATTTACATGTATTCATTTTCACTGTTGAATCCTTATGATCAGTCACATTTAATTATTTCGAATGTCCTGAAGATAATTGCCATGTTTGTTTTCACCCTCGACCTTGTTGTTTTGTAAGACTGTATCATTTAGTTTTTATTTTTTTAAACATATACATATATATAGGCCTACAGCACATTTCTTTTGACATTTACTGTACATTTGTGGAAGGATACTACCTGAATAAATATTAGGGTTGTGAGCTCTTTTTGTTGCCCAGGCTGAAATAATGAAATGATGTAAAACAACTTAACCTGTTTTTTTTTATTTGGAGTTATGTTTGATGTAAATATTAACAACGTATATGATGTGTGAAAAAAAAGTCATGCAGTTTAACATTAAACTTCACAAACTACCCATGTTATAGTTGTTGTTAATCTGTTGTCACTATTGCCAACACATTTATGGATGTCTCATACTTTGTTTACAGCTGCATTAATTGATTTCTTTTTTGACCACTTGAGGACAGCAGAACAAGCTAAAAATGCATCATTTATCATCATATGTTAGCAAATCGTCTATTCATACATCCAGTAGACATAGAGCAATATTAGCTTTCATTTGGAGTAGTTTTTCTGTCCACCTGATAAATATAAGTCCAATATTAACTCTGCTTATAGCTCTGCTTTGGTCTCCATCAACTCCTGAGAGAAATATCTTTAGCTGCTAAATGCTCCACTGTGTTCACCAGCTAGTTGCTAACTTTGTTTGCTAGAGGTAGCTATGACCACATTCACAGTATTACTAATTAGATATGTCACCAAGCTACTCTTTCTGGTAGCTTGCTAATTAATCACACATCAGCACTGAGAATAAGTTCTCAGACAAAATTAGCACTAAAACAGTCACAGCTAATCCATACTATTTCAAGTCATTACTCTAACAGTGTAATCAGCTTTACCCAGTTGTTGTTGGCCAAAGCCAGAGGAGACTAGTTTGGCTGCCAGAGAGCATGTAGCCTACAGCAAACCTGCAGGAACAGAGCAGCATGTCGAAGACTTCATGCCCAGAAATCCAGAACATTTGCTGAGCAACATACATATTTAAAAAAAAATGGCAATGAATATTCTTAGTTTGAACTATTTGATCCTTCTAGCAAAATTCATTTTAAATTTATACACTTCCACACTGATTTCTAAAAAGAAGAAAGACTTTTTCCTCAAACTCTCTGCTGCTTATTATTGCCTTTGGTATCCGTAATGCATGCGTATTAGTGTCTGACTCCCTGCACACATGAATGGCACCAGAATAATATATACAGGTTGAAACTGTGAAAAAATCAATGTAATATCTGAATGTGTGTGACGCTCAAATTGAAATTGTTCTTGATAGTTTTACAGCCATTTTTGTAGTGGGTAAGGCAAAAAGTCTTTTTGGGTCCCAGGGTGTCACAAGACATCCATTTGTGACTGTGGCCACGTTACTAAAATCCCAGACTAGCGTTGTTTCTGAGCTGTGTGGGGGGATTGGGTAGACTCTTGGCCTGCAAGTCTGGAAATCGATGAATTGAACAGGCTAGTTTGTTCTAATGTGGCTGGTTTCTTGTCTAACAGGCAGCATGCATCTTAGTGAATGTTATTATGACTAAGTGTTGTGTTTAAGGAAATTATTTGGCCCAACTTCTGCTCCTACAGATTTACTCTAAAGCAGTGGTTATCAACTGGGTCACGACCCCCAAGGGGGTCTCAAGATAATTTCCGGCGGTCGCCAGATGGTTGTGGAGACAAAAAAACCAACATATTTTAGACTGGTGAATGGTTTTTACAATATATCGCCTGTACCAGTGATATAATTTGCCTTAGAATAGATTTTACTGAGTGTGTTTGTGAGAGTCAAACACTAAGTGAAGCCAAAATCGAATTAGTCTGTGGGCAAAGCAATGGTCTTCCTGTGTTAGTTTGGTAGCTAGTGCTATGGGGGTGGGGGTTGGGGGGGTCGCAACTCGAAAAGGTTGAGAACCACTGCTCTAAAGAGCCTCTTTAGTGTGCTCAAATATACAAATGTCCTTCACGCCAAAACCACTCAATGGCCATAAATTTATTAGAATTATTCAGAATTTGGGCCTTCTTCCCTTTTTGAGTCATAAAAAATACAGTGCACATACAGTGCTTTATCATAAAACAATAGCTGCATGGAAGGAGTAAATTAAGCCAATAAGACAATCAAGAGACAATTGAAAATTAAAATCTTCAACTGATAATCTAGTAGCACTATTAGGAATAATGTTTAGTTTTACTGTTAACTATAGTATTGAGAACTTGTTTGCTTCCTGGCTGAATAATGAAATAGCATTGACCTTTTTATGAATCATGTCTAAATGTTTCTATTGCTAGGCTTTATTGCATAATATATGCATAAATAATATGACATTTGGTAGATATTTGTCCAAAGCACCGCCATATTTTTAAATGCTGTATATTATTGCTGGACTCATCAAAGTTAGTTTGACCTCGTCTCGCTGAGTCAAGTCTCAGTGATCCTTCAGGCCCAACTGAACGTTTTCATTGTCATTTACCATTATTTGAAATTTGCAAAGCTGTTGAAACAATGAGATCTCTACAATAACACTGGACACCATTTGTTGTATAAGGAAATACTGTGGTTTTAGAAAATGTAGCCTTCAGGGAGGCTGAAGGGAAAATATATTCAAACAGTCAACCTCTGGGGAATACTTATAAAAATAACTGATAGTATGAGTATAGTATGAGTTGTGAGTGCTGAGGCAGGGAACTCATTAAGTAGGAATGCAAAGAGGCAGGAAGTCAGGCAGAAGTGCTCTGTCAGTAACACCTACACAGCGACTTATGCAGCTGATCAAAATAAAACAGTACCAAAGTATCTGAACTGAACACGGAATCTGCTGGTAATGTTTACAAAGTGTGCAGGACTGAACCAAAAGAACACAAGGACTGCCTCCTGCCAGTTCACTCTAGGTGAACAAAAACAGAAACACATCAGGATGGTGTGCACCTGTAACCGGTAGGCTTCTGCCTTGTGTTTGTTAGGCAAGGAAAGACACCGGGATCTTGGTATGCTTGACCTCCATTTATTCTGATAAACAACAGAGAAACAGAACCCCCAAGTCAATTATACAGCCCGCTCCAGCTCCTTTCCCGCAGGGAAATTGTACAAAAAGGTCCGCCGTGGCAATATATTAACCATGGAATAAAACTACATATACAGTGAGACATTCCTGATAAACAACAGGGTAACAGAACCTCAATCAAGTCAATTATACAGCCCGCTCCAGCTCCTACACAAATAAATTTAATATGCAAAATGGAAGTTAGCTTAGTTTGCAGTAACTTTAAGCTAGCAGCAATCACACTTAAAACTATTTTTAAGTGCCAGTTTGTTGAAGTAAATATTTTGGCAGGTTGGGACAGACACTACAACATTGTACGAAACAAAAATATGAGCAAAAAATATGAGAAATAATGGGATGGATCAGGATAGTAAATGGGCCAAAACAAATGACACCCAGCTTTCCCACAGGGAAATTGTACAAAAAGTGGCAAAAGGAATTTATGAAGGAGGAGGGGCTCTGAACTTCAACTCATATAGATTCTGGAGTTTGGAGGTCCTCCCAGTCAAAAACCAACTAACCAGACAGATTTTGTTTTAAGAGATTATATATGACCTCGTTACAAACCATTACCTGTTGTTGTAGTTGAAGTTATCGCAAATGTGGAATAATTGAGACAAGAACCACAATTATTCACAAATTGTTATTGGTGTGATGATTTAATAAACAACATACATCGTTCTCCTATGCCCTCTAAAAGGACACATAGAAGCATTTTCAAGTTACAAATCACTGTTGAAAAATAAATCAGTTTTATGATGTGAATGAGCTATGGTTACAGTTTGGTTAGGTTAGGTTTAGGCACAAAAATGACTTGGGTTTGGAAAAGATCATGCTTTGGGTTAAAATAAGTACTTAGTTAAAGTTAAGGGACCTTTGTTGTCATGGTTACAATAATAAACACATGGTTAAGGTTAGGTGTGTCATGGTTTAAAAAAAAACGTCGACTAACGGTTTGAAACGGGAAACAAACAGCGGTCCCCCATGTTAAAGTCTGACGTTTTGTTGACCCAATCATGCAAAACATGAATGCTACTTATGCTAGCATGAATGCTAGTTATTTTTTCACAGAGTCAATGCAGAATTTGAAGACAACCACTGATGAGGATGAAATACTGTCACCGCCAATAGACAATAAATGAAACACAATTCCAAAAGGGCTAAAATTATGTGTGTTTGCCAAATGTTACAGAAAACACTTTTGGTTTAAATTCAGGTTTGTTACCATTTTTACACATAGTAGTATTATAAAAGGACAAGAGCTTCACAACAACATCTAAAAACACTGTCTCCTATATGGTACTTGAAAGCATGATGTTGTTAAATGGTTTCCGTTAAGTGCATGGCAAAGAAGAAAAGGTCCTGTTTTTTTGTTGAATCAAGTTTCATTTTAAATGCACTCTGGGCTGAAATTAAAGTCCAATGTCTGGCTCTCCTGAGAGTTGCAAACTGCACAGAAACTTTCTTTGATTATATAATTTTTGTTTTCTCTTACCTAACCAACCATCAGCTACACTTTGGCAGTTTTCTAATGAGCAGATAATGATTTAAACACTGCTAAACAATCAGACTGTTACTGTAAAATGGGTAATAAGTCAAATCCCCCATTATTATCTATTTTATATGGGAAATGTTTGGCAAAAATCCCTCATTATAATTAGTTTACTAATGACTAATACAGGGATTGGACAGAATAAAATGAACACCTGTACAATACAGTAACATGCAAGCCTCAAAAATCACCATAGAGCTGAGCATTAGAAATGTCAGGTACAGTATTTGTGTCTAGGTTACCGCACCAGGCTCCAGTGTATTATATAGAGATCCTGCAGATGAATCTATAATTATGGAGGAAATATTTTTGTGATGCTACACACTTCATGTCTGACCCTTCAGGCTTGACTTGCTCACATTTTGATATCAACAGTCACACAGAAACAGACACACAGAGCTTCCAATTAGTTGCACATTTTTTGTGTACTGCTTCCCATCAGAATAACACACAATATCTGGTGAAATATCTGCAGTGAATGTCAGTGTCTGGAATTTAAGCTTTGTTTGATTTGACATGCTAGAATTGAGGGGGAAACAAATCTCTGCAAAGTACACAGCCAACTTTTCAAAAAATATAATGATAGAAATCTAAATTTGCAGTTGCTTACTTTGCTGAACAAAGACATAAACATACAGATACAGTGATGACATGTGACAGAACAAGATATGTGTCGACCATACTGAAAGGCTTGTATTAGTGACAAAAAAAACTATGAAAGCTACAGAAAATTCTCTGTGAACAAAAAATAACATGTCAAGATGACACAACATGATCAGCTCTCCCCTATATTCTATTAAAAGCATACAGTGTTGTTGTTGTTGTTGTTGTTGTTGTTTTAAGTCTGTCTGTGTGGGCCGTAAAAAGTGCAGAATCCTGCAGAATATCATACATGGAACAAAAAAAGCAAATTTCCTCATTACTGAAGGACAGGTTAACTTGAGTGCTTTCCCCTGAGAGATGCAAGAATCGCTTGAGAACTCATCCAGAAAAGCCCACTTGATTGAACTGGGTGAAGTCTCCTGGAACAAATCCTCTGTGTCACTTTTATGTAACACGTCGCTCTGCTCCTCTTTTGCTCTTCTCTAATTTGCTTTGTCTTTCTAATATCTGTGTAACAGACATCTCAGTAACACAGACTTCAGCAATACCAATTACAGTACGACATTAGAACATAGCAAGTTTTGCAGGTAGATTAGCTGTTTTATGTTACAGCACTAATACCCAAGAGGCTTTGCTTTTCTTTACTGTGAAAGGTCTACGATCTAATTTCGAATTCCCCAGTGGCTTGCGGTGTAACCGATACAGATGGCTTGCTTAAAAATGATCATTCAAAGTAATAATTGGACACAATAACAGGAACACGTGTCTAATATTATGCAATCTGATACAACAACACCACAAACTACAGCGGAATCAGCAGCTGACACATTACAAGCATCACAGAGACAGTGCATACAGTATACTGTATATGCACAGACTCTAGTAATACCAATTACAGTAGGCCTTTCAACAAGTCATCCAACCTAAATGACAATAAAAGTTATTTCTCATTACCTTCCATAATGACCCAATATGAGCAACTTGTCGTAAGGATAACACTATTTTTTTTAACATGCTTTCTGACCTGCCACCTCTATGATTAAAAAAGTACTCCACCGATTTAGCACTGCACATATATAACATTGTCAGACACGCAATCAAAAATCGAGGCAGCGGAACCAGAGATATTGTCTTTTTTTTATTCCATGCATTCTTCTTACTTGTTAAAACCTGGCACCTACATTACCCACAATGCAACTGAATCTACAGTTCAGTTGGAGATTTGGGTGGGTTATGCTAGTAGCAACCAATGTATCTGTTGTGACATCACTTGAGGCAATTTATCAAACTTGACATGTATACTCAGCGCACTTCCCCTTTAAGGTTAGGTCAGGTTTAGGCAACTAAAACTGGTGGGAGGAGATGGGATGTGAACAGCGGTCTCCAGTGGCAAAGTCAGATGCTTTGTACGCCCAACCCTCTGACCATCACTTACTGCATGACTACGACTTTACTTCTGACAATGGACAGTCTTTATTTGTGAAACCACAAGAGGTTGCTTTTCAGAAAAACATAGTTCATTTTATTCCATTGAACAGACAACACATGTTGTCTTTTTTCTGCCAAGGACAGTTTCCGTACAATATAATGGAACCTAATACAACAACACCACAAAATCTGTTCTGTAGAGCTGATTCAACACCTCTGCTGGATATTGATACAAGTTTCTGCTATTTTGTCCACCTCCAGTTCCACATAAAATTGATAAAATTGCTAACAAGCTCCCTGGTTACCACACGAGGTGGCATAGCAACGAGCGAAGCTAAGCTCTGGCATGCTGTAAGGGAATTATCAGCACACCTGCAACATGTCTGTGACCAATTACACTGCCGGGCTCCAGGCACAGAGTGTGTATACAGGCTTTATAGAGATCTCTGTCACACCCAGAATCAAAGACAGGAGTGACCAGGAGCCTATTAGAGGAACCTGAAGTGATTTCTCATTTTCTGTTATGTATTAGAATAACCAGGGGAAAGGCATCAATTGTGACAAGTGTTTAGTGGATGCATAAACAATTCCATCTCATTATATTCTCCAATAAGTTGGACGAGGCAATTTCCTTTGAACACTTGACCTTTCAGACAAGCATATTAAATGCATCTGTTTTGCTGTGCGTGCGTGCGTGCGTGCGTGTGTGTGTGTGTGTGCTCATCTCCTGTGGGTGTGGACTGTTAATGCATCATACTGTAGATGTGTTTCTGCTTTTACTAAAACTTTTGCGGTCAGAATCGATGCAGCTCGTCTGTGGGCGCAGGAAACAGGGACAAACAGTAGAAGTAGGTGGGCATTACGCTCATTTTTTCTCATCAGCTTTCTGCCATATTTTAATATTATGTTAAGCTCAAGAGAAAAGGGAAACAGACATGGAATTGACTGATTCGCTGCCTTGCACAAATGGAAACAAATTCCATGTGACACTCCTCAGCACAGGGAGATGGGCCCTTTCCTCACAGTGGCCACAAGCAATAAGCATTATTCCTCCTGCTATACATCATACCGAATCCCTGTAGTAAAGCCTTTTTCCTTTTCCTAATCACATATTGTTGGGATAGCAGTTCTGGTAGGCCGACTTTGGCTGAAGTTTATTGATACTGTGACTCAAGTTTTGCAAACTGATTCACATTATTTGGAAGTGGTTCTCTTGTCTTGGCAATTCATATGATATGACAAGCCAAATAATGAATAGGAGAAAACATTTTTGGCCTGGAGGGAGGAAGCACGGAAGCAGAACAGTAAAGTATCCAGTCTCTTTTTTACATCAGTGCAGCAAGGGCTCATCGACGAGAAATTAAATTTACTCCTGAGGATCACACCTAAACTTTGCCTCCCCCCTGCAATAAAACACAATGAGACACACAATGCTTTTCCTCATCGCAGCCACACACAATAATGGATTTGATTATCTCCTATATCACACGTGTCACTGACAATTACCAGTTGCTCAAAGGTAATCATGTGAGTCTGTCAATCTTTTCGTTGTTTCCCCCACTAAACCTAATATGGACAGCATATGTAGCAAAATATAGTCCAAGTAAGTAAGCATTTAACAAATAAATAAATAAATAATGGTTAGTTGTGACTTCTTGATGGCAGCTCTGTTGAAGTGTTGTGATCTCAGATGATAAATTAATTGTATTTCCCTCCACTGTTATTTCCTTGTAAGTGGTCCTGCCGTGTTTTATCTCATAAGCTACCCTCCTTAAGATTGTCAATCAAGGTCACAGCTGTAGACATGAGGGCAGCAGAAATGACACTCCCATAAGTTTCATCATACCCATCGCCATTGGGATTTTCGGTGACAGGGGCGGGGAGGAAAATTGCTTTAACAGAAAAGCCAGAGAAACTAATTTACACGAGATCAAAAGCATGAAAAAGCACTTCTGTGGCGAGATGATAAGCCTTCAAGGCCACTGCCAGAGCCCCAGGACAGTGCTCTGGTCTCAGCCATGCGGACACTTTCTCTGACCACCTGTGTCCATCATTGTCCAAGAGACAAGCCACGGGGATACTTTAACAGGAATGCCAGAGCAGCTGATAAATGGAGAGCAACGGTGAGGAGGCAGATAAACAAAACGCAGTCAGAGATAAGGGGTGTGGGGAGGGCGCAGCATGCTATCGTGTAGAAAGTAATTTTCATACATTACACTTCAAAAGGTTGAAGCTGTGTGTGTGTGTGTGTGTGTGTGTGTGTTTGGGGGGGGGGTGGTGAAAGCGGGACAACAAACGAGTGATTATTCATGACCATTCTTATACACAGTATAATAATGTTTTGTTACCTTTATTATCAGGGCAGTGTGACTCTGACCTTCGACCCTTCTTATTCTTAGCGGCCTGTGATGTTGGAAGTGGGAACATTTGAGGCTAATTTGCCTCTTTAGCTCTTTGTCCTGCAAGTCACTCGGAATAATAGAGTCAGCTAAAAGCTTATGATGTAAATGTGAATTCAAACAAGCATCTCATTATCATCTTTTAGCACTTATATTTTTTTTTTTTTTTTTTTTGCATTGATGCAGCTGTTGTTGTTATAGCTGCTTTTTCAAATGATGGCATATTTTGTCATTTTTCTGTATATTGCTTGTTAATTTTCACAATTTACAGTATTAAAATGTCATGCTGAACCATGATGAGTCAACCTGTGAGTGTTTTTGAAGAAATAATTTTTATATTTTCCATGGTGGCATTTACACCTATGTAGTGAGTGCTTGACAGGCTTTCAAGTACTGTAGCAGCATATGACAGTGTCTGCAGGGAGCCCATATAAGGAATATAGGAAACGCATGTCACAATGGAGGGAAAATGTGCCATTTTTCATTTGAGAGTTTTTTATTTGGTTCTGTCCATTTTGCTGCACCAGCTGCTGAAAAGACACAGAGAGAGCAACTGTACAGGAAAAGAAATTTAAAAACGACACGTAGATCAGATGAAACTGTCTCCTTAACTCTGCCTGTGTCGCTCATCTTTTTTCCTCAGCACTCTGAAGTCCAATCTCAGGCACCTTGTGTAAACTCTGCAGGAGCTCTGGCTCTAGCTGACGAGTCCACAAAAGGCTTTCATCAAAGTCAAATTCTGATGGCTCCATTTGAAGGTGACATAAAAAAAACATTCATCCAAATATGCAAAAATATGAAAATCAGGTACTTATTAAGCAGCAGTGAAAAAAAGGAATCAATAATGTAGATATTTCAAGAGTTCCATACTAGATTTATTTACTATAAATATTGATCAAGATATTTGGCTCGGTTGATTAAATCTGTTAAAGATATTTATCAGCTTGAACACAGTGATGTTGAAATAGGAGTTAGATTTCATAATGCAGGTTCCATGAAAGTTTAGGCAAACAAACAGAAGACAATAGGAAGAAGACCATTTATTAATGCACCTGTCACCAGTAATCCATTCACCGTGACCTGAAATTTTCCTATCTGAGAACTTAATAGAACTACTAATAAATATAAAAACACACTGCAGTTTATCACCCCTCACATGACCTGGTTGTAAACCCACCATAATTGACGAATGTCTACGAATGGTTATTTTTCAATTCGGAGAGCTGCTATCACCGCAGCACTATATTTCAATTAAGTTATCTAAGACCCAGTGAAAACGTGCTCATAAAAGGGAGGACTGTATCATTTAAATGAATAAAAGTACCAAATATCCAACTGCAGATAATTGCCATTACCAAAACCCTGTGACGGCGCAATTCTGTCTACACCTTATTTAGTTATGTAATGCTATTTAATTGAATGGTCATCTGACTTTAAATTGTCATTTTTTATTCAACTGCTTTTGAAATGTGCTTATTAACCATTTAAGGTGGTATGCCCTTGAGGTGAGGAAGGTGGTACATGAGCCGCTCCTGGCTGGAGCCTTCTGACTGCAAGGTTGACATCTGAGACTCAAGATAGAAAATCCAGGTGTGGGATGAGAAATGCTGATCTCTAATAGTTACCATCAAGGTGCCCTTAAGCAAAGCACCAGTCTTTAAGTTGTACAAGTGGAGCTGAACAGGAGAAGAAAGGTTGCTTAAAGAAAGGCTAGGTAGCTGATGAAAAACAGGTTGCTTAAAGGAATAGTTTGACATTTTCCTTTGTGAATTTTTACACATTATACACTTTACATTATTCGTAATTATATGTCTAAATGTCTAATTCCATTTGTCTCAAGGCCTTTATATATGATTGCCTCGTTAAGATACTCACCAGACCACAGTGGAGCAACATTGAGAAGACGTTTTTTGTCAGCTGGAATATCTCACTGGAAATGCTTCCATTCACAGTATTTATGAGTCCATCGCTCCTGTAAAGAAGGAAACAGAGCAGCTTGAATGTTGTGCTGTTTAAAAAGGAAAGGCTCTGGTAAAATTAATAGACGGGGGGGAGCCAGCTCAACCGAACTGGTCAGAGGATCAGTCCGGGTCAGCAGCTGGTCGCGCTGTGGCTTTACAGTGTGACAAGCTCAGGTCAAAGGAAGAAAGGTGGTGTGATCTAATCAACGAGCTGACTGGGGCGGCTTTATCTGATAAACAATGTCACCTGGAAGCAAAGCACCATAATGTGAATCTACACCAGCAGTTTTAGACTTCTACTATTCCTTGTCAGTGTGATTTTATGGTGGATAATGACAAGATTTATCCACCCTAACCTTACCTTGACCAGAACTGTCTAAAATAATCAATTCCTGCTCAGAACTTTGGTCCAGGGCCTACCATTAATGTATACTTTTGTGTATATAATTGGTAAATTTGATGTCAAAAGCACAGGCAGAGCAAAGGATGAACACAAGTGGCTGCAACATGCAGATACTGTAGATATAAGCAACTCAAGCTCACTGCGCCTCTTCCGGTATCATTAGTTCGCCCGTGTGTATATTTGATGATTTATGCACATCAGGTAATTTTATGATGATGCATGGTGATTCCAACTTTCCAAATGTTGATTCTCCCGGAGCGTTTTGGGAAACGTTTTCCCTCTGTACTTTACATGGTGTTGAATTAAAAAAGGTAGGGGGTGAGCGCATTAACAAAACTGGTCCCTACAGTGGGACGGAGCAGCAACAAATGTGTTCAGGGCTATTAAAGAGAGCAGTCTCATGTAGGCAGCTCAGTGTGAGGAAATCTTTTGCCTTTTATAGGCAGTAATATTTTATTGATACAACATAAGGTGTGCTCCGCGACAGCTGCAGCTGGTAACTGGAATTGCCAGGGAAATTTCAACCAACATGGAAGCTATTGTGCATGAGACAATAAAATGAGACTCAGTGCCTGCACATTTTCATTGAAAAACTGTGCATTATTTCAAAACATGGATTTCTTACAGTGGATTTAAAAATCTTTGGTAGTTGGTAACTGATGAGCACTAATTCTGTCAGAATAAGACTGTGAAAAAGTCAAAACAATGCTATTCACAACAATCTCAAATGAGTGCAGTGTAAGAGTAAGCATCATAAAGGGGCAACGATTGTTGTTAAATTAAATCACTGAAGGAGTAAGTTAAACCTGTGAGTTATGTTTAGGGTGAGTCATCATAACCTACTTAAATGAATGAAATATAATGTTATTATTTATCCTTTCATTTCATTCCTTTTTTTATGTATTGCGGGGTGTGTCAAGCAACACACCTAAGTCTATATTAAGTAAATATACCTGTGTAGATGAACGATAAGCTAACAGCTAAATTGGCATATACAGGAGGCTGGTGCACCATGTGGAACCCTCCTATGAGTTCCTCACGGGGGACATTTTGACAAAGCGTCTCCTTCGACAGCCTCTGCTTCAAAGTTGGACCACTCTCGTCGGTAGCCTTTTGGAAACTTAATTCATCATGAGCCAGATTAATCAAGCTAACAAATTGAGCCAATTATCCCAGTGTCGGCCCATTACTAACTTATGTTAGCTGACAGCTAACTTCAGAGTGATGGACAAGGATCTACAAGAAGCTAATTCAGGAATTTCAAGCCACGTGGTACATAATAAGTGTTGGGTGAGCAGCAGCATAGCTGATACAGCTCCAATGATGCAATGTGATTCACTGTTGACGTTTCTCCAACTTTCCAAGCACAGCAGTGTCACAGTCAGGGAGGGAAGATAACAGTGAAGAAGAAGCTTTCAAGTCATTTCAACAATTCCTGTTCTACAGTATACAGAATATAGCATAAATACAGTCTGTAGCATATGCCAAGCAATTGTTCTCCCATTAGAGCTGCCCTAAGAGTTTTGATGAATTGGACAGAGTCATTGTGTGACTGCACACACCACATTTTGTGACAATGCATTTAATGAACTTATGAATAAATTATTGGGAAATAACTTTTGAATTTTGACTTATTATGTCCCCAACGCTCATGTTCATATTCATGCAATTTAACTGTTTAGTTATTAGAGTTTATCACACAACCTGAATATTGCTCGTATAGTTTTCCCTTAAATGTTTTGCTTTTCACTTTTCATACTTTCCAGCCCTGAAAACTATGACAACCCAGTTAACTAATGTCAGTTAGCTCACCTCCTGTGCTGTTACCTTTCTCATTATTCCTGACTTGTGCCTCTGACGCTGCCTCCTCCTGGCCACATACAAAAATGTCTTATGTCCAATTTGCAAATGCAAGAATATCTGTGAGAGTTATACTTGTTTGATGATGGGTGGGAGGGGGGAGTCAAAATCAATATAATCAACATCTTTTCAAATGTTCTCTGAGTCATCTGCACCCATAGAATTGGATTTCACACTCACAAAGCCAGTGTCACTGGCAAACACTTACAGCTGATAGCTCACAAGGGAAAAAATGAGCTCAAAGCAGCATTGCCAGTTTTTTCAAGGAAAGAAGATACTGGCAGCCCAAAAAGACACCAGAAGTCACAGCATGATGTTGCCATTATTACCATCAGCAAGGTTGTTTTACATGCAAAATGAGAATGTGAGTGGGCACGACTGCAACGTATACCAAATTAATCTGTATTAAAGATTGAGAAACTTGTGCTCATACAAAGAACAAAGCAAACACAGGAACACTCAGAAACCAAAGTACATTTTGTGGTTTGAAGATCCACTTCAACAGCTTGTTTTGTTTTTGAATATATTATATAATAAATCTCTTGATATCTAATTTTTTGTGTGTGAACATTGTTTTAACCCAAGAGGAGGGTTGCTATCATATTTTGATAAGGCTGAGAGAAAAGAGGTAAAGAGGAACTTGTCAACCAACGTGTCCATGTGGGCCCTAATGTGGACTAGCTGGATAACAAGAGGGTGTGGGCTTCAAATTGCCAAACTGTGTTGTCCTCATAAGGGAAAAACTGTCATGGACTTGGTTTTTGTCTTAGTCATGTTGGTGTTTAGTTCTTGTTTCTATGTTTTCATGTTTCCGGTTGCCTCTGTGCTCCTCCCTTGTGTCTCTGTCTTGAGTATCGTTATCCTTTATTGTGTTCACCTGTTCCCCAGTGTTCACCTGTGGCTAATCCCTCGTTAGTTCTGCCCCTTTATATGCTTGTGTTTTCTCATTGTTGTTTGCCAGGTTTCCCTGCACTCCTGGTGTTTTCTGTGGTCCCTCGAGTTGAGTCAAGTTCCAGTGTTTTTGTCAGCGGTTCCACGGTTTGATTTTCATGTTCTGTATCCGGACTTACCAGTTGCTTACTTACCTGCCTGCCATTCTGTATCACAAGTAAGAGGCCATTAAAACCCTCATCTTTTCTTACCCTTCATATCTGCATTTGGGTCCTCTTCCTGCTATCAGTACGTGACAAAAACATGGGCCACATGGACATGCAGTTGGCTGAAACTGGGTACAGAATGAGGGAGTCATATGCGTTTACATGTGGGCTGACTTTAAGGACCTATTATCCAGCCTTTTGTCAGTTACTACTTTAAGTTGGACTACAATCAGTAGCAGTTTAGACCAGATTAATAATATATTCGTAAGTATTCCCAGTGCTGGTTAACCCATGTCAGGATGACACGGACACATTAGCTGTTCAGTTGCTCCTTCTGCTCCCAGTCCTTCCACCCTGAAGTCATTTGACTGGCCAACAGTTGTCTAGTGAGTTGGAGGGCCCTGCTGTAGGATCTGCTGACTGCCCTCTTGTTCTTCCTACTCTCTTAGACAGATTGGATATGTAGTCATCATGTCTGTTGAACGAAACAAACGTGAGGCAAATGTCTGCAATTCCAACTCGTTGCTAAATACTGTAGTATTACTGGTAGTAGTAATGGAGGATGGTAGCTGTAACTTCAATGGTGCACGACTTGAGTGATGAAATTCCCCCTCAGCACAGAACTCACTGACCTCTGACTGACACAAGCTCCTCACCTCTGTCCACCCTGCTTTTCGAACTCTGTAAAGAAATCCATCCATATATTCTGTCAGCGTATGTGTGAAGCAAGAGCTTCACTGTATGTGAAATTACACATTCCACTTCTATCCTATAACATGGGCAGTATACTAAACAATGGTAACTCATGGTAACCTGTATCATAAAATGTGCCTACTGGTGCCTCCTGATGTCAGTGTCTATTGGCAGCGAAGGAAGTGAAGCAACATCAACAAGTCTCTGACACAGCTCATGCAAGCCTGCAATTAAAGACACATAAAAGCTGGCTGCCGGTGCCTCATCCAGTCATTGATCTGGATCGTCGTCCCCCAGGAGATTCAGCCTCTCCCCCCCTCTCCCTAGTTTGCATGTTATCATTGCTCTCAGGCACTCTGGTGTGTTTGTGTGGCCTGTCCTCTTTCCAGGTCTATATGGTGGAGAGGAGGTGGTGTGGCTCAGATCCTACTTAGCGGGCGACACCTGAAGCAGCTCAACTGTCCTCCTGGATCCATCCTCTTCACTTACGTTTTAGGATCTACGTTTTGTCATCTGTATATATGTATGTATATGTGGGCGGCACAGTGGGGCAGTGGTAAACTCCTGTCCTTTGCCCACTGAGCTGCAAATGAAACATAACTGACAGTTAAGCCAACTGGTCTTGATGAGGGCCATTCTCTGAACAGAAAAAAAGCAGAGAAAGGTGTGTGAGAGTATGCAGCTATTTAATTTAAGGCATTTATTTAAGTTAACTGCATTAACTTGGAAGAATCTTACAGTCTTCTTCCTGTATTAAATTAAAATAAAGTGTCATTTACTGACCAACATCACTGGTTAAAGGTTTTTTGTAAAAACAGAAGCTGAGAGAGTTCTCTACTGTGTTGTTATTAACATTATGTCTTCAGCAGTGGAGAGCAGTCTCTCTGCTGCAACACTAGTACCTGGGAACATTGTTATCCAAAATGCTGTGCGGGTGCAGGGCTTTTGAAATGAAACAGACTACACACTGAGTTATTTTCTTCGCCCCACCAGAGTTGGTTGAAGTTTTGTTGAGCTGCAGTGTGTGTTGGTCATCAAGCTCTCCACTCTGCTAATGTTAGTCTGTGATGACACCTCTGCCTAGCACAGCTAACTATTAAGTCATTAAATCCAAAATGCACATTGTCATTCTGTTATTAACTAACATTATCAAAAAAAGATTTTTGGAATTTGTGAATTGATTCCGATTCATACTCATGTGAATCGATTTTTTCACCCACTGAAAAAATAACTAAGAGCTCCTTTGTAATTTTCTGTTTTGCCATGGGAACAAAAGGTGCTGTGGCTCTGCATTTGTTTTTAGCACCAGTCCTCATCTTCAAGCAGTTGTAAATGGAAGGAGATGGAGGGGAAATTCTGAAAGCCAGAAATGTCGGCACTCTTGAAAAAAGGAATCGTTTAGTCATTGGTATTGATCAGCACTCCTGCCAAACATTGCAGACCCTTGCAGATATATTATCGCAATTTTTGTGCATCAGACAGTTAAAATTTCACTTAATGCACTTTTAATAAACCCTGTGACACAAACAGAAGTGATTTTTTGCGGGCCAAATCCAGAGCTGACAGACCTCAGTGTCAGTCTGAACCTAAATGCCAGTGTGAGTACCACAGAAAGTCAGCAACACTGAATGGTCTCAAATGTACAACTGGATGAATACATTTTTAAAGCCTTTTCAAAAAGGTGGACCCACAATAGCTCATTTTGACACAGCGGTCTGTGGGCACATCGTCTGTGTCGGCCAGACAAATGTGGTCCAGAGAGAGTTCTGTTTTTTCTCCTCCTTCCTCTTCTTTTGTCAGTGGTATCAGTGATGTTGGACAAAGCGCTTCATCTTTTCTATCCTTACAGAAGATACTGCAATGTATCAGTGTATTCCAGCCACCAAGTCATTGCAGACTCTTTTCCTCAATAATATGCTTGTCAAATATATCTTCTCTCTTTTCTCCTCCCCTCACTCCNCCCCCCCCCCCCCCCCCCCCCCCCCCCCCCCCGATGGTGCCTTGTAAGCAAACAACACATTGCTGTGAATGGATGCTCAGTGCTCCAGGTTAATGTACTTCATTAGAGGTTCAGTTTTGCATGTCTGGCTTAATTTAATGGGCTTGAAAGCCTTGGGACAATTCTTCTGACATTTAAAGAATGCCAGGCCGGCATAGGAGGCTTATGTTTATGTGAAACCATGGAGAGAAAGAGGGAAGGGGCTTGAGAGAGGCTACGGCTTACTCTGCCTGTTAATGATGGTTTAGAGCCTAAGGAGACAGGATGCAGACGGACTCAGGGAGCACACAGCTGGAGTGAGGTGGGTGCATTGCAAGGTAATGCACTGCCAGGAGGGGGGTCACATCTCCCCGAGACATGACAGCAGCAGTCATTCATACAGAGCTCCCTTTAGGTTTTCTAGTTTCCATTGACCCCTCTTTTTCCCCCTCTTTCCACAAATGCACTACATTAAAGATAGACGCATACGCAAATGGATAATATATGAAAAAAGAAATGCTATTATTTATCATACTACATGCACTGCATATGTATGCACGGGCAAAAGATAAGGCAATATGAACATTAGATGACTGTATTTTTATGACACAGATTTTTTATAGGGAACATTTGGCACTACAATTTATGTAGCGTAAAAATATGCATGGTTTTCCAGTTGGTTTTCCCTCCTTATTGAAAGCAGGCATGAACTAAAATAAAGAGCTGGGATATTTTTGAATGCCCACAGTCTTGTGATGTGTTTGAAAGCTTTACAAATAATTTCTGTTTACAGAGAAAACAATATATTCCCTATTCCCTGTGGCATTGGGATTAATCAACGGACTAATTTTAAAATGTTGATCCTGAAAAACACACATGACATGTTTTTCTAATTGACTTAACAGCAGGTGTCATCATCACAGCCCAGGTATTATACAGTCTGTGCCCCTGGGAATGTTTCATTATTAATACAAATGAGCCAGACTCATTGGATCTGTGGAAAATGTGCAGTAAAGAGCTGTCATTGTTGCATTTCCTTTTAATGATTTTAGTGACTACGAGGCAAACAGAATGGACTGGAAACAGCAAGACAATGGCTACTGTCAATACAGAAAAAGGTCATCTTAACAAATTGACAAACCTGACTGGATAAAGACACTAGAAGGGTTACTTAATGGCGTACACGTGGTGCTGTCCTACAAAGGAGAACCTGCTCATTATTTCCAGTGAAGGCAAAGGTTATTATATTGTCTTCCAGACTGACCAACGTCTATCAATAAGCCACCAATATTTTGTGATGTGTTGGATGACTTACGTCTTTTCCCCATGAGTGTTTATTTTAGAATCTCAATTAGTGTTTCCTTCAGTTGTTTTCACTCTATACGCAGTGTTTTATAAATGTTTTCTTCCAGGCTGTAGTAGACGAAAATGGCCTATTATTCTTTGTGAATGCTAAAATTATGTTATCCCTCATCCAGTTCTAAAATATCTTATCTGCTTTGTATATTATTATTGGATATTCAATCTAATCGTATTGAAATGTATTTAATTGAATGTTTGTATTTTCACCTGATTATATTTATCTCATTGTTACAGTTTGTGGAGCTGAAATGAACTAATCAGTGATGTAGGCCTACCCCTGTAAAGCACCTTGTATTATTGAGATGACAATGATGCCTAATATGTTTTTTAATCATTATTATCTTGAAGAAGGAATTAAACTTAAACTATGTAACTAGCTATTAAAATGCAAGGTGATTGTTGAAAGCATAGCATTACACTGAACAAAGCCTAATTAAAGCCTGTTTACAGCTACACTGTGCACATATTCACAGCGCGGTCTATTTAAACTGTCTGTGCTCTGTGTGCTCCGTGCTGCAGTGCGTGTTTGCTAACTCTGCTGTAACTTTGCTAAGCTACAGGACACGTGTAGCTCCAAGCTGGATGCCTACAGGCCGACCACTTGGCTTTGGGGAGGAAATAATCAACATTACACTGCCACTCGTGTCAGCTTGGGTCCACTCCACTACTCCCAGAGGTTTTACTGTCCCCTGGGATACGGAGGATCTTTACTTCACTTCAACAAGGTAAGAGCTTACTGCTTGTGCGTATATACATGTTGTGAGTTCACGTCTTGACTGTGTTGGTGTTTTTGAGCATGCCTTGGTGCTTGTTTGCAGCAAGAAATTAGCTTTCCCGCTAGCATGTTTCTACCTCTTGCTAGCTACCTGTTTGCAGTGTTTGCCATGTGAAATACTCTACATTGTACAGTATTTTCATGCTGTTTGTTTGTGTAGTGGCGAAATATGAATCAGTTTGTATAAACATGTTGCTTGCTGCCTGTAGCTCGCTGTAAATAGGTGTGTTGTTATATTGGTCGTTGGGATGTAAACAATGCTGCTGTATTGCACACAGCCAATTCACAAACCAGTAATTATTTCCCTGTGATATATTGGCTTTGTGGAAAACTCAACCTGGCTTTGTCACAAACAGGATTTGGAGTCACAGCCACATTTAGCTACATATTAGACAAATATTTCATCTCAAAGCACTTGGTTTATGTGACAGCTTGCTTTATTATTCTTAACATCATAATTACACCTAAACTGCTGAGCTACTGTTCTGCAGCTGCTTAACTCAGCAGCACACATTGTCAATCTTAACATTTACTGATAGTCATCTGCCTTTAAAGAAGATATTCTCTGCTACACGCCATGAATTCTGCTCATGCCATGAACTCTTGGGATTTTTAATGTGTGCAACCATGTGCTGCATAGCTGACATGTCTTAACCTGCTGCTGCGTAGCAGGTGTTTTAGAGTTCCACATCTCCATTCACTGGATAGTACATTTTTGGGATTTTCAGGGATGCTTTACTGAGTCATGTAGCGGTTGGCGCTTGTTTCTTTAATGTATTTAATCTGGTTATGTGGGTTTAGTTTGTGATCATCCCTCCTCAGTTGCTGCTGTGCTGAGAGTGACAATGTCAAAACCCAGATGTCAAATATCAACTCTACCCTACTCTGTGTTCACATAAAAAATCTGTCCTATATGAGTTGGCTGTCTGAAATGTTTGTACTAAAATAAGTGTGACATGATGGATTGCTATTATTACGTCTGTTTTTTGTCTTGAACTAAAAACTGTCACATTTTTAACTTCTTATTGCTACCTTGGTGACTTTACCTTGGCTTCACGTGGGCGGCTGTGTGTGATAAAACAAGTGTAGCCTATAATTGTAAAAGACAGAGCTGAGAGAATTAAAGCAGCTGCGTGAGTGGAGGATTTCCAGTCCATGTTTAATATTGGCTCTGGTTACATGTGCCATTTGAAAGCATTTTTTTAATCACATTAGGACACACTGGACGCAGAAAAATCTGATTTTACTCACATTGCTATTTGGTTGCTTTAAACCAGTTTTGGCAACGCCTGGGCTTCCATTGTGACAGACACCCAATGCGCACACACATTTTAAATACTTTAAAAGGATGTTCAATGTGTAAAGCTGTCATAAAAATCTAATCTTTGAGATCAGATGATTGACAGCAGCCGTTGCTCTGGCACAGAGGTCAGCGCACTAAATTGTCCAGTGCCCTTCTTGATAACCATAAATGACTATTGCTAATTTGTTAAAGAGCGATTTTTAAAATGAATTGCACATTCTCACTGACGGTGTGAATGACTATCCAGTCTTCAGTGTGCAGATACAGATGTCTCGCTATTACGTTGCCTTCTTAAATTTGTCCTGTTTTTTTTTTTTTTTTAGCAGCTCCCATGAAGCTCTTGTTATATGTCCCGTGGAACCTGAAAAAGGAGAGTGTTTACTCTGTATTCCCGCTACACAGCGGTATTTGAACAACAAGGTCAATCCTGATTTCCATTTTGTCTCACACAATGTAGTTCATTAATATTGTTGCCATGTCACCCACACCAAATCTAGTCAGTGTAGGTGTTGCACTGCATGTCTTATTCACTGTATAATATCTGTTACAGTTCTAATTTTAAGTGCATTTTTTTTATCCAAAGTTGTCAAGCAGTGGGGTTCATTATAATTATGAGGTGTTCTAGGTAACCTAGGGTAACTGGTATCCTAGGTAAGGACAGCTACTACTCACTTATTTACATACACCTTCATTTTAATTACTTGTGGTTTTATGGTGTCAAAACCATCAAATCAGTTGTTATTATAGCAGTGAAATGAGAAGAGATTAATCTTTCATTGTTCCAGCCCACTCTGGGTTTTCACCTATGTTATATTTTAACAATGGGGGCACAGACAGATTTATAGGTGTAAATATTTTACACCTATAAATAATTCTGTTTGTTTCTTCTGCCTGTGAGGAGCTGGTGTTACCTGCTTTGCAAGCTCTGCAGGCCTCTGTCACGCATCCTGAATAGTATGTGCGACACCTCCAGACTGCATCTCCAGTTTAGAGTGCAAAGTCAACAATGAGAAAACAGACAGCTTATTCTGCAGTAAAACGATGGAATATATATTACCCTGAGGGCATTCTCTGTTGTTTATTTTGCTTCGGTTTCCATAATGTGCCCATTACAGTAGTTCATCATTACGAATAGTAACGCAAAGAAAGTCACCTCCATATGCTATATAAACATGGAAATCATATTTTCCGCGCTGTTCCTGAATGAATTAGGCAAGGTAATGAATTATTGAGGAATGCAGGACAAGGTTTACCATTAGGGCTTTCTTTGATATTCTGTTCACCAGTTTGACTTTTGTTTTCTCTTGCAGTATGTTTTAAGTTTTTCATGTGGGCAATGTTTTTGGGGTGCCTCAGGGAACCGCTTTGGTCCCGCTCTCCCTCTGTGGTTGATGATACTAATGAGGCAGTTTGTGAAGATTAAGACCATTACTCACTCATGTTGTGGTGCACAGTGTGTGTTCCAATTACTGCATCTTACCTCTAGCTAGAACAGAGTTAAATGCTGTACTCACTTTTCTCGTAGCTGTGGAAATAAATGGAAGAAATGGTCCCATATTTGTTTAAAGTCAAGTGTAGGAAATGGTGACAAGTTCAAAGTGGAAATCCTTAACAAAACTCAGCAGGAAAATTATACTTACTGTCTCACAACAACAATGACAATGTTGATTGACCAACCACAATAGTAATGACGATGACAATTATAACAATCACGACCACAGCAACACCACCACCAACAACAACGATAGCAACATTAACAATAGTATTGTTGTCAATATCATCAATAACAATGGTACTGTCAATCACACTGTCAACAACAGTAATTGCAACAATAACAACAACAATTGTGGGGAGCTGTCAGTTGGAGCTACCCCATGTTGCTGACTGGAGGTAAGCCCACACAACCCACTGCCAGCCGGCCTTCTCTTCCAAACGTACACTTTAGGAAATGAACAGGAACCGAACTGTCCATTAATTCTCACAATGACGACATCAAAAATAATAAAATTAATTTGTGTTATATGGTACTTTTCCAAATATAACCACAAAACACTTCACAAGGAATAAAAAAAAAAAAAAAAAAACAGTCATAAAAGGATGTCACATGAAAGCAGGTCTGTTAAAATGAGTTGAAAGAAGTGAATAAATTATGAGATTTATTCAGCCGCAGGCAGGTTATTCTGGGGTCTAGGAGCCCTGATGGCAAAGGCACTATCACACCATCAACAGAAACTTGCCCAAGAAAGTCAGGCTTCAGTCTCAGCTGGAGTCCAAGGATCTGTGATGTATTAGCTTGAAGTAGCTTAAAATCTGATAGACCACACCATCGCAATTATCAAAGAAATTGGCTCTCAACATTGTGTTTTCATCAGTTTTCCTTTAATTATTCTGATGAATCCAAAGTAGAACATAATCCAACTGAGATCCATCGTATTTTGAAAATCATACCGGATATTCCAGTGAGATTTCTTTTACAAGACTTGACAAGTTCTGAGAAGTCTGACTGCATACACATCATCAGGCTCTTCTATTTTAATCATAAATCTTGAATCTTACACTGTGTGATACCAAACAGGTTAAAAAAAAAATAGGACACATTGCAGTTGTTTTCTAGTATCTTCTGAGAAAAAAACAAGGAATTTTCAAACAATTTCTTTAAAGCCATTCTGTGAATAGAATATCAGTTGCATTTCACTTCTACATTGTTAATGATACAATATCTCTGTGTATTGAGCCTTGTGGAATTATAATTCAGTATCTCTCTGCAACAGAACTACTGTGCGACAATGTTTTGTTGTATGTAAGACACTGTTATTGTAAACATCACAGAATTGTCGGTGGTGCAAACAGGCTGCCATCGCTCCTATTCTGTCCTCAGAGATGTGTCATGGGAAAAGGCAGTACAGCCCTCCTGTTTTTATTTTAGCTTTGATTTCAGTTTGACTCGAGGTTCTCCATGCGCAGAATTTGTTGGCCTATAGGGCATCTGAGAGATGAAAGAGAATATAGCTTTGTAATGCGTCTGAAGTGGATTACAAAATATACTGGAAAGTAGTCTCCTCTGAATGAAGAAGGTTAATCTGCAACAGAGCAGATTGAGCAGATGATATCTTGCTTATCATCCCTCTAATCAAACAGCTTTCTGTAGATATGAGAAGGATCCAAGTGATGTCATTCTCAGCATCACTTAAAAAAAGGATCACACATTAACAGACAGCACCGTTGATCGCACCAACCCCCAAACAGGAGTTAAACGTTAAAGCTGCAACATCTAACTGTCGAGCGCTGTATTGTTGGCCTTACTCTTTCATTCCACACTAATTGAAGTTCAGAAAGGAGTCTGCATCTCAGCAAATCAACAGCATGGGTGTAAGGAATGAAATGCCAGCATAAGCCCCTCCAAAAATATCTCCCATTGTCTAGCTAATTACAATGGTTGTTGTTACAAGCGTCAGAACTAAACATATATATTTAACTTAGTCGTACAGCTTGTCATTGCCTTCCCTACAGCAGGCAATGACGAGCTGTACTGAAATAGATGGCTTACGCATACAGACAGTAAATACTCCTTGTCATCACTCGTGGATGGGTCTAATAGAGCGGGTGGTGGAGCATAACAGCATCAAGTTTAATTTCACTGGCCAATTTCCCAAAAACCGTGAGCTATTGGTAGTGTATGGTAGCAAAATGGTATATGGTATGAAAATCCAGTGTCTTTTGCCTTTTCAGTCATGAATATACTTTTGTTTACTTTGGTTTTGTGTACAGAGGCTACACAGAGTAGACCATAATCACAATTTTATTTTGTCATTTGTGCTAAATAACAGTTACACACACACACACACACACACACACACACAAAAAAAATTATATATATTAAATAAATTCTCTAATTTCCACAGAAGTGTCTTCTTACTGATTGACAAAACACACAAAAGCAGCTCATATGTAAATTTTATTGAGTGGAGAATACAACCTGTGTGAAAAGATCAAAGCTCCACCAGAAGAAAGATTTTAAATATATTAAAATCATTATCCAGTCTAATTTTCTAAGCCACAGGAAGTGTAGTTCCACAGTGCATTGACAGCTGAGGGTCACAAAGAATTGTATAAGCTCTGACAAGCATCTTGGGAAATGAGCAATGAACCTGGAGAGGAAATTAAAAATTAAGTGCGTCCTATATGCTCTGCTGAAACTCCAACATCCTGAAGTGCACCCTTGATTTTCAAGGTGATTATATTTCAGCTAAATAGAGTGTAAATGTGAATGTTACTCACATAAATCTCTTGACATAAACCCTTTCTCAGAAGCGGTATTGAGGTAATCACACATGCATTTGCTATTCCTAAATCTATGTCCCTGCTTGAGAGCAGATTACTGTGTGCTGGTGCGGCGTTTGGATACTTAAGGAGCTGTCCTTGGTGCTGAAATCCTGTGTTGAACCTCCTGGCATTGCTGTATTGGTTTTCACACAAGTATCTAAATTAATCATGGGCACCATCATAATAGTAACGTGTGATTAGAAATTTAAAAACATTTTTTGAATATTGAGTTTAAATTGAAAAATGGCTACCATTCTGCGCACATACCGTTTCTGGACAAACTGTTATTTTAAATTGCAGAGATGTTGTTTTTACATTATTGCACCTTTTGTAAAATATGCATTTCTACATACAGTATTACATTTTTATATTTCTGTTATCTGTTACAGCTTTAGATTACAGCTGTAGATTATGTTGTTATAGCGGGGGATAAAGAATGTTACATCAGTCCAAACTGGAGCTTAAATGTTTGGCTGATTAACTGTTTCCATAAGAAGTCATTCTTCATCAAAAAACGCCAAACATTCACTTGTTCCAGCTTCTTAAATGTGGGGATTTATGGCTTTCCTCAGTTTTAAGGTCATAAGCTGAATCTCTCCGGACTGTTCGTTGGATAAAATAATCTCCTTTCAGTTAGAAATCCCAACAAATTAGGAGATAACTTACTAAAACCATGTCACAGCGTTAAAATATACTCCCTAGCAAATAAAATAATTGCTCTGTCATTTTTTCTAGTGGCATTTTGATACTTGTTAATTTATTCAGTGTCACTTCAGGAGCCAAAAATGAGACCCTCAGACAAACCATCATTAGTTTTGTTATGCGACCTCAAATATTTGATGTCGCTAAGGCAATATTTAACAATGTCAGAATGAACATTAAGAAATGAATGTCTATAACAAGACAGAATGGAAACTGGAAAACTTGGAAAAGATCACAAGGCATGAAAGACCTAAAAGAATATAACCTGTTTGCAGACCACATATGCTTTATTCTTATGTTATGTAACAGGAGAACAAAAGACCAGCTGCTGTACCACACTGGTATTGCAAGTATATACATTTTCTTTATTTGAACTGCTTAATTGATGATTGCATCTACTTTTGTAAGGCCAAACTGACTTCACAGAGCATTTCAGTATGTGTTAATCCATATTTCATATTCTTAGTGTGGTGTCCATATTTTGTATGTTTCACAAAGGATTTGGATAATCAAAGGTCTAGTATACAGCTGGGTACTGTATGTTTTTGGTATTGACCAAAGTATGTCCTTAACACCAAAAGTAAGGAAAACTGTCAAGTATGGAAAAAGCTTGCTCCAAATTTGAATTCTTCTGTGCTTATTCTTTTATCAGATCCTGATCAGTTCATGATCAAAATGTTTCCAATTTAAGGCTTCACTGTGTTGTTTAGTGCTGGGCAGGTAGCATACAGTGGGGTTTTTCACTGAAATCAAAGCTGCCATTTGCTGTGAGTGGTGAGAGGGAACCAAAACAGTTAAGTTGTGGTCTGTACAATGAAAACAAGGAGCTGAAGGATGCTGTAAAGCTTCGTAGAGCTGAGAGAAACTGCAGTCGTGTGACAATCCTTTGTGGGTTCGTCACTATGAGCAGCACCGTTCACATTTTACATAGTCCTTTCATTTGTTGCTAATATATAAATACTGATTGGAGGATCTTAAAATGGACAAAGAAGAAAGGTATCCAAAAAAATTAGGAGTCAAACCAATATGTTTTTTTCACCCATACCAATTATTAGTAATCAAAGAGACCAATAACCGATATTTGAAACTGATAAAAAATTGTTTACATGCCTTTTAGCATATGTTAAATGCTGTGTTGGTTGAGTGTAATATACTCCCATAGTGCACTTTTACACCTTTTCTTCAGTGTATCCATCGAGAGAGAGAGAGCGAGAGAAGGGGCCGCAGGCTGACATATGCTTAAATTACCACAGCACAAATATGCTTAATTTATTACAGAAAAACAGCTTTGGAAAGCCTTTAAATTGGTTTGTTATTTAAAAGTTATATATTAACAGCATGTAATAACAGGGAACCTGTCATTAAAAACTAGGCTACTTAATTACTAATGACTACTGAAGCTCGATATCGGAGCCTGTAGTCTGTTGAGCCCTAAATAAATAAATAAATATTGTTTTGGTGTCCGACTGAAATTTGCATAATTTTTAGGAACTTAGAATTGAAAATATTTTAACAATATCCAGCCGTAGGCTCAGGATTGGGTTGCGACAGCTGAATCAATTCTGGATTCAGTGACAAGTTGGTAAAATATGAGTCTAACAAATATCTTATCAAATCTTTTTATCTCTTGTTCAATGAGCAAACAGACCAAAACATATTTAACTAAATAGAAAACATATAATCTGTCTGGTAAATCTTGACTATTAGTTAATAAATATTAGATTATTCTAATTTATTTAATTCAATTTTTGCAACTCAAGATTTCTGAAAGTGAAACGTAAATTGCTTCGATAACGGGTTTCAAAAAGGATTCATTTGATAAGCTGATTTGATACTTGATGCTATTGGACCCAAACGTTATTACGAACTGGAAATACTGTTTATTATGCGTACTATAAAACACATTACGGCACTATAGAACTGCAACGATTAGCTAGTCAATTAATCGATTGACAGAAAACTATTAAAATAAACTATTTTGGAAATTGACTGATCATAAGTTCACTTTTCTTGGTCTTACATTATAATAAATTGAATACTTTTGGGATTTGGCTATCGGTCAGACAAACCAAGACATGTAATAAGTTTTCACAGTTTTCTAATGTTTTATAGACCAAACGATTAATTGAGAAAATAATGGCAGATTAATAGATAACAAAAATAATCATTAGATGCAGCTCTACAGCACTATACTCCTGCCATCATTCAGCATTGGCTTGACCAGTGTTACGATGTCAGTGTGTCTGCATTCAGTGGCTGTTGCTCCCTGATCCTGTTGATTCCTACGTGACGACTGTCCACGTGTCCCAAATTTTGTCTCTCTTTGCCAGAGCCAGTATTGTAACAGCTGACAATTGCGTTACTGTCTGCTTGGCTGAATGCTATGATTAGTAGACTCATTATATTGTCATGCTCTGATGCTCTTTTGCTCCCCATCTGCCAGCGCACACAAGCACTTTAATGACAGAAAGATTCGCAACTTCACCGGCCTTGCTGGCACTCTTAAATGTGGCCAAGATGTAAGCACGAGGAAAGGCAAAAGGGAATCACAATTAAGAATTTTGGGTTTTCATCAGAGGAAATCCCTCACAAACATAAGCGCCTTTCGCTGTGTGCATCTTGGAAAAACTGTTCATGGGCATCATCCTGCAATCACAGCGCATAGACAAAGCAAACAAAACAACAAAATTAAGGAAAAGAGAAAATTATAGACGGCCTCCTCTTATAAGGGCTGTTATGTTTGTGAATTGCTGACTGTGACGAGGCCTGTGCTCTCCATTTCACCCCCGTGGATCATTTGCCGTCTCTTCAAAACTCTCTCACACAGTAGCTCTTGTTCACACCCACCTCCACTCCCACTCCCTTCTTTTCCCCCTCTCACTCTCTCCTCGTTTCTGGCTGTGTGAAGCCCGTCGCGTGTTTTCAGGACACTTTTCTGGCAAGCACGAATCCAATTTCTGGTGACTAATCTGCATTTTTTTTTTTTTCTTTTCCCCAGCCTCCTCTCATTGAACACTTCTCACCATTTGCTGGACAGAGATGGAAATAGCGCAGGCAGAGGGCACAGCTGCAAATGTTTAACCTTGCTTGCAGGTCCAATTGTTATGCTTAGTCTTATTATCTGTATTTGGAAAGGAAGATACGTCTCGAATATATGTAATATGCTGGTTTAATTTGCATAGCTTTACATTTTGCCTGTGGGGAAAGAAATACATCCATCCTTTATTAATGTATATTTTGAATGAACCACATATTTCATTGTCAATGTGACATTTTGTAACATTTTGTCAGTACAGTAAACAATTAAACTGCAAAATTAGACGAAGAAGTGATCATTGCACCTTTCTTGTGTTGGCACTAACCATCGCATTAATGGTGGCTGACCTGCTGTTCTTCATGGTGCTGGTACCATGACAACATATGCACAGTGAGAGGAATCCAATTGTTGAGAATCATGTCAGCTGAGTTGGGGGGCCACAGCTTTTGCTCATGATTTATTACCGAAGCGCTGCCACATTTGCCAATAGGAAAACACTTTCAGTAGAGTCATGGGTATATGCGCTGATGGATGAGAATAAAAATTGAATAATATTTCTCCTGCACCGCTTACCTCACATTCTCTCCAGCCTTCTCTTATTAGTGACCAGGGAAAGAAAACCAGCTCCATTTGATTGAGTCTAGATGCGTGTGTGTGTGTGTGTGTTTTTATTTATTTGGAGATCATTTATTTTCATTCCTATATTTCCGTGTCCTTTCTTTTTGAATTTGCTTTTTTGTTGTTTTGGAAGATGTCCTGTGTGGACTGTAGCTACGGCCAGCTCTGTGGTCGAGATACTGGTGGAGTATCACTTCCTTTGCCACTCGAAGAGGAAATGCGGCTCCTCTGTTGTCCAGAGTGATTCTTCTTATTTCTAGTGTTTTATCGCTTCCCCCGAAAGTCTCCTTGTTACATCTGTCAGGCTCTGCATCATCCATCCCCATGTGTGGCTGTGTGTGTGACTGTGTGTGATGTTGGGTAATTTGTTGAGCTGTAGCAGTCCTCCTTGCTACAGATAACGATCTACACAAGTCACAAACCACCAGAATTCATCCAGATCAAAGGTTACAAGCTACAGTGTTGTTGCTTTTGTTCTCTTAACTTGTCAAATTATAAATGATTTGATGTGATAGGAGTGGATGATATGGCCAAAATCTTCTTTCACGGTATTTATAATTTTATATCATGGGAACGGCATATCACGATACAGTAATTGTTCTGTTAATTCAATTAAGAAATGGTTTAAAATAACCATACCGTACTTCATGCTCTGTATTTACACTTTCACTCTCCTCGACCTTGTCATATCTTCCGCATGTGTAGACAAACCTCAAGAAATACACTGTGATTCCAGGTGGGCGATGTTGAAGCCAGTGTCCAAATGCTGCTGGTAGTGACAGCGAGACTGACTTCAAGATTGCAATTTATATTTTCCATAAATGTGACATGTGTTGTTAGGTCTCCAGTGCTGAAATAATGATCTGATTTATAGTCAGTCAACAGGAAGCAACTATTTTTGATGATCGGTTAATGATCTGAGTTATTCATTTAGCAAAAGGAAATGCCACTTTGCTGGTTCCAGCTTGTCAAATTTGAGGTTTTGCTTCTTTCCTCTGGTATTGTAATTGGAATCTCTTTGACTTTTAAACTGTTGGTCAAACAAAACGAGTGATTTATAGATTAAATGATCACTTAATCTAAACAAATGTTCGACAGATAAATCGCTAATGAAAATAACCAAAGAACACGGTGGCAGTGATAGTCAACATGATCGAAAAACAAACACTCATAATTCATATTCAAGGACAAAGACGGCTCAATAAGACCTCACAGTTTGATGTGAAGTGAGCTACATTCAAATATATATTAAGAGACAAAACCAAGTCAACTAATTAATTTTCTTGCTAATTTTGTTAAACTTTGCCAGTATATGGACACCTTATTTTAGAATTTGTCACTCTGAATGAACTGCTTCACAAGTTGATCTGCTGTATGTCTCAAATTCATTTTGTCAACCACAAACTGATTCTTTGTTGCTAAGGTAAAGCTTTTCTTATCTTTTATTATAACAGTTCTTCACTGGAAGAAGGCTTTGATTTGATATAATATATATGAAGATGAATGTGTGCAACTCATATCAAGTGTTCATAGTATTTAAATACAGGAAACAAATACTTTAACTACTGTGTGAGTTCTCAATTTGGTAACTGTTGAAGTCAGTTTTCGACGTGGTGATGTTGGTGCAAAGTGTTTAAATTCTCCGTATGGACTGTCTCGACTACTTTCAGCTGTCCTGCTAACACTCCGCTATGCAAAACGCCTGCACTCCTATGGAAATGTGACATTTGCTTTGTTTCTCGCCATCTAATGAGCCAGTTAACATTCAGTTGTTCACCCTAATTGACTCTTAGGCTAACCGGATGGAGGCACAGGACTCCAAATAATTACTCTCTTTATGAGCCAATGTCTAATGAATTTAAGTGGCATATTTACCAGTCGGCTGACTCTGGGTAGAAGTGATGGAATAAAAAGATGTCTGCTTTCAGCTTTGTAAAAGACACATCATATGTTACAGTGAATATGTAGACTCTTGACATTTTGAAGGCAAAGACAGCTGTTATTGTTCTACAGTATGGCTAATATTCAGGCATTCCTTGACACAATAATAAAAATATAATTCTTCAATCACCCTCAGTATAAATAATGAGGTACAACTGATGTCAGAAATGTTTTCAAGGCTGAGTTTGTCAAGTAGGAAAATAAGAAACTTCATGATACGAGTGTGGAGTACCCAGCAACTTTACATTGTTTGCAAAGAGATTTCACAGCATTGATTTGGTTCGAGCATTTTTAAAATTGACCCTAAATTATTTCCATAGTTTGGGCTTTTCTGAGTGAAGTTGACCGACACGCGCACATCTCCTCATCTTGATCATCTCTACAGCAACTTTGCGTTAACATGCCGGAAGGAGAAACAAAGGGGAGAAGTTGCTCTCTGAAACATTATTGATCATTTTGTTTGCTTTTATTTCAAGGTCTTTCAGTTTGACTTTGTAACTAGAGTGCAACAATCAATTGGTTTGAAATAGTGTCAAATAAACTGTCTTATAAATTGACAGTTCTATCAAAAAACTCAGATGAATAGAGACTTTTGGGTTGTTTTTCCATGGATGATTTTATCAAATCCTTTATTACAGAAAGAAATTGGATTTCACAAACCCGGGCTGATTGTTAAAAGCCGATGATGACGTCCATGTCCATTCATGTTGATAAGGAAAATGTATAATTATGCTCTCAGCAAATATATATAATGGGATATAACAGCAAAGCCTGCAGTATATCTGGCTGCTGCTAATTACTGTACAGTTTTTGATTCAGTTCGTCTTCTGAGACATGGAGGTGCTGTTCACCTAGAGAGAAGACTGTATAAATATAATCATATGGATGTTTAACTGCAGTATCACACCTTCCTCATTTCATGCTAAGACGTTAAGGTGTTTCTCTTTACATCTCATTTACAGCTTTGCCATGGCGCTCAACACCGCCATTAGCGTGTGATTCCCTGACTTAAATGGGGTAGCTCCATGGAGATTCATCCCCATCCAAGTACTAAGCCTTCTGTAACTAAAGGTAAGACTAGGCAAGATTTGACATAGAGTAGTGCAAATGCAGCCAGTTAGTAAGTCAGGAAATAACAACTCGGAGCCTCAGCGTGAGAGGCTTTATCAAGTTTTACTGAGCGTATAATGTAATTTACAGAATGTCAACATGAATGTAACTCTTTGTCAGTGGTGGCATTTTCCTTTTCACCTTAACTACATGAAATTATTTATGCTGATTAGTCCTTTTTACTTGATGATGATGAATAAATGTACCCCATGCCTTTTGTAAGGCTGAACAATTGGAGGAAACCATCTCATTGCTCAACTCAATAAAGGTTCAGTGACAGTGAACCAAAGACAGTGAAGTTGCAGGCCAGGCAGCTAAACACTGAGCTGAAACTCACTGTAAAGCTCCTTAAAGCTGAGGGGAGCTGCAGATTCACGTGATAATTCTCGGTAGGTTCATCACTACGAGCGATGCCCCTCACATTGTCACACTGTTTTCACATTGTCCTTCGATACATTGTTATAATGAAAATTTCAAGTACAGCTGCTTTAGATCAAGGGCCACATACTAGATTTCTTCTGAGCTTCCATTCATATGTCATAAAAACCACATCTCTCTGCACAGATGAAGGCCACCAGATATGGCTGAAAGTGGCAAAGACTAGACAAAATCTAGTAAGATGATCTTTAGTGATAAATTAAATTTAAATTGTGATTATTTTAACTTCACTCATGTTTTGGTAATCTACATATTATTAAACACGATACATACAAATGGTAATAATCAACACATCTTGTTTCATCATTTGCAGTAAATGTATGCAGTTGATTGTTGTTGAATCCTCCCAGGCACTTCAACTTCAACTTTAACGTTTACTTTATTGTTCCCGAGGGGAAATTTGTCTTGCAGCCAGGTGAAACATAGAACACACATAGGCACATGGGCCAAGATACATAAAACATACATCAAGTGACAACATGGAGTATGTTTAGCCATCGCCAAAAACATCATCAGCCTGCAGTATGAGTTTGGGAAAAGTCAATTTAGCTACCTGGTTTTCTATAGAGAAATTAACCAATTTAATCCATTTGGTCAGATATTGTTCTAGTGGTGTACTGGACTGACATTCAAAAGTAGCATTATATTTATTTATAAGAGCTACATACAGTAGTTGTAAGTAGTAGTATTTAATTGTAAAAATGCCAAACTGCTTTGACTGCTTCAGCTAACTTGAGCTCAATGAAATGGTAAACAGATCTGCTGTAGCTAGCCTACACTAGGGGACAGTATTGCCAGTTATATAAGCTACAGTGTATGACTACTGAACTGAATTGAGATGATAAGGTGTTGGCAAAATTGACAATTGACAACTGAAAATGCCAGTGTTATTCATCAGTTTTGCTTTTTGTGGGAAACCTGGTCTGTCTGTCTCGCAGTTTGTCTGTCCGATTTGAATATCTTATCAAATCTAAACATGTTACATTAGTAAAGGATTAAAGTGTAACTAACATTCAATGAACACTATCGGGGCATTGGGGGACACAGAGATCTCACCCTTCAGTCACAGAGTTGACATTTTGTCACCTGTGACAGCAAGTATTAGCTCTGCTGCAGTGTCCTTCTTAGCAAGGCAGAAATTGTCTCCCAGGCTCAGGCACACTGTTCTGTTTCTTTGGCTGTTGAAAAGATGAATTTTCCTTTAAGGGTCCATAAAATATCAGAAAAAAACACCCGTCTAAAAGAAAACATAGAACATTCAGAATGTCAACATTTTTTTCTCTGTGCAGTAGAAGGGCATGTTCATAAATGCTGAAATAAAATGTCTGCTCAGTAATGTCCTTGTGTTTATATTAAGGCAAAAGAGAACTTCATCTGCATCATTTTTAAGCCCTTTGCTTGACCTCACTTTGCTGAGATGGCTGACTCAAAGTACAAAATAAGCTTGAACTTGTCACCTACTTCATTTATTTTTTTAATCTAAAACCACCACTTTTTTTCAAAAGTTAAAGTAACTTTAGCGCAGACAGTGAAAACTGGTATTTGATGTGTGGAAGTATAAATAATAAACTTTAAAGTAAAATATAAAATCCCCCCCCAAGTAGACATTATTAAAACATTACTTGAATAAAACCTGCTTACTCTCACCCCCTGGGCGGCCCACACAGGTAAAGCAGACATCAGAACAAGTCAGATAAACTTTGCAAATATCTGGGCTGGGGCATCTTAGGGCGGCCCTGCACACTTGGCATTGCTGAGGTGGTGAAATTTTGGATGAGCTCCTTTAAGCATATCAGAGCATCCCATAAAGGCTCAGCAGAATGTTGAGCACCAAGATGCTGCTTATTCCCCTGCAACAGTGCTATCGAGATGGACAGCAGATTATTATCTGCTGTGAGGTCTCCGCATACTAATTACTCCATCAGTCCTTCATCAGGACAACTTTCCCCCTGAATGTGTAGTATCGTCATTTAAAGCTTAATGCTACTCGGTTTAGGGGTTCACATGCACAACATCCAAGAATCCTGTTGTGAAAATGATGATTTTGAAATACATTTTCACAAAAAAAAAAACACCAACCTAAGATCCAATAACACGATCCAACATGAACTGACCTGAAACGAACGAAGCAATAAGATCCAGCTCCCTTCAAAGAGCTATAATTCCCATCACTAGTGTCTAAGTGTCTAAATATTAAGGTAACATATCGCCACACTAAATACTGTAATAGTAATAACAAAGTCATGAGGTTTTGGGTTTGAGGAGCTCTATCCGCATTACAAGATAAATCTCCCTGATAAATTTCTGCACACCACAAAGGTAACCCAGATGCAAAGTTGTGTGTTGACAAAAAAGCAGCAACGTTAGCAGATGGTGTTCATGTTACAGCTTACACTGCAAGTAAGGGTCCTTGCATTAAGGTGCTTTGTAAATTCCATATGCCCTATCACTGCTATTTCCTACAGGCCCATCAGCTACTGCTCAGACATTAACTTTTCTATCGCGTATAGGTGTTTACATGGAGCTATTTTTCAGCATGGAAATGTACTGACTGGTTGTGCAGCCCTGTTTTGAGGAGTAGTTGAAAATGTGAGCAGCTGGGTTTGGAGATGCGGTTTTGTTGGCTGTTGGAGGGCTGGGAGCATCATGAAATGCCCATGGGCAAGACGTTTTTCTTGCCAAACAGACAGACTGGTCCAGAGAGTAAGTTTCCATCGCCAGAAAGGTCAGCACCTTGTGAAGTAATCATGGAGTCATTGGTATTTATCAACCACTCTATCAACTCCCTCCAGATATATTATGGCCATTTTGTGCCATGGAGCGGTAAAAATCCCACTTATTGCTCCTGTAAGGCAGACTGATAGTGAAAGTTGAAATCCGGTGGCATTCAGTGATGGAGGCTAACTGCCGGAGGCATCCAGGTTTCCTCCCTCACCTAATTACTCAGAGGACCTGTCCTGGACTCTGTGTCAGCGCTGACCTCACACTGATCCAATTTGACCCTTGGCCCACACAAGGCGGTCTCTGGTGTCACTGCCAGTCAAGAGGAGGTCAATGAGTCCCACCTTAATAGTCATCAGTTCAACCCATCTCTAAGGGACCATGAATAATCCCCATCATTCATCTCACAGACAGGCCATATAACCACAGTGCAGAGGATCCTAATGGCTTATTTTGCTATAAAGCTCTTATGTGCACCATACTGACAGCAATCAATGTTTTCTAGTGATAAACGAAGGCATATTTCTTCACTCATCCCTAACATTTATTTAATTGAGGTATTGTCTGAGGTCAAGTGTAAAAATGTGTTTATGGGTGCAAATAATGATCATTTTCATTATTGATTAATCTATCAAGTGTAATAGTCTAGTAGTTTCCAAAGTGGGTGTTGTGGCACCCTGGGGTATAAAGAGTGAATTGTTTTTGCTAACACATGGAAAAAAAGGCAATATTTAAATGAACTACATTTTTATAGAATGTTTTAAAATGTATCAAAATGGAAGAAATAAGCAATAAACATTTAAAATATTGTAATAGAAATCCTGCTAAATGTGCAGTTGTACAGTATGTCACAGTTAAGATTGGTGACATGACAGCTCATGTTTGCTGGTTCTAATTTTAACGCAACATGCCTTTTTTGGCGCAAGTTTTGCAGATGCACAACAGTCAGAAATAACGACTGTCAGATCAGGCAATGAAAAGGTGTATCACTGTAAATTCAGTTCAAGGAAATGCATGATACATCTCAGCAAAGTAACTTATTTCTCAAGGCTAAATATATGTAAATGCTTAATAGGATTCATATTGTGTGTCATGTGTTTTCACTGTATTAAAACAGCTTGCAAGGTATTGTGTTTTGTGCCTTTTTAATCTCAGGAGTGGACTTTGGTCTTTGGGAACTGTGCATTGGGACTAATGATAGATGTTAAGCTTAAATCTTTTGATAAAACAAACATCAAAATGATCTGAAGTATAAAAAGCATTTTGTTTTTTTGGTAAATTTTCTTTTGAGCCAAAAGACTTTGAAGCGTTAAGGGCATAAACAGAAGCAAACATTCAGGAATGTTTTAAATAGCAGTTAAATCTCAGAGACTTTCTGATTAACGGATTAAACTATACACTTCTCTCAAGTGCGGCTTTGATTGCCTGATGAATTTGATGAGTATAAAAGAATATATTTTAACCTTTGTTTGCCCTGCTCTTACTGTCGTTGAGCCTTTGCTGCTACAGTACCTACCAAGGGCTTTCCAGTGAAAGGTGCCTTTGCAGTCACTTAAGAATACTTTACATGGGTTTAATGAATAATCAAGGACTACAGAGTGATTTTTGCTCCTTGGTGCCGACTCACACATTTGGAATTCAACGTTATACCGAATGTATAATCAAGGATGTATGAGGGTTTGATGGCATCAGTGGCCTCAGCATCATTTCCTGCCTCATTTAACTTCGTCCATCTCAGAGCTGTTGTCTGCTTCAATTTCTGAAAAAACAAAATTTAGATATATGTACTTTTCCATTTGATCCACACAATGTGACTTCTGTGTCTTTGTTATTGCAGTGGACCATGCTAGAGATTAATGGCTCTATTTCAGACCGTTATTGTTGTGTGTAGGATCTGTGTATAGGCTGAGTCATCTCAGAGGAGTGTGGACAGGCTGGTGGAACAGTTGTTCAGACACATGTGCTAATTTAAATGTCGTAAAAGATGGGTTTCTAAATACTATCAGGGCTGCTGTATGTGATTTTAGTTTGGAGACTTGTACCGTACTGTCAGACAGAACTTTAAATTCCCTTTATGTTTACAGTGTGTCAGATGAATATAAACATTACTGGCATAGCATTTCTGTTTTGGTAATTATTTATTAGTCCTTGCAACTAAAGATTCCAAAGAGGCAATGTCCGTGTACCATTCATCAGAAACAGGCTTTGTCTGACTCCTCCAATGGCGGCGAACAATCCTTGAAGTGCCAATAAAGCCTGCCAATGCAAGTCCATATTTCTGTTTGGATATACCTGGTGGGAGGAGACCTGTCTCCTAATAAGCACAACTGGGGATTTTCTGGCAATGGTTTTGACTACTTGTTTCCAGAAAAGAGAAACAAAAGAAGAACCCCACTTTAAATGAAGAAAAGTACCTGCATCCTTTCGACACCTCCAGCAGTAATTGTCATCTGTGAGCCCCATTTCGTGTTTCACTGGTGTATAATAATACCTGTGTATCATTTTGTAGTGTGTAAATTTGCCCACTGCCTCTCTAACTGACCACCCGGCATCAGCCACTGTTTTTCCATATATCCTCTTCTAACTTTGGATCTATTTTTAAAAAAAAGTTTTGTAAATAAGCAAAAAATGTGTTTATGCTCAGCTGAGGTAGACTACTAAACAAGAAGCACAGCTGAGCAATATGAAGTACAACCAGTTTGTACTGCCATAAACCAAAGTATTGAGCAAATAAAAAAATTGAGCTGCTGCTGGCACTAGATGAAAAGTCAGGGAATCATTAAAGTCATTAGGATTCATTGAATGAGCACCATGGATATCTGTACCGAATTTCATGGCAATCCATCCAGTAGATGTTTAGATGGTTAACTCAAAATCACAAATGTCAGCCTGCTGGTGGAGCTACAGGATCACCAAAATCAGTAGGATTCATCCTCTGAGGACCATGAATGTCTGTATAAAATTTCATGGCAATCCAGTAGTAGTTGTTGGACCAAAGCGACTGACCAACAGACCGACATTGTCATGTCGCTAGCACAGCTAAAAGCGGTTTCATGTATCAATATAACAGTATACTTAATGTAATTTAAAAAGTTAGTGCATCAAATAATTTAAAACTTTTAATTTTATTTAATTTATCTCAAAAGTGACCTAAAAGATTCACAAGAGGAAAAAAAGTTGAATATTTCACAAGTTCAAACACATTTGGATAAGCAATGAGTCAGAACAGACCTGCAACAGATTAATCGATAAGTCTCTAGTGCCAGCTGGACCTGAAGGGAAGCGCTCAAAGAGAAGATCCACCTTTTATTATCCTGCTTGCAGTCAACAGCAGCTTCTCTGCGGTTGTAACACTAAAAGAGAGTTTTAAAAAGGGGTCACTGATGTTTTTGAAGAACCAGGCAATGGAAGATTCTTTCCTCCTGGGAGCAGTTTTATCGTCAGTAAGGTGTAATTACAGTATGGTCCATGTTTGCAGTGTGCTGCAGTTCCCAAAGACGATCAAACAGTTAAACAAAGTATATAACATTATGCAAATTTCATGTAAGGATAAAGTTAATTAAGGGTACCTTTGTTTTCACTGGAGTCCTTGAACAGGAGTATCAGTGGTGCAGAGTAGCTGCAAGAGGCAAAATTTTAAATCGATTCCTTAATTGTAAGTAAACTTTGATATGAATTAGTGATGAAATGATTATTTAATTAATCAATTAGTAGTATATGAGCTGCTTTTTCTGTTTTATATCGCTGGAAAATGAGTGTCTTTGGGTTTTGGACTGTTGGTTGGACAAAACAATCCATTTGAAGATGTCACTTCAGGCTCTTAGAACATTGGTTTGGCTTTTTTCACTTTTGTTTGGACATTTTAAAGATTAAGGGATTATTCTTTGTTGTAATCTTTCTTCTTTGATTGTTGCTGTATGCACTGAGATGTAAAGCACATTGAGTTTACCTGTAATGAAATATGCTATATAAATAAAATAGCCTTGCCTTGTTATAAAGTATATTCTAATACTTGACATAGCTCATATTTATGTAATATTAGCATATTGATTGAGCATTCATAAGCAGGGTGTAATCATTTAATATATGGTTTATGTAGTTGTAAGCAGATATAGGTTTTTATTAATGTATGTATCAACAACTATAACTCCTCTTATGGACACCCATTAGTGGAAATTGGTAAACAGATAAGGAATGACAATATGGTACAACAGATTTGTAATAATATAAAATATGGGAGAAGTTATAATTGATTTTTATATTAATAAACACACACAAAATGTCCTTATAGCTGCATACAACTATATTATTATAGTGTGTAAACCATTTATTAAAAATATGTATACTGCTCATAAATGCTAAATAAGGGCACCTAAAGTAAAGTGTTAGCAAAAAATCTACATTTAACCTTAGAAACACCCAATCCAATGAATTCGTGGAAAACAACATTTATTTGTGTGACTGCAGGTACTTTAATTTTTTTTAAATTTGATTGGTGGGTAGCTCAGATGAGTTACCTTTTGTAACAATAAGTTACTACTTTACTTGGGACAACTATTGCAGGCTGAAGGGTAACTGACACACATCAAAACTCCCTCACTCATCCGGATATGCCACTTTCGAGTTTCCCCGTGTTAATGTGCGTCAACTCTCCAGACAAGCAGCAGTTCTGTCACATTCTCCTGATCCAAGCTTCTGTACCTGACTATTTCTTATGTCTGTATGACATACGACGTGTGCTCAAGTCATTCATGTCAAATGATGCAACGCTTTGTGATGTGGCCCCCGTTTGGCACTTTAAGTGTGACCCTAAGACCTCTATAAATGTGATTGGTGGGGATAGAATAGAGCAGTGTGACATACACATTACTGTAGAAGCTTCTGGAGGTTCCTGCAATAATAGCAGCGCTACATGGTGTTGAATTGGCGTTCTTGATGACGCACTTGTTTTCAAACACACCACTGAGCTCCAGCACTCAAGCCAAGTCATTCAACCTCAATGAGGAATTCAGACGAGCTCAGTATGAAGCGTAATCCGTTTCTTTGTTGTTTCATACCTGTTTTTCTTCACAATCTTTTAAGTATTTATCTCTTTTTATTTGATTGGTTGCAATTTTCAATTAGTAGTAGTAGTATTCAATGATAACGACAATGTTTTCCGGTCTTATGTGTTGGTAAATCCAGATGAGGTTGATTTTTATATCTTATACAGGTTTGTGAAAAGAACAAACTACAGAAGGACCTGTTTGATTTTCACTCGTTAGTCAGGTTTTATCTATCAAACAGTTTTTATTCCAGTGTGACCACTGTAATATCTGAAAGAACAGACAATCAACTCTTTTCTCTAGTCCCAAATCTTGTGTTTGGAGCACAGGGAGAGAAATTTTGTTTTGGCAGTACAACAGATCCATACTCTATGATTTTCTTCAATCAGGGAACAGTACAAAGCTTACCCCTGGTGGGTGAGCACAAAGCCTTCCGCTCTTATTTTCCAGGCCAAGCTATTTGCTCCCTGTGCTGAGTTTTCCCCTCGTTCAACTTACTCTCACTGGTATCTGCTGCTCACTGCTGATGTATTTCATTACACTTAGTATAGAGGGCTCACTTGCTCTTACAGTTTCCTAGCCAACACGTCTATTTTTCAACCAACTCTTTTTAGTTACACACGCATTACTGACCAAGAGGTTGTTTGGTCAAAACTAATTGGACAGTAAAATCCAATCCATTCAAAAGCGAGGCTAAAGATTAGGGAAATTCCATTAGCATATGGTTAGGGGTGACTGCATTTCAGTCCTGTTTGAACTTCAAATGTCATCTCACTACCAATTACATTCTAAATTGCAATTTACCTCAGTTAATTACCTTAATTAATATTCAATGGAACACCAAAAAGACTCCTACTTGATTTGTTCCAGTTTTAATTTAACATATCACGGCTCATAATCTGGCCATATACGATACGCATCTCCTTCACTGGGCTTGTCCACTTCAGCCACCTTCACATTAACATATTCTCAGGTTAAATTAGACTTCATCAAAAAGGAGAGAAAACACTTAAACCTTTATTTTATGCATGTAGTTGGGTTACCCAGAGTGACTCAACAATGATAACGTAATCAAAGATGGACAAAAGGAAGCTTTGCTCATAAACCATTATTAGAAAATATAATACATAAATATATTATAATAATGACTTTGAACACAGTTCAATAGTGCAATATGCCATAATGGGTTTCACTACTTAATCACTCTGAATCTGTTAACATAGGGGTTAGCAAAGATCTTGAAGTAACAGAGATCTTTGAAGTTGAAAGAAAAGTTGAATGAAAATACCTGGGGAAAAAAACATGAGCATACATTAAGAAAAAAAAGCAGGAAACCATATATTGTAGTGGCATCTGTAAAATAGGTGCTGCCAGAGCAGTTGGGGCTGCACTGAACGCCCAACTGCTCTGGCAGCACCTATTTTACTGCATTTTCTTTTTTTTTTTTTTTTTTTTTTTTTTTTTTTTTTATTGGTGGTGCTATCAGCCATCAGTTGAAAGCTCTGGCGCTCTGAGAACAGTCGTTCTCTCTGGAAATTAGTTCAAACGAGGGCAACTTCCATTTCATGCTGCCCATTTGCTGCCTCTGTCAGCTCTAAGCCGACGCTCCTGCAGGTCAAACCACTGACCTTCATCATTACTTGCACTTGCCTCTACCTGAGAAAAAGACCACAGTCGTTATTTCAATATGTCATTTTCCTGCGTTATTGGTGGCAGTGCCTTGTCAAAGTACACTATACTGTATGGAAAACTGAGATTATTAAATAATAATATGCCATTAGACCAACACAATATGCCAATTGATGGATGATACTATTCAAAGCACTATGTTGCACTATGTAGCCCAAAGCATAAGCGATGACCTAAATGTCCCTAAATTCTATTGTGTTTATGTGTGTAATTTTGTTATAATGTACAGTGTGACCTGTAAATCCCAACCCCCAAAAGCTCCAGATTGCAAAATTAAAATGTGTGAGATTTTGAGATTAGGAATAAAAACATTCTTGGATTAAAACAAATATATTTTAGTGGTGTTATAACACATTTAGTGAGGGCACAATATATTTTTGGACATTTTATGCATGCTGCATTATTTTTAGCTCATTAAAATATAGAATTACTATATATAGATAGATAGATAGATGGATAGATATAGATATTTTTTTTTTTTCTTTTTTTTTTTTTTTGGTTTGTTTGTGTGTTTTTTGGGTTGGGGATTTGGTGTTGCTACTATTATAAAAATCCACACAAAAGCAGTTTTCCAAGTTGATCAGCAGGACCACATTAGACACACAAAGAGGATTTTAATTCGCTTGCATTACTTTCCACATTTTTTTTTTATATGTGTCTCTTAAGTGCTTGTATTTTGTGAAGAAATTGAGCATATATAATGTCCAAATTGGGCAGCATGGTGATGCAGCGGTTAGCACAGTTGCCTCACAGCGAGAAGGTCCTGGGGTCGAACCTGGCTGGGGCCTTGCATGTTCTCGCCGTGCCTCGCCGTAGCTGACGGATGGAAGGAAATTTCAAAATGTTTGGCATTGAATGGTTTCTTCTCTACGATTACAACATATACATTTTGAGGGCACATTTGGGGGTAGAATATCAAAACTGAGTGTCATAAGTTGTAGTTAATTGTTGCTGTGCACATTTTTGGTGGATGTTTTCAAATTAGGGTCCCAAAAAGGCTTGGCTCAGGTCTTGTATCGTGTACAACAGGTCCCCTCATAATACCCATCACATCTCTAAGCAGCCTTTGACTTCTTAACAAACAGCATTATTGATGAAATATAGGAATTATTTTACTTGCCATGTTTATCTGGAGTAAATCTTTACGAAGCTCTGTTACTATGTCTGTTACTGCAGGCTGACTGGACTTAATCTTGACATGTTGACTGGCCAAAAAGCAGAATATCTTTTCCACTGACATTTAATTAACCGCACTGGAACTGAGCTGTAAAGCAAGATGAGCAAAAAGTGAATGTTTTGATAACCGTAATTGCACTGAATTTAATGAAGCAGAGTTATCTGTGATGTTTAATTTTTAGTTTGAGTTTAATTACTGCTCCGACACAAAGTGTCCACTTAATGTGGCATATGAAAGAAAGCAATCTCACATCCCAATCATCACAAGTGCAATTCAGATTTCTAAAGCACAACTTTAGAATTACAGTTTGTAAAATTGTTATTCCTTCAAGAATCTCAATTTTCTTGTCAGCAACAAGTTGCGCCAGTATATCAGTAGGTATGAAGCTAAACTGCGATGGGAATGTGATATAAATTGAATAAATGAAAAACATGTCTGCATGCTGTGTATCAGGTTACATCTTACTGACCACATCTCAAATGATGACACAAAATAGGGAATCCTACATGAAAGGTTGTATTTCAAATTGAGTAATACGTTTAAATGTTTTGAGAAAAAAACTGATTCATTACACAGGAATCCAACTGTAAAAGCTTTCTTTTATATTTTTGGTTTGAGCCTTTAAAAAAAACCCAGTAGGTGTAGCTATAACACATAATAAAGAAATTTATGTCAAAGCTGAATAAACTCAGTTCAGGAGGGTTTAGATTACCATTCCTGACTGAAAAAGCAAACCTACGTTAAAGTTAGGTGGTCTGCACCCCCCTCTGATTCGCCCTATCTGCTGTCACATCAGTAACGTACTGTGATAGTAGTACATTCACTGATAGAGGATTTTGGAGCCAAGAGCAAAATTCTGAGTGTTTTCCAGCAGCTGTCCGGCCGAACTGATCCCAGACCTGAGATAGTGGAAGAGTAGCAGCACATTTCTGCTTCCTTTCTCAGCTTGTTTAGGAAAGAACATGAGCCTGATACTTAAAATAGCTAACATGTATTTGCATTCATTAGCAAGTGGCTTTCTTCCCAGTTAATGAGTAGTTAGTAGATCTGGGGAGGTCCTGTCCTGCTCTTAGTTCACTCCTTTACTTCCCGTCTGTTAAACTGGTAGAGAGGGGTTTATTTTGTTGCACTCTTCCCGTGCCTTCATAAAACCAAGGTCGTAGACTCAATATACCTTTCACTTAATGCCACTCCTTCATTGCATGGTATGCTGTGTTTGTTGCCCTGTGCCCCTAAAGGCTCAGATAATGTAAGGCCTCCTTCTCTTCCAGAAAGTAATACAACAGCAAAGGCATCTGAGGTCAAACACTGATAAAGTACAGGCACAAAAGGGAACAGATTGACCTTAAACACATCAAGAACGACAGTGCAGGTAGGATGAGTTGACGGACGGTACATGTGTTATAAATCAGGAGGTCCTCTGGTTGACAAGAGGACCATAAGCAGAGCATTCCAGCACCATGGACAGATCCCAAGAGCAAACAGCAGTTTCTGCACTTTAGTGCTGAGACGGCAGCTAAAAGCTGAGATGATCTCATATCCAAAAAGTAAAGCCCCCCAGTATTGTGCGATATTTTATGAATGCAGTGAAACAGGAAACAACAAAAAATCTACTAAAAAGGAAAAAAAAAAAAAAAATGCACATATTTTTCTTTTTAAGCTATGACCAAAACCTTAATCCTAACGTCACGCAGTACAGTAGAGTAGGCCATGCATAAGTACAGCAAAAGCTGACATTTCTTTTATAGATCTAATTACAACTCTGTTGCTTATATCATGTTGGAAAAACAGACCTTAATGACAAAAATGGCAGGATATTATGAAACATGCAAAGGAATTAAGGTTTATTTTCCCATCAGTGCATCAAATTAACAAATGAGGCTTTTGGTAAACGGTCTCACCTGGAAACAGCAGTTGAATCTTCCTCTTCGCTCTGTTCACCACAGGTTCCAACATTGTTGCCTCAATATTAAAAAAACAAAAAAGGTTTCAATATCCTCTTATAGAATAGAATATAGATCAGTATTCAATAGTTTGAGGATTCATTTTTCTTTATTCAGTCTTGTTTTCATTCCATGGATGAGTATTTGGTGAAAGTACAAAACCCTTTTTATGCCTTCTTAAATACCCAATCTTTATTTGGCTACTGTTGTGTCTGTTTAGTTGGGCAAAAACTAAACTACCTAACATTATCTAATCTAGCACTATCACTAAGCTTTATTCTAAGCCCTCCACAGCACAATGTCAGTGGGCAATTCTCCACATTCCAGCCTGTCCTAGTCTGAAAATAACAGGGGTTTTGATAATCAGACAGGCCGAGCTGCCAATCGCATACGCTCTCACTATTTGAACTAGGAATTTGGCCTCCTCAAATTACCAAGGCAGTTTTATCTGTGTTTTTTGCCCTTGGCCATGATATGACATCCAAGTCTGATGTTATGTTCATCTCCTGCAATGGGCAGAAGCTGGCAGCAGCGTGGGGATGGCTGGAGACAGTAAAGGACAATGATCAGTGTCAGATATGCTGATTTAACCATGTCACCATGTCCAGTATATGATAGGAACACGAACAAGCTGTGATGGGAAATGTGACGATGGCGTCCTTTGGCTCAGAAACTGCTGGTAAATAGCGGAAGTGACAGACGAGAGGGACACGCTCTGGCAGGCAAGATGAAATTGAATCCCGTCTCACTTAATGCCTCTGAAATGATGCGTCTCGTGCACTTCTGTGTGGACCTGTTTATTCTCTCACCATATCTGCCTTTCATTTATAACAAGAAGCATTAACATTTCCAAGTTGTCAGGCAGACTACAGCCAGGTAGGTGAGTGAAACTTAAACAGAACATCTTGTGGGGAAATTTGTTACCATACTGTAGTTTTCTTTAGGCTCTCGCGGTGCTGCAGACTGCCACAGTGGACTTCTTGTGTCTTAAATCGTGGTCTTCCACTCACTCACGGACGGTCAGTTTGGACATGTGGTGCTTGTCTGTGCCATATACCGCATACAAATAAGAATTGATGCTTATCCAACCAATCACGTACATGCTTGCTATTTTGATCAATGGTGGAAGTGGTGTTGTCTAATTTTGTGCTTTTGACACCAGACAAAACAAACCTGAACACAATAACACAACTGATGTTAGCTTGAAGGTTAGCTCACACTGTTGTAACGTTGTCCCAGAATTAAGAAATTTGATCGTTTTGTGGATTCTAAAGAAAAATTGTTGATTGGCTACACCACAGTCTGAGGCAATAATGGTGATTGATTTTTGTATGGCCGCCTGTTTGTACACTTTTCTACAAGTAGTCAGAATTCTTGGCTTGATAAGACGAATAAGCTAGAACTGAAAAATTTAAATGAAGCAGCAGGGCCAGCAATATTGCCAGCCAATCACACCAATTACAGTAATTGAATAATGCTACGACCTTCTTGTTTCATTAGAGCTTAGCGTGGAGCTCTGAAAACCAAATAAATGCTGGTAAAACTTTGGAAGCTTTAGTGGAAAAAATGTCACCAGTGTATGGAACTCATACCAAGTTGTCACATAAATAAGATAACAGCTCAGTAATCGATTTATTCATTAAAAACCTTTAATAATTTATTACTCTTAATAAATGATCTTAATAAGTTAGTCCATCTTGACCTATATTAACTTCCAGGCTTTATGACTAAGGAATTTTAAGCAAAGCAATAGTTGCCCAAGTAACATACAATCTTAAGAAAAATAAAATACAGGGGGAAGACATATCGAAAGCACCACTTTGAGAAATGTCATGCCATATAAGTACATAAACTTCACAAAAGTAGTATTTATGGTTACTTGATAGCAGATGTTGTGTCTGCCTTCTGTGTATTTTCTATACAGAATTACTTGGTGTCTGAATATTTATAGCAGTATAATAGCAGGAGTGTATTTATAGCAGCATTATTTTTATAGCAGCATTATATTTATAGTGTTAGAAGAGATGCAATATTGATATTTTTCTCTAACTTCTTTCAGATTGAATTTATCTCTCCTAACTTTGATCAGTAACTGGTTTTGCCCTCCTTCACATCTGATATATGAAGAAAGATGGCTCTCCATTGGGAATGATTGTATGTGGACCCCCATTTCACAAAAACCTTATCATCACAATGCAGCTGTCACCCATCTTCTTAACTGACACAATCCCCATTGAAAAGACTCCGCTCCAACTCGTGTGACTAAAGTATTATTGGCACGCAGCGAGGACGCTGATCTGTTCCAGCCACAGAGATGATTGAGGAATCATTGTCCACCTGAGTATTCAGGCTCCGAGTTGATGCCGTCACTCACTGCCTGTCGCTGTCGATTACACATGGGTGTCGAGAAGTGTGAAAATCCAGATGTCCCATGTGGCGCTGGTCTGCTTCTGTGCGTCCTTGCCCAAAGTCAAGCAAGTGGCTGTCCTCTCTGATGAGACGGACGATAACTCTCCACTCTCATACCTTTGGCTGTGTGAAAGAATATGGATTCTATGCTCTGGACACACACACTAAATAGAGTTTAATCAAGCCATAGGGGCCCGACAAGTGAGTTGAGTGATTTTATGAACTGCACAGTGACATCTCACATGTCCAATGTTTAGTCATTTGTCTTTGTTATACCTGCTGTTGCTAGCAGGCACTGAAGCAGAGAGAATAATGAGTAAAGAGAGCAAATACTATTTCATCTTGACACAATTTAGATGATGCTTCCCAACACACACTGTATATTTTTCTTTTTTTAATGTTTTGGATTAACAGGACCGAGAGGGATTTTTTTCTCTATCCTTCGCCATAGATTCAATGAATCCTCCGCTGCTGGTCTTCTGAGATATTGTGTAGGGTGTGTAGGGTGTGTAGTGAAACGAGGCACACCCACAGGGACCACATTACTATTAAAGACAGCGTTGGAAAGAGGGACAGTTCTTATGTTTGTTTCTCCCAGGGCTAACAGCATCTTCCTGCAGAACTACACAGGTCAGCAGGGGCTAAAGCCAACTTTGCATTGAGAAAAGCTTCTTAGGGAAGATGGGAAGCGAGGATATGTTGACACACAATTCAGTTGAATAAAGAAATGCCAACACAGCAGACAATAGGGGCTGCTCCACTGTTGCTATTCATGCACATATCGCACGCCATTATACACAAGGATGGATGAGGAGTGTAACTATTTCGTCCTGATGGGTGTTTGAGTAGGAAGCCTGTCAGAGACATATTTAAGTGATTTACAAGCTCAACAGGAAACTGTAAGCACTGAAAGGAGTGTGAGTCAGACTCTGAATATCTCACGACACATGCCGTCCGGTTTCAGCACAGAAATGGCTCACTTGTTTTTGGAGAGTGTTGAACAAATGATAGCAATTAGCGAAAAAGGCTTTAAAACACAGATGTTTCCCTTTGAGCAAGGTTGTATCCCTGCAGTTGTCGCATTGAACATAACAAAATGCCAGTGTTGCCCTTGTAGTTTAAATGCAAATTTTGTGATCTCATTCGCAAGATCTGAACAGAAGCTTGACCACACTTAACGAATGGATGTGCACTTTTATGTGTCATTCTTCTCCTTTTCTGTGTTAATATTTAAAGAAGCATGTTTCCTATCATAATAGAAAACCATTGTTATGTAAGGCAATATAAAATCTCAGACTGTGTACATGCTTAAACATTTTGTCCTGTGTTTGGTTTGAATGTAAGAGCATTTTTAGGATTTAATCATAGTGGTGGATGATATGGATGAAATCCTATATCACGGTATATGTAATTTTATTTAATCCATATCAATATATGTTATAATTAAATACATGTTCTGGAAAATCATTGGAAAAATTGTAAATTAATAAAACTAAAAACAGAACAGAAATGTCTGTTTTTGGCAAATTCAAAATACCTGACAAATCAGAGTACTTCATCACATTGACGCAAGAATCCTATTCATTTATTAACATTGCCCACCATGGCCTTATACACCCAGAGATGTTACATGGATAGTTAACACAGGGTGCAGTAAACGGTACAGTAAAAATGCCCACACCTGTATGAAATAGTGTTGGCAGTGTTTGGTGATGTATTGTCAGGTAACTGCATAGTAACTCTGAGTGGAAAAATTAATTTCCCAATTTTGAATTGAGTTGCCTCTTATTTTTCACGGTCATACATTATTTTCAAGAAATAATGTATGACTTACCAATATCTTTGAAACACATCAATATCATTTCTACAGATTTTCCTGCGCAGGGTGATTTTCAACCACGCACAAGCAAACTACAGCTTGTTGAACGTGTGAGTTTTTGCTATGAGGTTTAGGTCTGGAAACAATCACATAAGGAATTGATGCAGCCCTGTCGGATGCATTGGACCAATAAACTTTCTTTATGATGACTTGTAGCTAGGGTTGGGTGATATGGATAAAATCTTTTCATTGCGGCAATATTTCTTATATTGTGAAATGGCAATTTTTCTGGAAGCTCAATTGAGACACCTTTTTGTAGATAGAATGATAACCTCATGTGGATGTTTATCAATTGAATAAATACCTGACCAATTAAGGTACTTGATCACATTGATGCAACAATCCTGTACATCCAGTTTTACCATAAAGCAGTCCTGCGCCTTGCTTTGCATCATTGCTCGCAGTAGCCCAACACAACCAGAGAAATTAAAGGCATACATACCTCTGTATAAATGAAACGGCAAAATCTCTGACAATTGCTGTCACATGGTGACACTTTCAAAGCTCAATGGAAAATATTAAATATAGTCACAATTCTGCATGTCAATGGCCTGTTTTATCAGCTCTATTCAGAACCTGCTTTTGTTGACTAGTTTAGGAGAAAGTAGACCAGCTTTGCAGAATAACTACCATGTTATTCCAGCTTGAAAGTCAGAAGAAGCAAAGACCAACAACAGCCCAAGAAGTGATGTGATCATCCAGTCAGGTATAGGAGGGGGTTCAAGTTGATGCCTCAAACAAGGAGAAAAAGTTGTTTTGCAAGCAAATTCACTTATGACCCTGCCCCGTACCACAGTCAGCAAAGTAAAAAGCCAGAAGCCAGGCTTGATGTCTTCACCAATCATTGTAAACAATAATGGCAATACTGCAAGACATCTTTTTACAAGATACATTAAAGCTCTAAGTACATTTTCACAGTTGGGTTTACAACATGAGGACTGTAAACCGGAGCAGAGTGGCTTGAAACGCGGTTTACATCATCATCGATTTGCTGTTGGATATCTTCCGGTGGGACGGCTGGTGGAGGGAGGAGTGACAGTATTGTCACTGTAGATCACAGTCTTGGAGGACTATCACAGCTCTCCAGACTGATCCTGATAGCATCTGTGTTCGTCTCTGGCCTACCACAGATCCTGACCTTCTATCAGATCCCCAGCCTAATCATGCAGTCCTTCTGCCAGCCCTCCAGCTCTGGGTCCCGCGAGGGCACTTCCACTGTGTTGAAGTGAAAACAGTTTAAAGCACTTTCCATTTGCTGCTCTATAGGGAGGAGGTGATTTGTCCTTGGGGAGGTCCTTGCAGTATAATGGTCAATAATATCTGCAGTGTGTGCCGAAGACAGTCCGTCTTAATCTTCAAAAGAATCATACAGAATCATCACTGAAATGTTGGATTTCCTTTTTATCCCCAGTCCCCAAATCACAAAAGCAAAGAAAGTTTAGATTTCAAAGTTTCCAGTGCGATTCATGTGACTGTTTTGATTTCCCAATGAAAGGCATATCATTCTCACACTTAAGAATACCCAGAGTCCATTATGTGTGAACAGCCTAGAGCTGTGAGTGGGATGTGTCCCAATAGCCCCGGCTCTATTCTCAAGCGTTGTGTTGATTTATTGGACTCATATTGTCAGATACTAAGTAAACTGACTAAATTTTTTTGAAGCACAGGCCAGTATTTATCCACAAAGGAAAGGTCTCTGGCCCATTACTGTTACTATAGCAGCAGAGCTTGTCAGAATCTGCAGTCTCTGTCTCGCCATCTGTCTCTTTCATTCTTTACAGTCATAGTGTCAGCAGCAATAGTAATGTTAGTAGCTTTATAAATGCTATCCATATTTATGAAAATTCTGTAAAGGCTTTGACTCGGTAATCAGACTTCTTTACTTTCACTTAATATACACTGTATTTACTGTAGCTAATTTATGTGATCCATCTAATTAACTGCTAATGGACAACTTCTTCAAAAACCATTCAAGCTTTTAATTCTTTATAATTAGTGAAACACTTCTGGGGTGACAACAGCTGTTGCATTGCTTGAGTGTAAAAGTTCATTCTTGACATTGGAAACAATAGTTTGACCAAACAAAACCAAAAACTTAACTCAGGGTCCATTTACTAGCTTGTTTCCAAAGCTTTCAACCACATACCATGTCCTTGCTCAGCAGATGGAGTTTGCTCAGTCGTCATGGAGATTCATTGGCCAAAAATATCTTAACTCATGTCGACTTTCTATCTTTTTCTAGGGGTATCAGTTGCTTCTTCCTCAGCAATTGGAGTAATGACAGACCACCAGAGAAACAACTGAGAAAAGTGGACCTTAAATTAATTACATTTTAATATAACGTGTATATTAAGTAAATAAATCATAATATATGCACACATTGTGTATGAAGTATAAACACTTAATCACATCACTCTTTAATATTTTTAGTTTATTGTCCTTATGATAAAATAACATACTATTTTAACAATATGAATAGCTTAAACTATGATCAGACAAAAAACCCAGCAGGAGATAAAAAGACCAAAGCAGCTGAAACTTTTTAGCTCCAATTCAAACCACAGGTGGTGTGAAATGTAATTTAAATAGCATCTCTCAAAGTGCAACTCAGTCTGACCACTCATGACTCACTAAAACATGGAGGAGAGCCTGGAAGAGAGCAGGTGTCTTGGTAAATGAACAGTGTTTCACCTCCTCTCACTGCACTCTGACTAAGAAAGACCATCACAAAAGCAGCATTAGCAAATGAAAAAATCCTCCATCTCTTCTCCTGAAATACAAGAAGTTAGAGTCTCAATAGCTACTTCCTCTAATGTTCTTTTTAGTGGCAATTTCAGGAATACTTTTTCCATCAGAGAGATATTGAGGCTTAAGAAGAAATATGGTTTGGGATGTATCTGGTTGAGTGACAGGTGTCTCAGCATATCAAAGTCGACTTCAACCGGAATCCCTCTCCTTTAAACAATTAGGAATGGGCGATATGGACAAAATTTGAACATTGTAGTAAGTATTTTTTCTGTGTTTATGAGTCCAAGAAAAGGAGTACCTAATATGAAGGTTTTTCCTACAGTCCTGCTTCTTGATTTGCAACATTGCCCATAATGACCTTAAACACCCAGAGATATTGAGCCTAAGGGATAAAGGATTGTAAAAAATGTCCCAGAGCACAGGGTGGCATCTTCAAATGTCTTGTTTCATCTGAAGAGCTCTCTAAAACCCAAAGATATTCAGTTTACAATGATAGAAAACAGAAAAGCAACAAATTCCCACATTTGAGAAGCTGAAATCAGATAATGTTTGCTTGGAAAATGATGAAGACGTATAATCAACAAACCATTTCAGCTTTAGGCGGCATATATTGTCATTTTTAGATTTATTTTCTGTTGTCTTGAATATTAGATGAGCCTTGCATATGCCTTCCGTAGCTGCATGGCAGGGGTATTCTATAAACTCTTCTAATAATAATTTAATATCTTCACTATTGCTTGCCTCTTGGTGTTGCTCAGTGCTGTCTGGAGCCCTCGGTATGTTGAACAGCTTGTTAGGTTTTGTGTGTATGATATTTTTCTGTTTGAGGAAGAGGGTGTTTTTTCCAACCCTAGACCAAATGGTTCTAATATCTTTTTTTTTTTTTTTCTGGCTCTAAGAAAAGCCAAGACGGCAGCGAGCACTAAACTGAAATCCAGGATTCAAAATCCCTCCTGAAATCTACAGGTGATGTCACAAACACCATGTGCATGCCTTTCTACAGTTTATGCTTGAGTACAGTGTTAGCTTCATGGTTATGTATGAAAATCACAGCAATATTTATAACTCAGCTGCCTGAAATATGTGTCAGTTAACCAGACAGCTGGAGAGTACAAATGATAAATTATCACTTTGGCTAGCTGCCTATTCCAAAATCACATGAGTTGCATTAACGCTCAATCTTCCCTTGAAAATAGATCCTGCTGCTCGTCTCTATGTTGTTTCATGTTTGACTTGAGAAGAGAGAAGGAACAGTTGCTGCTTTTGAACAAAGTGCAACAGACACATTAATTAAGACAACAATCAACCACGTGCAGGGGAGCACACATTACCAAAGCGGTTTCACTGGACTGTAGAATTGTATTTTCTCACAAAGGCCTTGCATGATGTGCAGAAGAGGGGAAAAAAAAGCATTGAAGTTCAAAGGCAGTATTTCAATGAGCTTGGACAGCACCTGTACAAAAGGGCTGTTCAGCTTGGTGGGTAGATCTCTACAACAGGAATTGAAATGGTTGTCAAAACAAAGTTTTCCTGAAGCAGCTCGTTCAGGGTGGGAGGGAGTTAGAGGGGAAACACACGTACTACAACACACACACTCACGTACATACAATCAGACAGACAACCGTAGAATTACCCACCTGATTAAATGCAGTGATGTTGCTCCACAAATTGGCTTTTCCTGACAAAAACCTTAGGATAGAGCTGACCTTTACTGTCCTGAGCTAACTATTATGAACACTGTGCTGTGACACCAGCTGTTTTTAATTCACCTTTCCGCTGGGTCTCAAGGGCCCAATTGTGCTTGGGGATAAAAAAAAAGAGCTCTAAAATGCATCATACAAAAATATCCTTGTAGAAAGCAATTTTCTCAACCTTAGTGGCACAATAGTTCAGAGTATGTATATGTCCCAAACAACCAAGGTCCTAGGGGCTGATGAAATTTATATCCACTGTACAGAATCCCTGGCATTCTTTTAAAATCCTGGCACTCCAAAAATCACATATTCAATCACCGTAGGAGGCTACAGTGAGTGTCCATCTATAGCAAGCACCAGTGCACACAGAGCCAGTTGAAACCAACCAGGAAGGGATTGATGAAAATAACGAAAAAGTTCTAAAAGGGCTCTTCATAGTTGGAGCGTTGAAGTGTCAGGTGTGAATTTGTAATTTAGCAGGTGAAAGTGTTGTAGTGCCAATTAGTGAATCTGCAACAATTTTTGATCATCGATTAATCATTTTATGTCGTTTATCAAGCTAAAATGCCAAATATTTGTGGATTCCTGCCGCTGAAATGTAAAGATTTCCTGCTTTTTCTCTTTTATATTGTTGTAATTTGAATAGCTTTGGGTTTTGGACTGTTGGTCAGTTTTCACTATTTTTTGACATTTTATAGACTAAACAATGAACTGATTAATTGGTAAAAATAAATGACTGCTTAATGGATAATGAAATTATTCATTTGTTGCAGCAGTGTAATGTTTCTTAAGATTTTAACATTGTTTTCAGAATGCAGTGATAAAGTAATCCACCAAGGTGACATGATTGCAAATCTATTCTTTATGTGCTGAACTGATGCAGACAGCTTTGGCATTGTTAACCACAGCGGTTGCATTTCACCACCCTCCACCACACTGAAGTTTTTTTGGAGGTGCTGATTTTCATCTCAGCTGTGTCACACGAAAGCTTGAAACTGCTCCAGTGCACATAGAAGCTCACGGTCCAATGGAACCAAATAGACAACATCATCTGCTAGTGGTAAGAGGGAAGCAGCTGCCTCAGCTGGAGGACTTCAAATATCTCTGTGTGACGTGTTCATGAGTGATGATAAAAGGAGCCATGAGATTGAGCAGCAGTTAGGGGCGTCTGTATCAGGTTGCGAAGACAGAGCTGAGTTCTAAGCAAAATGCTCGATTTACTGGTCAATCTGCAGTCCAAGCCTCATGAAATGCTTCTACAACATCAGTCAAGTCAGAATAGGCCCCAAAAATCAAACGTCTTTAAAAAAATCATGTCAGGCTCCAAACTGTGGGGGTCTGAATAATCCAGTAAAGTGTAGAATCCGCATAAAAACTGTGTAACGCAACCTCACCTTTAGATGAACCTGTAATCATCTGCTTGTCAAAAGGTGTCATTCAAACAGCCAGAATGCGTGATCAGTGGATTTTTTTCAGCTAATAGACAACACAGCAGCACACAGCAGAAACACAAAGAGCAAAAGAGCTTCGGACTACATTTGACAATGGCTCACACAGAAAAGAAAATTATGTATGTTGTCATCAGAATAATTTGAAAGATGTTATAATACCATAAAAATTATACACACAGGGGCTTTAAATGGATTGGATTAAGTGAATGTGATGGAGCGTCTCAGGGACTGATTTTTGGAGGATTACTTACAGCACATTTGTTCTGAACTCCCCAAACAAGCACACTTGTCTCTCAAGGAACTCATTTACTGATTTTCTGTGAAGCTGAAGAGATCATACTCCTTCTCTCTGTCTATTGTGATTTTTCTTCTGTCTTAATAAATAGACACTTTGTTCCACTCTCTTGCCAAAAATGACATAGAATTAGAGGAGCACTTGGGAATGAATCTTGATTTTACACGTCTCTAAACCTTTGTGCATTGCAGTTGTTATCTAGCCCTTACCCTAAATGCTGCTTGGAAAAGTTTGCTCAAATAAGTTTGTCATAAATAAATCATGCCTTTTAAAGCTTTGCAAGGGATCAATTCTGACTGCATCTCTGCAGGTTTAGATATGTGCCGGAAATACTGAGATGCCTCCATGTTTATGCGTCCTGGAGAACAAAACCATGAGTGCCAGAGTTGAAAATAATATGTTTGGCTGTCGCTGTTTCAGCTGTAATTCAGGCCTGTCCTCACACTACTTTCCAGCAGCTTTACTGCACGTCCAACTGTACCGCAGAGATGCTGCTTGGAGGTCAGTCTGTAACGCTGGGTTTAGGATCAAACCATTCTGTCAGGGTCCCGCTGGGTCAGCTCAAAGAGAAGACAGACAGACCTGGTAATCCTGGAGAGCTCCCACTGGCATCCACGTCAACAATCACAACACTCGGGGAGCTTATCTCGCTGCACGAGTGAATGGCAGAGACCAGGTCTGCCTGAGTGAGTATTGTCTTGGCCAGCTCAAACTCTCTTGAGGGGAATGTATTTCTCATTAGAAATACAATCAATGAACTAACACAACAGCGCACGGGTGTCCATAAAGGAAGTTAAACACCACACATGTCCATTACCTGCTCTCCCATACATGTAATTGCTGATGTCTGTCATAGTTTCTGTTGAGATTTAGCTCTATGTGCTTTGGCAGAGATGGAGAACACAACAGCTTTTTAACAATTTCCCATTTCTATCACATTTAACCACAATGGGGGTAATTTCTCCCGCCTTGATGAATACGACAATGGAGAGATGCATACAACGGAGAAAATGCGATGGCATTTTGCTCTAGATTGCAATTGCATTTGAGATTCACCAGTGCACTTGTGATTTCCTGAGTATCAGCTGGGACTGGAGACCTATAATGTCTGCTAGAGATGCGATTTAAGGATCGGCGACATACAAAATGACAACAGCATGAAACGGGACGCACTGATCAAAATAAATAAATAAAAGATGCACTCATAAATACTTAATCAAATGTGAAATGATTTCTTTTCTTGTCAGTGAGCCGGGGCAACGCTGTAGCTGCTCAGCTGCTGCTGAGCTCTGTGACGAGCTTTCAAAGACAGGTGCGCAGAGCACTCTCACAGCCTCTCTGACAGGAAAGACAATCCACACAAACATCCTTACGAAGATTATATTTACAATACACAGTGGATTGGCAACTGTCAACCTGGAGGTAATTATAGATGGAAATCAAATGCTTAACCCATCTGCTGTGCAGGGTTGTTAAGATTACTTGCAGGTGTTGAATCTGATCCAGTCTCTGTGTTTAAGAGAGGAGCTGCAACATGGGCTTAACAACACTGCTGTGTCTGACACAAAAGATAACAATACAATTTAAAATTTAGCCCATTTAAGACTAATTATCTGTTTGGGATCCTGTACATCTCGGGCCAGATAAGACTATTCCATTGTCTGTTATTAGTTTGTTTATCAGAGGTTTGACCTCTCTGGGGACTAATTAGTTACTGTAGGATACAGCAACATACTGTAAATAGAGTGACTGTTGGCAAACAAAATGAATATGTATTTGTTCATGCATAGCCCATATAACATATACAACAGGAAATGTATATAATATATCACATAGTGTATTTCCATATGGTCATCATTCATGGTCATCCAAGGCAAATGGAAGGGTTACCACTTCAACACTGTTCAACGTATTGGGTTTTAATAAGGTCAGAAGAAAAGATATTTGAAGGGGGAAAAACTGTTTGATTTTGCAAATATTATTATTCTTACTCATACAGCAGTGGGGTCTTTGGGACCCCAAACAAAGAGGACGTGAAGCCAAAAGTCCTCTTCCAAATGTAGTGCAAATTTGAACTGAATGTGTAGCAAATTGGCAAACAAAATGTGAATTAATGTGCGGTTTCCATCCACTACCTTGATGTGAATGTTACCATGCCATTAAAACATTTCAGAAGAAGAGGGCGCAACAAGCTGACGTATCTAAAAGTGCACCAGTCAAACCTCAAACAGTGGAAATTGTGATGGAAATATGGAGTTTGTTTGTTTCTAGAGCCACGATTATTTGATTAATCGATTAGTCAAGCAAAAATGCCTTTAAAATTGCTGTTTTCAGCCTCTCAGATATGAAGATTTTCTGCTTTTCTATGTTTTACATTATTCTAAACTAAATATCTTTTGGGTTTTAGACTGTTGGTCAGACACAACAAGACATTTGAAGATGTCACCTTGGACTGTGAGAGACTGATATTTTTCACTATTTCCTAACATTTTATAGACTAATATGCGCAAATTGAAAATGTGTGTAAAACGGGTGGATTGAAACGCTCTTAATGTCATCAAACTACAAGGGTTAACAGAAAAGTAAAACAGAAAATAAAAGGGAAAGGAGGATACATAATGAGAAAGATAAAAATATATATTTATATAACAAAACTGTTAAAAAGTTCTTCTTTAATCATATGAAATTGTCATTGATTGCCCTCTGTCCACGTGGGTATAAAGAGTTCTATATCTGACTGCGATGTGTTTCTTGTGCAACATTTGATTGCATTACCAAGTGCTTCAATGACAATCCTGTTTTTTACTTTATCCAATCAAAATTTATACATAAGATTCCTTATCAAGTCTTGACATGCAGACACACATATCCTGGCGAACATATGACAAAATCACACAATCATTGTCATCCTCATAGCACTACTGCACTAAGTGAGCATACTGTGCTTTTTATACTTGTTGTTTGCATTCATTATTCCACATTAGCAGACTTTATTATACTTTTTCTTGTGAGTTTGTTTGCTCAAAAGCAGTTTTGAAAAGAGAACGTGTATATCGGCATTTTCCCCATTTTATTAAGCAGAGTTTTGTGAAGAAGCCAAACATAAAAGAAAGTGAAGTCTAAGTTTGTGAGTCTTGCCAAGTGGAATTCACTTCTGACACATGAGCAATAGCCAAACCAGACAGTGGGAATAAAACTTGCCAGCCGCTGTCAACAAGGTAAAAATATGAAATTGGCCTTGTCTTATCTCACACTAACAGCGTGAACACAAGGCTACATCTCACCTAACTCATACATTCCTGTGATTGTTGCAATATCGGCGAGTTTCTTCCCCACCAATTCTGAGTGTCCTGCAACGGCTCGGCGCTATGTGCTGACTGAGTCATCTTGAGACAAATGCAAAAAATAAGCTTTTTCCTGAAGGGCAGGAGAAACTGTTTATCCTCCAGGCATTCTTCCACTGCGATAACATGAGCTGAGTTTTGAGGATGCTGGAATATTATACAGCGGGAATCCATTTAAGGTACAGACGTCTGTGGTCAAGCTGTGTGTCCTGCACTGCTTAATCCCGAAGAGATAGCTTCATTAATTGCGTTCATCCCCGTCTGTGTAGCACCAGCCAAATGCAGCAGTGTTGAATAAGCAATGGAAGTTGAACTGCTGAGTGACAGGATTTTAACCTCACCTGTCTACATGCTGGGTGTGCTGAGAGGCCTCTGAATGCATCAGTTCCATCAATCAACAGTTTCCACTACTGACACTATGCTGCGCCGCTCTAAATGGAAATTTGTCAAGATAGGGTTTGTCGGCACTCTGGGGTCCAAGTGTAAATATTATAAATATATAATATTATTAAAAAAATGTAAGAATTATGCCACAATGGTAAAATCAGAGCATGTATGATATGAGCAATCTTAACCTTTTAGTACAAACTCATAAGCATGAACTGCCAAGCATTAGTTCAATGCATGCAAGCTGGCAGATTATCAAGAAAATGTTTGGAGTAGAGCTGTTTTAACTGATTTGTTTGCCTTTTTGAATAACGTGAAAAATGGGAGACCATAGAGAACAAATATACGTAGTGATTATCGTATTAATAACTTTACATTTGTAATGCAGTGATTAGTGTAAATAGCTTTAAGCCAGTGTGGGTATCATCAATTTGTAGGCTAACATACAATAAATAAAGCTAAGGAAATTGATATTAACCTTATAATTTCATCATTTACTGGCAGTTGTTTTCTTGTAAAGTAACCTGTATGGAACAATAATTTTGCCAGGAGGCAATTTAAAGCCTAAATTTCTCCAGAAAGTCTCTTTGTGGTTGTTACTGTGAAAGCTGGCAGTGTTGCCGGAGGCTGTGTGTCGTGCCAAGTAGAAAAATCCTGCCATTTCAGAAATCCTAGAAATCTCAGGTAGAAAGGTTAGAAATGTGGGCTTGTAACCAGAAGATCATCGTTTCACATTCGCTGCAGGCGGAGAATGCAAAGCTTTGGAAGTGAGAAGTAGGTAGGGATTTCGCTAAGTCAAAGTTCCTCAAAGTTGCCCTTGAGCAAGGCACTGAAAGGAAAAAATCCACCTCAGAGTATTCTTGCAGGATTACATTCCATCAAGTGATATTCAGTTATTTTGTATTGAAAAGCTGTATTTTGCATTTAACTTACTTTACTTACTTACTAACTTCCTGGTCAGTGAAATCCTACATTTCCCAGAATGACTGTCAAGAGCTCCCAGAAGAAGGACCATGTAAAGAACAATCAATAGTTTAAAGCAACTGTTTTCCGGGAATAGAAGAAGACAGGTCATGCCCGCTCGTTACTCAAAACACAACATCTCGTTCGGCTGCACTGCATTGTGAACTATTGAAGCTGCTGTCAGATGATGAATTTCTGCCTGGACCGAACATTGATTGTTTTTGACAAATCTGAGCAGAAATTGAGTCTATAAAGAAACCTTTTCTTTTTGTTCTGAAGGAGAAAAATGAAAACCAAACCTGTTGTTCAATGTTGATGTGTCAGTAACTGAAAAGAAAATGTGAAATCTGTAGCTGCTAATTATCACATCGTGTCATCTGCTTGGAAAGTTATCCACAGGATTTAGTTTTAATGAATTAAAAAATACAGCCAAGAATGATATAAATGCAGTGTGATATACTTTATGTTGTGTTGTAGTCAAGACCACCCGAAATGACAAAAAGTCGATACCAAGACTGAGGGGGAGTGAAACCAAAAGCGAGACCGAAAGAATTTGAATCCCATGACCATGACCATAACTGTGAGGGTTCAAACTTGACACAATTTCACTGCTCATATATTTCTAAATGGAAAATAGTTATTCATAAGTTAAATTAAGACAGAAAGAGATATTCAGTTAGTTACATAAAGATACAGTTTACATGAGAAGGCAGTCCTTTGATCTGAAATATCTGAAGTATGATAAAGTATCAAACACCTTTTGATTGATAATGTAATTTAAAGGCACCCTGTGGAGATCTTGACCATGTAGTACTATGGAGCAATGTTTCTATGGTTACATCCACATTAAGATGTTTTCATTTTAAAACGGTCTCTGTACACACGCCTGAAAACGCATATCACATGACCATTCACGTGCACTAGGCATGCACATGACGATCTAAACAGGAAGCAGATTGTCTACTGTGCAGTTGGTTGTTTAGTTGCAGGAAATACTACGAACAAACGACAGCAATGGAGAAAAGTAAGACTAGAGATTTTTTTTTTTCTTGGACCTCAAGGACACATTTTGTTGAGAATCACTGAACGTAAACAAAACCTTTGTTTATAAGAAAACTTTACAGGGCACCTTCAATTTGGACTTATTTATGAATCAGTTATTAAATTATTATTTCTCAGTTAGTCCTGTAAATGGTTAAAAATACTTATACACTCATTTTTTAAACAAGAGAGGAATGAAAGTCAATTTGCAGATAAAGTTGCTTGCAAATGTGTCACTGCACAGTGCAGTGGAGCAAAATGCCCGATCAAGATGACCACCTAGTCTTTAAAGACTGATTGATTAGCACAAATCATTCAAGCAAATGTTTAATTTTAATCAAGGCATCGATTTGTGATTGATATTCCATCTACTAGGTCCTGACATGAGCCTTGAATGTTGAATACTGAGCTGTGTCTTTGCATTTATTCAATCCATCTCAGATTATTGATACGGGCCTGAGGGAAAAAGAAACTGAGCAATGGCGGTGAAGCTCTTGGAGGGGAGCGAGAAAATGAATAAGACAGAAACACCGAGACAAAGAGCGCCTCGAGGTCATCAATAAACCTGACGGTGACCATGGCAGCACTGTCTGAACACTTCAACTCACCTAAAATATTATCTCCAGGCTGCAACATCTACTTGAAGACATGCTTCACCCCTCTCTCTTAAAGTCAATTAATATTGATTCTGCATTTGAGCAAGCATGTGTGTCTCCTCAGGTGGAACCAGATTACTTTGAAACACACCAGGAGGGCTCTGCTTCTGGGAGAACGCTGAAAACCATTAGCTGACTGGACTGGGAAAATAAAACCAAATAAACAATAATAAAAACCCTGCTGTTTCAAGTGGAGGAAGATTAGTCAGCAGTAGCCAATAAAAAGCCTGCAGTAATGTAAAACACCAGATCAATGTTTATGTTGGATTAGGCCCTGCTACTTTCAGTTCAGAAACAAGTGCACAACCTATGGAAATGATGAACATGTCAGCACCTTATATGCACAAGGATGTTTGTGAATATATTAGTCCGTGTTATCCTGTGCTCCTAAGCCTCTTATCTTACTGTTGAACCTGTGCATGAAACATGACTTTAAATCTCACTCTTCCCTGTCCATGTAATTTGTGACCTTTATACCCAGCTGATTATTATCAACTAGCAAACAGGTTTAGCAATTAAACAAGTTAACATCTAGAGTAAGTCTTAGCTGGTGTTCACACTGCAGGCAACTTCATTTCTGACCATCTGCAGAGCTGAGGCGCCAATTGTAGCTAGCGACAGTTTCAGCAGGTTATTTAGTCCGATTTTTCTCCCTCCGCACTGTTATCTTTCGAGATGGTGTCATTATTGAGTTGTCAAGGTAACACAACTTGCTCCTAAATCTCTTTGTCAAATCTAATTAGCATAGAAAATTATTATTAGCATTATTAGTAATTAGCATAGTGGTATTTTTAAATAAAACAGACATGGAACCCTACACTTACTGTACACTGGAAGCGTTTTAGACGCTTCTTTCAGTCATCCATCTCATACACATCTGGCACTTTGATGCACATTTTATTAAAATAGCTGTCTGCACTGGCTGTGTACTGGCTAGCACTTCATTGGAGCTTTACATTAGGTGTGTAACTCCAACCAATATCCTCTTTTTAGGCTTTAAGTCTATTTTTGTCTTGTCACTATGTGGTGATGGGTTGGATTTGAATCAGCAGCCTTTCTCTCAAATATGCATGTGGGCATGAATGGTTGTCTGTCCGTATGCTCTATATCAGCCCTGTGGTAGCTCCCCTCAATCCCGCACAGCATAAGTGGTTAAAGACGGTGGATTAATGGATGAAGTGTAAAATTATGTTTCATCTGCTTAACTTGCGCTATGTGGACCAAATACTCTTCACATCTGCATCAATGACATAACACTCTAAAAAGGTTTTATTCTTCACTTTTTCTTGAACTGATAATCCTCCCAAAATCTCTGTGAGTATCCAACACTCACTGACTGTATGTTTGAAAAGTGGCTGTTCAACATTTCCTCAATGAATTCATGTCACTTAAAGTGGATTATATTGTGGTGATAAGTTTTCACAACAGAACAAAACAACTTAATTTTTAAAATTGTGGCTTTGCTACTTGTTACTGTACCATAACCTTTTATATCATAAAAATTACTCCCCTAAAAGAGGATTTCGTCTTTTATATTTCTGCATCAAAAGAACCTTACTTTTATTTCTAACCAATCAAATCCCCCGTCCACAATTCATCACAAAATCTTTCAAACATGAGATTCACCAGAAATTCACTGAATATGGAAACAAGACAACACTAAATTACTGTCTGTGTGTCACTTTAATGACGGAAAGGAAAAAAAACTGCATCACAGTTTTGCACAAGCTGCTTCATGCGTGTGGGTGTCGCCATCAGCAGATCTGCTGCAGGACTGTCTGGAGTGTCAATTGACAAATCTGATCTGTGATTATCGCAGTAATTCGGGCAGCGCCAAAAGTGGATAATCCAGGTCAAATCTCATTCTCACTTCTCAGAAATTGACAGTCATCACATATGCATTAATGCCAACCCACGCATATCAAATGGGACATCTTGAGGGACAATTTGACCACTCATTTCAAGAGGCTGATTATCAGACAGAAATCTTCATTGCGGCAGAATCAAACGGTACACTAGAGATAAATCAGACACACTTTCTCATTTATCGTTAATGCAATCAAAGGGCTCTCTCTGAACAGACTCTCGAATCAACATTTGGTGAGAGGAAGGGAATCAAATGTGCCTTGGTTAAAGTGTTGCCAGCCAAAGGAGGAGATGGTGTGCTGAGACAGGCAGAAAGAGAACCGAACTCTGAAAGCTTCAACTGATTGGTTATTTCAGCAGAACTCTGAAGCACGACAGGGAGATAATGAGCTCTCTTTGATCAGAGGAGCATTGTTGTATATGATGATCGTGTGTGTGTGTGCCAGCAACAGTGCCTGATGAATATGCAAGGAAGATTGTCTGCGGTAATATCCCTGAGGAGCAGCTGGCTTGTTGTTACACACACAAGGGAGGCTTGCCACGCACCTTGTCAAAATCACATGATTGTTTGAAATACCAGTGGTGCTGCAGATCATGAAAAGGCCTTTTAAAGGTAACTCGGGGTCACGCAGTACGAGAAAATAGAAACAGGATAGGAAAAAGACATAATGGCATGGCACAGAATCTCACGGATATTATAAAGATATTAAAAGGTTTATTTTCAGTTTGATTTGTTTTGGATGACTGAAACAGAAAATGATAATTGCATGATAATTACTTTGTAAAGTGTATCAATTAATCATTTAAACAAAACAACAACTGCAAAAACATTCATCACTCTCCAGTTGAGAAATTTGCAGGAGTAATTGTTTCTGTTTGGCTTTGCTAATTAAAGAAAAATGAGTTAAATTGTATATTGCCTGTTTTATTTACTTTATTGCTTTACTAAACCATCCCATAAGCCCATTCTTTCTTTTTTTCATATGAGACCCTCAGGGGGGCCACTGCTACAGTAGATTTATCTTCTGAATGCAGCTTCCTCCTCTTTTTTTTTTTTTTGATTTTTTTTTTTTGGAGGCAATAATTAATCCCTCATTTATAAAAAAAATAAAAAAAAATAAAGCTGCATAGAGATAAGGGACTGTGGTCTGGGAGTCATTTGGTATAACCTCTGCATCACATAGCCCAAAGCCCATTTGTTGTGTCATGTGCAGTTGTTCTCACTCATGCTGGCAGAGCAACACAGGACTCTAACAGCTTTGTTTTTCCTGCATAATCACTCCCTACAGAGGGTCTGCACACATTCTGGACCACCTTTTATCTATTAAATCCATTCAAATCACATCCCACAGCTGTAAATATTCCATATTTCCATCACTGGCAACATTATGGGCTTTATTTGTCTGTTTATAAATACTTTATGGATAACATTTTGAAAACTGTTGTGGTACTACTGAGTCCTGTGAGTGTGTGTCCTACCAAAAGTCTTTCCAAAGCAGTAACTCCACTCGACCAAGACCATCCATCTCCACTTATAATGTGCATTTAATAAGAATTAAATTGGCGGGTGGATAGATGTGGTTTGAGCCGTGTGATAATGACAGTTTGACTTTTCATGGCTTTGATATGTGGACGACAGCCGCCTGTAAGGCCTAATGGAGCCGTTCCACCAGCATCTGTTAAGAATGCTTCATTGAGTTTACAATTAGTAAAGGCCACGGTTCACTGCCAGGCTGTGTGACCACTGTGATAACAGTGATAAAGGCTCTTGGATTTACCCAGAGTGGTAAGAAGAGTTGGGATTTTACTCTGTGAGCAGAGGATTAATGTGCACAAAACTCAGGCATACTGGTCCAACCGGTCTCATGACATTAAGTCAAATATTTGCAGTATATTAATCATTTTAAACTCCCATGAAAAGACCAAAGTCAACAATGTCTTTCAATACGTTCTGACTTTCCTCTCCTGTCTGTGTCTCTCAGCCCCAAGCCCATTGGTTCCTATGAAAGATGTCAATCTTAAAAAACAAGAAATTAAGAAAAGAAAATGAATTGCCAACTATTATCAATTAATCGTTTCAGCCATTTTTCAAGCAAAAATGTCAAAACATGTCAAACATTTGCTGGTTCCAGCTTCTTAAATGTGAGTATTTGCTGCTTTGTTATTTATGACAGTAAATGAAGAGTTTTTTGGGTTTTGAACTGTTGGTTGGACAAAAGAAGCAACGATTAATCGGTAAATTAATTGATAATGTAAACCATCGTTAGTTGCAGCCCTAATATGCATTTTGTTAAACTGAATACTGTGATTTGTGTATTTGCTGTGAGTTTAGATTGGCTTTCATTTCAATTTGTATCTCTCAGCTTTTGTAGTACAGAATAAATCCATGTGAAATGGGTTATAGAGAAATCATACAAACATTGTATTGGAAGTATTACTTTAAGGTTGGGTATCAAGTAGTGATGTGCATGTAAATATACTTTGCTTAGTGTTTAATAACCTTATACCCAAACTACCAAAATGTCTGTATAGTACTTTATCCTCTCCTCCCAGCACAGTAAACTTCAGTCTGTATTTTTGTGCGCTGTCCCGTCTCCCAGCAGCCCTTTTATGATCTAGGTCTAATTCATAAATCCCTCCTCCCTCCAGTCCCAACAAGTGACCCTGTGAGTCGAGGAGAAGTGCAGCATATGAATGTGCCGCCCCCTTCAGCCCCCCTGCTGACACCAAAAGCAGTCAAGTGAAACAAGGCCTCTCCATGGCGAAAGCAGAGCGCAAGCACTTCATCTCTCACCTCAAAATCATTATTACCTGATTAAGTGTGATTAAGAGAAGATCATTAGCAGCTGCATGTCCTGTCAGTAATGATTACTGTGATGGGTGCGTTATACCCAATGAGCTCATCTGCAGGCTTAGCCACTTTAATGATTAGGGAAGCATTGTTTAGCAGAGCTCTTGGATGAAAGGTTGACTTGCTACCGTCTGAGCAGAAAGTCAGTGTGAGGTGAACATCCCACAACTGCATTATAATGAACTAAATTGTTCTACAAGGGGGATGACATTGAACAAATTTTAACTCCAATTCTTCTACGTTACATACTTGTGTTACTCATGTTCAATCTATTACTAATAATGTTGATTCTGTGTATATTAAGTGGTTTAATACTAAAAATATGCCATTCACATTTGGATTAGTTTAAAAACTAACTGTAGACAGAGAAGTTAAAGGGAAATTGGAATGATGTAGTAATTGGGAGCGTGAAAAAGAGCGAAAGAGAGAACACGTTAACACCTGAACGTGTGTTCAAAGACACCGAAAATGTCATATGTCATCATATTACTTTTTTAGAAAATGATGTGAAAAGGTTTCCAAGCCTTGTCTAACACTTTCTTTACAACTTTACCGTTCTCAAACTGGCTTATTCAGCGAAACTGGTGTGTGAATTCTGTTGCTGAGGTTTATGCAAAAGTTAATTTGCGAAAGCCTAATAAATGACACCGTGTAATCACTAAAACAGGACCTGGAGTCTCGTTGAAAAAACGTACTTGACTTTCATCTTCAACTTCATCTTAAATTAATTTATCAAATTTGATTCATATGTCAGCTGAATTATGGAAGAAGAGTAAATAAATCCCCAGATGCACCTGAGTGCAAATGCCTTAGGAATTTGACTGAATATGAAAAAGATCCAAATCCCTGCACTATAAATATCTGGAATTAATTATTATTACTGAGGAACTTTGCAATGCAGTGATAAATGCAAATAGCCTTTCGCTTTTCATCAAAATCTATCTCTACGTCAACTCCCCACTAAAGACACTGATGCCAAGTTACACTGGTACTAATACTTCCTTTTGCACATGTTGAACTTGAGTGCAAGATGTAAAATGTACAGTAGCCTATAGCCTACATATCTTAATGTACACCTTAATGACTCCCACACTAATACATTTCCTATTAAAGCAACATTTTGATACTGTGTAGTAAAAAACCAGGCAGAGCAGCATCAGTCACAGTGCTCCACTGAGTGTTCGAACGGGCAAAATGAGTGACCTTAGTGACTTTAATGGTGGTATGATAGTTGATGCTATAAGTAAAATGGCTGTTATTATGGCCCCTGTTTTAAGGATTTAGAGCAAATAATATGGCTGACAAAAAACTGTTGGTATAAATGTCTTGTGGAACACAGAATCACATCTGAATTCCGCGTTCATGTGCAGAATGTTACCTCAGGTAACAGACAAACAACAAATTTTATTAAATAGATTAAAGGTGTACCTAATAAACTGAAAACCCGGTGAACACTGCCCTCCATTTACAACAACCATTTATAAAGCAGTTCTTATTGCAGGGACTCCTGGGTCAAATGAAACAATCAATAATTAAGCTAATAAATGTAAACACATAAAATATGGCCAATCGAGTTTATTAGATACAATTCAAATATGAGGAGAAGATGTAAGATGGGTGGAAATTATGAATAAGAAAATTAATAAAATACCACCAAAGTAAGTTGATCACAGCTCTTGTGTTCAGCTAGTTTTTTTCCTAATCTGTGCTGTTAGACCTCAACTCTTCTGCAGTTTTTACCAAGTGAGTTTAACTGCTTGATGAGGGCTTAGATTGGAAGTCCATAAATCACACAGGAAAAACAGACTGTTAATCCTCATTTGATATTGAAGTTTACACACCATAGGGTTTTCCCTGCAGCTCTGGTCACAAGATAAATCTGAGATAATTAATGGGACAAAAACTTACATATACTTCTGCTACACAAAATGAAACTTTTTTTTTCACAGCTTTTCTCAGGTAGTTTTAGATTATTCAAACTGAACAATCTACGAAGACAAACCAGTTGCTCAAGATTCATTGCAATCTATATCAAGCCAAAATGGTTATGAGCCAAAAGCTTAATGTCAGACACTGAAACACATTGGTGGGGAAGTTTAGACAAGTAAGAGTGCAGTCTCCAAATCAAGTATTTTAGGTATGGGTGTTACTTTTAGACAATTGCATAATGTAGCCTACACTTTCAAAGATGTATTTTTGTTTCACCTATTAAAATATTGGCTGTGAAGTTTAATGCCATCTGCCAATTTTTAATTTTCAATTCCTTTTTCTATTTTTGTTCAGTCAGTCAAGACAGGCAAACAAGTAAATCAAGTTGTCTAAAGCAATCAAAGCAAATCCACCTTTGTATGTGATACTGAGATGCCACAGGGCACTATGTTGGATCCCGTAGTATTTCTGCTAAATTATAACTACTTACTTTTATGTAAACATTACAATTATGTGCTTTATGTCAGTGAAATGGTAGTTTTCTTAACCAAAAGTATCAGAGCTGGCACAACAGAAAACTTGTAAAGAACTTGAAAAGTTCTCTATGAAATCCCAATAAGATGCTGAAAAAACAGATATGTATCGTATACTGTTTTGAAGCTTGCTATTGTAAACCTTTCAATATTTTTCATGTTTCCTAAACTGAAGAGCGTTGGGTCATACATTATTAGTTATGTCTATCAATATCCCTCTTCTTTCTGTGTGAAAATGTATAGGAATAGGTTGAGAGAGAAAAATACAGGATGGCAAGGAATCGATTGATAAGGAAAAAAATATAACAAACTGCTTTTCATTTAGCTGAGAAACCCTCTGGAAGCCTCTTACAGATCCCTGAGGATCCCCAGTCTACCAACAACTGTAATAATAATAATAATAATAAAACAAAGTTCAGCCTGTGAAAAACTTTAACCTATAAGGATCCTCTGAGCTACTGAGCTCAGACTAACTGAGCATGAAAGGTTCAATTTTTGAGAAAACTGTCATAGTATATAGTCTATCTAAATATTTAACATGTTATTTCTATTTTACATTGAATATTTACAAATCAGATGATCACTCAAGCATCAAATGATATTCAAATATTACACCGGTATGGATATGTCAACTCTGATTTAGAAAATAGACAGAACCTCAAAATTTCAAAGCATTCATGCTAAATATTATTTCCATTTTATCTCAGGAGAAGCACAGTCTGGCACATGTCGTCACATTAGGCTGCCTGAGTAGAATTAGAGTATAAAAACAAGACCAAAACAGCATTAAATTTGCATCATCGGCTTTAAGTTGAAAATCATTGGAAAGTTAATTTACATGTAGTCAGAGAGAAAAATCAATTTCCCATGCTGATTCTGTTGATCCCCTCGTTGTGGATACAAATAGCCATCAACAGAAAGGCAGGAAAATCATGCCCTTGAGGCAAGGCTGTGCTTAGCAAGCAGCTAGAAGTGAGAGGGTCTGCAGTTAAAAAACCCACTCAATTTCTCTGAAAGAACACTGTATTGAACACGCACCTTAATAGGCCAGAGTCGTCTTATTATTTCGTCTTTTTATTTTGCACCAATTTAAAATGCATTATTAGAGAAGTCTACAGTAACATAACCTATACCAAATTCTATTACTCTAGGTACTCTTATCCACCCATTTTTTTTATTAACATTCTGGTTGGGTTGCGGGAAACATAAAACCATGGTCTTTAACTTCATTTTGCTGTGTGCACATAGAAGGACAAGTGAAACATTTAAAAAATATTGATTTGAAAATTAAGACTTACCAAAACTGCTGCTGTTAGAATTTTCTACTCGTTTACAGATCTGTGGCAGATATACAGCACCAGCACACCCATTCCTAGCAAGTGTGATCAGAGAGGAGAATGCAGCTCAAGCAGAAAGCATCAGATAAAGATGCCTCCATTGAGGAATCGCATGGAATGTTTCCAAACAGACAGTAAGATTGGTTTCCAATTCCTCCCATCAGACAAATTGAGCCCAGTGGCCAATTATTCCCATTGCCAATTAACCTTGCAACCAGCCCCCTCTCAGCTCCTGCGTGAGTCAGCCTGCCAAATTTGCTTTTGCCTGTCACGTCAACACCACTGATGAAAACAGACAGGAAAATTCTGTGCCGCCGCATAGATTAAGCCAAATATCATTGTGTAATCCATACCCGCTCCAATAGGGTTTACATCCTCTGTCACAGGGACACTTTGAATGTGACTCGACTTGGAGAAACCTGAGAGTTATCTGTGGGAAAATCACATTGTTTTTGATATTAAACTCGTCAATTGTAAATATAACAGAAATTACATTTTTTGTTCTTTTGGTTCTTTTTTTATTCATGCCACATTAAAGAGATTGTGCGTTGTTTATTCTTTATTTTATTTGTTATGTTGGGACCTTTAGTTAGGAACTTTATTGTCCAGTGTGAAGATTTGTCTTTGGCTTCACCAATAACCAACAACAACTGTGGACAGGCATTAAGAACAGGACATTAGCAAACAACATGACTTACAAAAGACATAAGCTCATGATATACTTGCTTTTAACAGCACGTACGGATAGACAAGCAGCTGCAATGTGAGCAGCATTCTTCACATACATGCATGCTTTGTCTTTACTTTGTGTAGCTATCCACTCGGTGGCAGGTGAGGGCTGAGGGTTACCATTGTTAATAAGGTCATGGCAGCAACAACAAGCTCTGCTAGTTTCTCTTCATAGCACTATTGTTGTTGTTGTCTGCTGTTACCTCACTTCACATCCTAATATACTCTCCCATGTGCTTAATTGCATCTTGACGGATGCATGGCCTTAATTTCTGAGAATGCGCACAGCCAAAGCTCTGAAGGAACACAGGATACGTATCGTAGCCATGATAGTTAAAGCCATATTTATTAATGTTTAATAAAATGTAAAAAAAATTCTTTTGGCTGCTTGGGGTGGAAAAAGCTGAAAACATTAATATATTATAACCTATTAAAGTTGATATGGCCACTAAAACATCTAGAAGATACAGAGCAAGATTAGCATTCATTTAGAGTTGTGTTTTTGGCCACCTGGTGAATGTAAGTCTAATATTCACTCTCCTTTTAGCTCTCCTGAGGGAAATATCTGGCTGCTAAATGCTCCACTATGTTCACCAACCATTCGCTAACTTAATCTGTCTGCTGCTTAGTGACGGGCAGGTAGCGTACAGTGGAATTATCAGTCTATTTTGCTGACAAGCTGCTGGAAACGAGCTTGGTGAGAGCGGTGAGAGTGAACCAGAACAGTAAAGTTGCGGGCCGTAAAACCAAAACAATGAGCTGAAAGACTCTAAAACACTCGATAGAGTTGAGGGGAACTGCAGAGTTGAGTGATGATTCTCCCTCGTCACTACGTGCAACATCTTTCACATTGCAGATAGTAATTTAATCCACTGTTAATATAAAAATACTGATTAGTTCAGCTCTAAGTATATTAGTACTCGTAGATGCAGTTCTAAAACATCGATATCAACAAAGGGGGGGCAGGGGACAAAATTTAGTTAGTGAAAAAGCCATGAGGAGAAAAATCATTCAGTATTCAGTATAAATGCATTTGGCAATAAGAAAACTTGTTTCATTTATAACACTGATTTTTGGCAAGACACCATAGTCTTCTCCATTTTATGAAGTCATAAACCAGAGCATCTGTCTTTAAGCCCTCATTTAACACCTTCTGAGCACAAAACACTAATTTATATGTTTCAGTGCTCATCATCATTTAATCTCGGCGCTCTCTCTGCGTGTGGGAAATCTTCGCACCTTTGTGTTACGTCTTCCACCTACCCACCAGGGACTTTCTATCATTATGCCTCAGCACGGACCACCTACTCTTTCTCAGATTTACAGAAAGTATTATCCATTTAGCTTATGCTCATTTACAATAAATGAGTAGGCAGGCCTTTGGTGTCTTGCTCAAGGGCATTTCAGCAGTATTCGTGGTTGTCAATGGACATGTTGGCTGCTGTGGGAATAGACGAAAAAATAAGTGGAAAAACTTCTCAGTCATAAATGCTGATGCACGAAAAAGAGGTGATTACATTAATTTTACATTTCATAACTCTAATTATATTTTCTTATTCCAATACATACACCCTGTTCACACTTAAAACTGTAGGATAAGTAACCCTCTGCACCTTCCCAGAGCTGGATTTCACCCAGCTATTGCCACCATTCATCAGTCCAGTGCATGTAGCAGTCTTTTAGTCCACTCTTGGCTTAGTTGTTGTTGTGAAGGGTGTCTGCAGGTGATCTGCATCTTTTCATTGCTTTACACACATGGATTGTATATTTCTTAGAAAAATGGATACAGTAGAAAGCCAGCAAACAAACATTCAATAATGTTCCAAAGATTTACCCACAAAGGAGCATTAATTCCACAAACAATATTAGATTTTTCTTCTCAGGAGCCCGACAGAAGCACCAACTTAACTTGAACTATGGATTTCATTTAACGTTATCTAATATAACACTGTGAAACTCATTTGTTCAGGCGCTGAACACCGAGGCTTATTACTGTGAAAGACAGTGTAAATGGCTTTACAATTGAACATGGAAAGCTTCTTTGGTGAGCACTTCACAGCATGCATTTCAGCTTCCATTTCCCAACTTGTGAAGGCAAAGATTGTCTTGAAGTTGGTGTGGAAGGGAAAAAATGATGAATGAAGGATATTTAACCCTGTGAAACTTTACATAAGGTTGTCGATATGGACAGATAACAGGCCTACAAGGCACAGTCCCAGGACCCCAAGGGGTTAAGGGGCCTCTGTGTCATCTGTTCTTGGAAAGTCAATCAAACAACTACAAGGAGACACAAAATTACTACAAAGAGATTCAAAACTACTACAAAGAGAAACACAATGACTACAAAGAGACGGAAAACTATGACTTGGAGACAAAACTGCTACAGAGAGGCACAAAATGATGACAATTAGACAAAAACAATTACAAACAGACACAAAATGACAAGTCATCTGCATCGTTTCTAGTCGTTTTGTGGCTCTTTCAATCTGTGGGTTTATGCATGTGCCCAGGGGCCCATTGTCTCAATTCGTTCGATGCATAGGAATTGATGAATTAGCTAAATTAAGTATCAACATCATTACATCACATATGCTCAACTGGCTGACCTGTGTAGAGTCTATTTAACTTTGGCTTTGAATGAAAAGAGACAAGCGTTCATTACTGCTATTAATTTGTTAAATCAGCCCTTTTGGGGCAGATGCCGCCTACATCTATGCATTTTTACCCAAGCAAAAGTAATCCAAAGAATACAGCCTGTTAATTATAAATAACAGGATATTTATAATTTAAAGCTGTAAATGAAAAATCTCCCAGCTTGGGTTTCCATGAGCATTTCGGCAGAAGTCTAATCTGAAATGTGGATTTACAAAACTGAGGGAATCACCTGCTGAGAGGGTTATTTTTCTCAGTAGGAGGCTTCACATTTTACACCGTTATAGCTATTTCATTGTGGTTTCATCATCTTAATATAACTGACAGTACAATCTATTAATTCTACTGGACAAAGCTGACGAGAGGCATTGTGTGTGGTTCATGTAAGTACAGTATATATAGCTGGAGAATACACACCAGTCACGAGAAGTGTGGTATTTTATTTTGTTGAAAAGAGAATGCAATGTAATGACTCTTATCTGGTCCTTGAAGGCTCCCCTGGAGACACCGCAATCATCTAAGGGTCATGACATCTACTCACGTCTGTGTTGTGACTGACATAATTGTTCATAAGCACGAAATGATGATGTCATGGTCCATACAAAGCCACTGAATGCTCAGAGCAACACTCCTCTTTATTCTCGTCCTTTGAATCTGCTTTGTAGGTGCTTGGGTTTTAGAAAATCGTGCCAAACATTTTCTCCTTCCTGTTGGCAAGAACAATATGGAATCCTTGCCATGGAAGGAAAGCATATTTCACACCCGTACACACCTACACATCAAGTGGGATAGATTAGAGACAAGAGGCTTAGGGCATGAAAAGCACAAATAAGATTTCTTGGAGCATTCCCATACTGTAGCATGCTCGCAGTTCTCGGGTTCCTTTACCAGCCTCATACGTTTGCTAGCTTTGTGCTAGCTGAAAGAACAATGCACAAAGACTGCAGGGCTTTCACAAAGGAAAAAGCATAACATAGACAATGCTTAGATACTTGAGGGAAGCATTACAGTTTTAACGTGTTGATGCAAACTCTGTTACCTGAAAGGCGATGCAACTAAAGAGACCATATTCTTCAAGTGGATGGATGTTCAAGGTAGTTTACAAGCTTTTCTAACGTGACCAAAGGGTTTGATTCCAGACTCTTTAGAGTCCTCAATCCATCATTAATTTGATGATTTCAATAAATCTAATCTAATCAAGTTAAAGGACAACAGCGTTACAAAGGTATTTTCCCTGCAGAACCCTCACATCTTCTAATAGTACTTTAATAGTAATTAAATTAATTTTAATAGGTCCTTGTGCAGCCCACTGTTCAAGATAAAAGGTAATTATCAAGTCCAAAACACTGAAGTCGATACTCGTGTCCTTGTGGAGAACGTGCCTCCAAAGTTGTGTTTGAGAGAACAAACTTCTGAGGAAAGTGAGAACAGAGGAACTCCAAGTGTTGTTTTTCAAATGTTTAATTCTCATAATGAAAGTTGGTTTCTCACATTCATTCTTGGTCAAGAACCAATACATCCACAGACTTCTTGGATCTATAGTTGTATATGCAACATGCCTCGGCCAATAGATGTTGTGTAATGTGTCATTGAGGGAACAAGACAGACAACTTTCAAAGATACAGACTTCTAAGGAAGCTGCTTTTCATCTCCCAGAACTTTTCGTGCAAGAAGCACAATCCACACTTCTAGAAACATTACTTCACACTAATATTAGCACATTTATCATCATGTTGCTCTGGTCTCGCTGCTCCATAAAATATGCCAGTTTGAGATCACAGTGATACTATCCCCCCCATATAACATTCAGCTGAATGTGAAAAAGCATGACCATCTGGATGTACAGTAAGTGCTAATTTGCACTGACTTGACAGCACGCACTGATACGTACAGGATTACATTACCTTTGACTTCATCTCTGAAGTCAGCTGGCAATCATGTTTAAAATGTGAACTTTCTTCATAACAGACTGGTTTTGTGGTATCTAACTAACTAACATCTTCTGTATCGCTAACATACAGACTTGCGATAAGCCACATTTTTGATAGCATATCTCAGTAGTAGTTTTTCACAGAGCAGCAGCTCATCATCTGAAGTTAGGGCTACAACTAAGAGTTATTTATTAGACTATCAATTATATTTTGATTCCTCAATTAATTGTTTGACTAATAAAACAGTGCCATATGTCCATTGCAGGTTCCCAGAGCTCTATGTGTCATCTTACAATTGTTTATTTTGTCTGAACAACTGGTTAAAAAAACCCAAAGGAATTCATTAAGAGAGACTCATACTCACTCATACTGGAGAAACACACAAAGTTTGACATTTTTCTTTAATGACGATTAATAAAGTATTAACATTTTTGTAGTTTGACATAAATCTTAACCCAAACTCTGTCTATATTTTTTGGAGATTCATTTTGTGTCGATAAACTAGTCACTTATATGAACAATAGTTACAGCACTTACAGCATCTGAAACAGCTGTCCCTGATACTGCTGAATCTCCTAAAAGACTGAGTGTGTCCAAATCTAATGAATCATGAGTATCGTCTATACGGTCCGGAGAGAATAAATAAATAAGTGAAGCTCAGAGGACTGACTGGGCCCATTGCTTTAGCAGGGGGGCCTTCAAAGGGTTTGTGGGTGCAGTGAATCACTACACTCAGCATCACAGTTGATCAAAGGCTCAAGTTTCAGGTTGCTTGCTCTCTCGCTCTCGCTCTCGCTCTCTCGCTCTCTCTCTCTCTCGCCTCCTCCTGATCTGAAAACACCACTGGACCATATTAATCCACCCTCCACATGGTTTGTTTTCAGAGCATAATCGCATTGCATACAGTGAACTACTTAAAGCATCTTAATGATTACCCCTGTGATTTACGCAACTTGACACAAGGCAGTATATATTAGCTCAGCATGCAGTCAGCATTCCCTTCTTTTAGCTTGGCCTCCCAAAATGGTGTGAGCCTCGGTATCTGAACATGAGAATAATTTGAACCATGTAGGAAGTGTGAGGAAAAAAACCTCTAACCACCTTTTATAAGGTTTAGGCAATACATCTGACTTGCAATAGGTAGGGGTTTAACAGAGAAATGCAGGACAAAAACTTTAAGCTTAACCCAAATCCTGTCTCTTACCTACAGTCTATTAGTATCCTAAACATAACTCTAAAATTAACCAACTATGATTTACTCGCCAGAACATGTCAGACAGGTAAAAAAACAACAACCCAACAGGTCCAGTTCATGGTGAATTGTGGAATTCAGGCTAATTTACAAAGATTTAAAAAATACATTTATACTGTACTTAAAAACAGTAGAACTACAGCACTTCAGTAAATTTGGTATTCATTATAATTTCTGGAGAATTATGACTCACTTAAATTCACTTAAACACCTGAGACAAAACGTATAAAGGATACATACTTACAAATGCACCACAGACAAACCTTTGAAGGTTAAGGCAGGTGCTATTCTATATTTTTCTTATTGTCAAATACCATGAAACTACCAAAACCAACAATGTGTTAGTCCCTCTCAACAGTGATTTCTGACTTCCCTACCCTGTGTGTGGAACTCAGCCCTGAGACCATTGGTTCCTACTTAAGACCTAAATCTTTAAAGTTTGGTCACAAATATATAGTTTCATTTTTAAAAAAGGTTCAGTGGTCACTGTAGTTTTTAGCAAACGTTTCTCAAACAGGAGGAAGTGCATTTGTTGGGGACTATTTTCAGAGGTGGATTAATACACATTTGTTTTCTGGTGAGTATCCCTGGCAGCAGGACATTGTATGTTGGATTGACTCAAAATAAGGTACAGTGCCCTTGAACATGTCGCCCAGTGCAACAGTGTGGCTCATTTATGTGCTTTTAATAGCTTTTGGACAACAGTAGGGCACAGAGGAATAAGCTATATCAGGCTCTGGGTACACAGACCAAACTTGTTAGTAGGATCAGTTAATTGTTGGTTTTTAATGGGATGTGTTCCTTAACAAAGTAAGAGCATGCATCAGACTGTGTGTGCAGCTGTATTTACTACATCACAATATGCAGTATCTATCACAATATAAAACAATAATAGGGGATTTTATCCACATTCCCCACTCACAGTCAAGGTTGTATGGCTCACAGTATATAATAGTGTATTTAGGATGGGATGGGGGGGGGG